>CM060452.1:156660373-157106447 GCA_030545235.1 Helianthus tuberosus
TTACTTACTTGGGTTTAAGTTAGTAAGGACCGGGAATGTATCGTCGTGGAAAGTTCTAGAGTCGTAAGAAACCAAGCGGCTATTCACACAAGAAATGAAAAATGAGCATTTAGTTTAAAGATGTGTATTTGTATGCTCAATAAAGGCTCAAAACTCACTTTTTGTGGGAATGGGTTTTTATGTGATCAAGTATATATAATCAAATTTTAACTAGATTTGTCATGCCGTTTCATAATTTTTTATGTTTGTTCTTTTTATCACGGCGCTATCGGTTGTAAATTTGTAAAAGTATAACATTTTTAGAACTTGTTATTCCCAAATTAAACCAAGACAAGTAAAAAAATGAAAATTTTTGAAAAAAAAATTGGAGTGTTTAGCGGTTCCAATAGAGTTGTGTGTAAGGCTTGTAATTAGGACTTGCAAAATTCAAGGTTTTAGCATCCCCTCACACTTAAATTACACATTGTCCTCAATGTGTCGAAAAAATAAGTTTTTAGGTTGATTGAATGTGTAAAAGGTGTGTTAAAAACAAAATTTTATGTTACTGGGCATCTGGACACGGCCGCATGTTGGATGGACACGACCCCGTGTACAGAGTGCCAGTAACGAGAACTTACAGAAGGTGGACACGGAGGCGTGCTGGATGAACACAACCCCGTGTCTGGCGAAAGTCTGCATAAATAAAACAAACAGCAGGTCTGGGCGATGGGCACGGGGGCGTGTCGGCTGAGCACGTCCTCGTGTAGACAAACTGCAAAAGCGTAAAACAGGTTTCTGGCTTCGGTTTTGATGTCCCGGCTTTAGTAGCACTAATGTTTTGTGCTCTAAGCCTCGTATGTACCTGTTTAACTAATAAATACCACACCAAACAATAACAAACGTCCTAATTTACCAACGTTAATCATCCATACCACAAGTTAAAAAGAAAAAGAAATGCAGAAATTAAAAAGTGTTAGAGAAAGTAAATTGTTCAACAAGCGGCACGCAGGCCGGAAATTGTTCATAAGATAAGGGGGTTAACCTGTGAGACCTTCAACCAAGAACCGCTACCTCCACTCATCCCGCTCAATCCATATCCTCGTCTTCATCATCATCACCTCCTCCGTGGCCCGCCATATACTCCCGGATGTTCCCAATGTCATCCTGCATGTCGGAGATGTTTCTCTCTATCGCTCCGACCCGGGCGTATGTGTTGCTGGCCATATTGTAGGTGTTCCCGGTGCACATAAGGTTTTCCTGCAATAAATCATGTAAGCTTTGAAAGTTAGGAAAACCGCCTCCTTGAGAGGATGATTGACCCGGATCACCCTGGTGCTGGTAGTGGTACTGAGGAGGAGGACGGATATGTGGAGCGTGTAAGACGAGTGCTTCCTGCGGGTTCCATGCATGGCCTTGAACTCTTTGAAAACTGACCGTCCCATCTTCCACGTCGTAAATCAAGTTCATGGAGCGGCAAATGACCATGTCCACTCTCCCCGACCATGGTCCTTTGCGGAAGGACGTTGGCATGTTCACGAAGTGTATGAAGAGGCGGTATACCCACCCTCCAAAGAAGATAGGAGTCGGGGGAGTAGCACGTTGGTTCCAGTGCATGTTTCGGAGCAGAAGATATGGAACATCTAGGTTGACCCGGTTGTGGATGCAATGGAGGACTAGTAGATCCCGCAAACCTACAACACCGTTGCTGTCGTGCCTCTGGCTAAGAGAGTTGGTGAGGACCCTGTGGATGTAGCGGTAAAGAGGATCTCTCAACTGAGTTCTCTTAGTTCGGCTCGGGTTATAGTTGCCTTCTCCTATTTGAGCCCAAGCAGCTTGGCGGTCACTTTCCCCGATCTCGCGGAGACCGCCGGTGTTTTCCTCATCCCCAGCATCTTCTTCCGAGTACAACCCCACTAGAGCCCCAAATTGAGCAATTGAGATCCGGTATGTGGTTCCTCCACAGCGAAACTCCACCCATTCATTGTCAAACGGCTTAGATCTTGTGTTGAAAACGAGCGTGCTGTAGAATTCCATGTTGTATTCATGCACAGAGTGAAGCCGAGTGCAAAGGAAAGCTCGTAGTGGGGCGGTGACGATGTTGTTGAATCGGTCCAATTGGTTCACTGCCTCAAGAGTGTTTATGCACACTTGTCTGGGGTTCTACTCGGGCCTAGTCCTTAACACATCATAATGAGCTTGAGCCGCAAACTCATTAGCATTGAACCGGGTGAATTTCTTGGTCATCTGGAAGAAAACAGCAATCAATTAGTGCGAAACAGTGAAAAATTTAGAAGAAAACAAAAAATAGTCGGCTGAACACGCCCCCGTGTTCAGCGGACACACCCCGAGTTCATCTGGATTTGGCAGGACACGCCCCCGTGCTCAGCGAGCACGACCCCGTGTCTAGGCGTTTGTTTCCCAAAAATCCTATTTTTCGACCCGGTCCGGAAAACTTGAAAATTTTTGGTCCAGTGGGGGCGGTTTTCCCCGAAAATGAAACCCCAAGTGCCGTTTTTCCCAAAACAAACCGTTTACCCCTTCAATTTTATCCTTTTCGGTTCAAAAACTAGGGTTTGGGGTTTTTGTGAGAAATCGGGCAAATCTACAAACAATACAAGTTGGTTTACTTTCTATAACATGAATCTAAACAAATGCTAACAGATTTATGCAAAAATTTTAGGTTGGATCCGGTTCAAGTTGAAGAACCCTATATTTTTCCCCAAATTTTTGGTGTTTAAACTACATGCAAGTGCTTAATCTAACTACTAATGATGGTAGAATCATACCTTGATGTTGTTAGAAGTAGGGGAGACGTCGAAATCTTGCAGAAAAATCACCGAAACTAGAGAGTTTTTTGGGGAAACGGAGCGTGTGGAATGAAGAAACTGAATGAAAATGGGAGTTTTATCCCGACAGTTGCGCGGACACGGCCCTGTGGGCGGGCAAGTTTGAAAATTTTTTTAAGTGCTCGTGTGAGTGCCCTGTTTCCCAAAACTTGGTTTAGATATCTTACCGATTCAGATGTTTTCCCGATTGTTCGTAACTTACTAGGTATGATGTTGATGCTTGAACCTTTGTGTCATTCTTCGACCGTTTGAAGCGAGATTTCTTCCTCCTCATCCTCAATGAATCCTTGATAAAGCTTCAGCCGTTGGCCATTGACTTTGAATGGAATTCCATTCCGAGATTTAATTTCAACTGCACCGTGTGGGAAAATATGGGTGATGGAAAAAGGTCTTGACCACCTAGACTTTAATTTACCAGGAAATAATCGAAGTCGTGAATTAAACAATAGAACCTGATCTCCTACTCGAAATTCAGTAGGTTTAATATGTTTATCATGCAAGTTTTTCATTCTTTCCTTATAAATTTCGGAGTTAGAGTATGCATAATTCCTTAATTCGTCTAATTCATTTAGTCGGCAAAATCGATTTTTACCGGCAACTTCTAAGTCTAAGTTTACATTTTTAATTGCCCAGTAAGCCTTGTGAGCTATTTCTACTGGCAAGTGACAACTTTTTTCATAGACGAACTTATATGGGGTTGTACCTATTGTTGTTTTATAAGAAGTTCGAAAAGCCCATAAAGCATCGTCTAACTTATCGACCCATTCTTTTTTATTCAACCCTACGGTTTTTTTTTAGTATTCTTTTTAAACCTCTATTAGTCACTTCGGCTTGTCCGTTTGTTTGAGGGTGATATGCCGTTGAAACCCGGTGATAGACCCCATACCTTGTTAAGATTTTTTCAAGTTGATGGTTACAAAAATGGGTACCTCTATCACTTATTAAAGCCTTTGGTGTTCCAAAACGAGAGAATAATCTTTTCAGAAATCTTACCACGTCTCTTCCATCGTTGGTTGGAAGTGCCTCGGCCTCGGCCCATTTAGACAAGTAATCTACCGCCACAAGTATATATTTGTTTCCTTTTGACGGTGGGAAAGGTCCCATGAAGTTGAGTCTCCACACATCAAAGATTTCACAAACAAGAATGCAATCTTGTGGCATTTCGTTTTTGGAAGAAATATTACATGTTCTTTGGCAAGCGTCACATGTTTTGACAAGACTTTGGGCGTCTTTGTAAATGGTTGGCCAGTAAAATCCTGAATCAAATACCTTTCGTGCGGTACTTGCGGCACCATGATGTCCTCCATATGGACCTTCATGACAATGGCGGAGAATTCTCCTTGCTTCACTACCATGTACGCATCGTCGGATGAGTTGGTCGGCACACATTTTGAAAAATAAGGGTCTTCCCAAAAGTAATGCTTTACATCAGCAAAGAATTTTTTTCTTTGATGATGTGGCCAACCTTTTGCGACTATACCGCTAGCTAGATAGTTAGCATAGTCGGCGTACCATGTCTCTTCTTGGTATTCCACTATTTCCAGGGACTCTGTTGGAAATTTTTCATTGATTTGCTCGTCCCTGGTTGCCTCCAAAGCTGGGTCTTCTAAGCGCGAAAGATGATCTGTTGCGGTGTTTTCTGCTCCACTTTTGTCTTTTATTTCAATGTCAAATTCTTGGAGGAGTAGAATCCACCGAATCAAATGTGGTTTAGCATCCTGCTTCTTGAAGAGATATCGAATGGCTGCATGATCTGTATAGACTATTGTTTTAGAAAGAACAAGATAAGAACGAAATTTATCAAAAGCAAATGCCACGGCTAGTAATTCCTTTTCTGTTGTTGTGTAATTTTCTTGTGCATCGTTAAGTGTTTTACTAGCATAATAAATTGGGTGAAAATTCTTATCTTTTCTTTGTCCCAAGACTGCTCCAACTGCAAAGTCACTTGCATCACACATGATTTCAAAAGCTAATTTCCAATCAGGCGCTATCGTGATAGGTGCATTGACTAGCATTTCCTTTAGGGTTAGAAATGCTTGATTGCAATCCTTGTCAAAGATGAAAGGGGCATCTTTTTCAAGTAATTTTGTTAGAGGCATCGAGATTTTAGAAAAGTCCTTGATAAATCGTCTATAACATCTGGCATGCCCTAGGAAACTTCTGATAGCTCTAACGGAGGATGGGAGTGGTAATCGAGAAATAGTGTCTATTTTGGCTCGATCTACCTCCATTCCCTCGTTTGAGATCTTGTGACCGAGTACTATTCCCTCTGTTACCATGAAATGGTATTTTTCCCAGTTAAGAGCGAGGTTAGTTTCCTCACATCGGGATAGCATTCGCTCAAGATTATCGAGGCATTGGTCGTATGAATCTCCAAAGATAGAAAAGTCGTCTATGAAGACTTCCATTGTCTTTTCTATCATGTCATGGAAGATGGCCACTATGCAACGTTGAAAGGTTGCGGGGGAATTGCATAGACCAAAGAGCATGCGTCGATAAGCAAAAGTTCTGTAGGGACATGTAAATGTTGTCTTTTCTTGGTCTTCGGGTGCTATCGGAATTTGAAAGTAACCTGAAAAACCATCTAAGAAACAATAAAATTTATGACCGGATAATCTTTCTAACAATTGATCAATAAAAGGTAAAGGAAGGTGATCTTTCCTTGTTGCCTCATTTAATCGACGATAATCTGTAGGTCCCCTTGTTCGTACGGATCGTCACAGAATTGTATATCTAACCTAGAGTGCGGAATCCTCTAGATCAGATTTGTTACAGAAACGAGTAGAAAAACAGAAATCACAATCAAACAGGTCTTCTATTGATTATCCAACTTTCAGTTTACAATCAATTCAAGACCTCACAACCTCGCAGCCTATCTCTGTGATCTTGACTACAAACCCAATTTCGAAATCTCTCACTCTCTCTCTACTTTCTCTCTCTAGAATTCTCTTAGTCATCAAAACCCTAATCACAAAACATGTTTATATACCACATGTCTGTGAACTGGGCTTCCTACTGGGCTAGGCCATTTTCCCAGCCCATTACAATAATAAACTCACTAACCAATAAGCTAAGCCCATTACAAAATATCCAAAGATTAAATAATTAAACTATTAAGTTGTTGTCACAGAATATGCACCAACAGACTCCCCCTTGACAATAGCTTCATAGTCTAACGTTGTCTTCAAACATCTTGTGTTCTTTTGGTCTTTGGATAGCGTCAGCTACACAGTTTCTGACATCAACAGACTCCCGCTTAGCTGATGCTTCCAATCTCCAAAACTTTCATTCGTTGTAGATCTGTTAGCTAGCAATCTTTGATTAAGTAAGTAAGCTCCAACTCTTCCATATCTCTTTCTCTCTGCAATGTAGTAGAAGGATCCTACCATGCATCTTCACGCGTTCTGCATTTCACTTTCAATCTGCACTTGACTTGTATTTTGTACTTCATTTTGATATCTGCATCAATCTGTTTAGCAACACAAGCAAGTATCTCGAAAAACCAATAGTCTTTTTCACATTTAAAGATAAACTAATATTTTATCTTATCATGCAAAAACAACAACTTGTCAGTTCAAAATGGAAGTCTTTTAAAAAGAAATATTTTTGGTATTTTTGATTTTTTTTTCAAAACAAACTAACAAACTAAACTAAACTCAAAAATATTTGCAATTTCATCTTTTTGTGAGAATCATGTGTAAGAAGATCATATCAGCCAAAATCAAACTGTTTTCACATTATTAGATTAATTCTTTATTTATTTTAATGAAAAGCAGTCCAAGACGATTACCAGTATGTTTGTCCATTTAAACAAAATGCATGAACATTTCAAGTACCATTACCATATGATACGTTAAGGTAATTTTATTTACTGAAATATTAGTGTGTCCCACTTCAGGATATACCCCTGCGATCAAGGTATGCACAAAGATTCATCGTAGTAGGTGAGTATACTGAATTCATCCGTTTTGTTTTTCAACGTTTAGATAATTGGTGAACAGGTCAGTACTTCCGTACAGCAAAGAGACCAAAATATCTAACGAGGGCTAAGACAAATACCATTTTTGGTACGATTTATGCTTTTTGCACATTTGAATGACTCTCTATGAGAGCTTCTTCATTTATGAGATTTGGCCTTTTTTTTGCTCTTTTAAGATATCCTGGTTGTGTCTAGGTCAGCATGTATCTAGATGCAGCAGAAGGACAACACTGATATCCCCAGATGAAATAACAGTATAAAGACCCAAAACTTCAGATTTTGGCATTCTATCAACGCAAGATTTAAGGTCATTAAACCATACACCACTGATGTGTTCCCCACTCATACACAGTTCATTTAGGTTTATATCACATTGGTAAGTTGATTATTTCATGCTTTTTGCCTACTAGTACATCATATGATAAAGCTGCTATCACACTTAAGCAATTTAATTCATTTTCAGTGTGACAGTCTAACTTGCTGATGTACTATCATTTCTTCTTTTTCACACAGTGATAGCTCATTTTTTATTTTCTATTTTTTTATGTTTTTTATTTTTCAATTTTTTTTTATTTTTGATTTTTTAAGAAAAGCAGTAAACTATTTACAAAATTCTTATGAAAAACCAGTTATTCAGGATTCCTCATCCCGTTGAGTTCGACTAAATGTTCAAAGCGAGCCCTGTCAAATGCTTTAGTATAAAGATCTGCCAGGTTATCTAGTGTGTCGACTCGATGTAATTCAATTAGTCTCTTTTCAGCACAATCCCGTATAAAATGATGACGTATGTCAATATGTTTTGTGCGACTGTGTTTCACGGGATTATTAGTAATAGAAATTGTGGCATTATGGTCTATCATAATAGGAGTACGAGTGAAATCCAAACCGTAATCACGCATCTGCTGTTGTATCCAGAGAACCTGAGAGCAGCAGCTACCCGCAACAATATATTCAGCTTCACACGTAGATGTAGACACAATCCTGCCTCCTAAGAACTGACAACCACCTGTTGTAGACTTTCTGTTCGACTTGCATCCCCCAAAGTCTGAGTCAGTGTAAGCAACAAAATTCATATCACTATCAGCTGGATACCACAACCCAAGTTTAGGTTTCCCCTTCAAGTAACGAAGAATACGTTTCACTGCTTTCATGTGTGACTCTTTTGGATTAGCCTGATATCTGGCACACAAGCATACGGCAAACATGATGTCAGGTCTTGAAGCAGTCAAGTACATTAGAGAACCAATCATTGCTCTGTATTGAGTTGGATCAACATCTTCAGTACTTTCATGATATGGGCCAAGATTGTGATTTTCGCAAATGGGTGTGTTGAAAGTAGAGCAATCATTCATTTTGAATCGACTCAAAATGTCATACACATACTTTGTTTGATGAATAAACATCCCATCCTCCTTCTGTTCAACTTGTAATCCCAGAAAGTAAGACAGCTCACCCATAGCGCTCATTTCGAACTTGCTCTTCATCACCTTCTCGAACTCTTTACACATGTTTTCATCTGATGACCCAAAGATGATGTCATCCACGTACACCTGTACCAGCAGAAAATCTTCCTTCTTCCTCTTGATGAACAGTGTACTGTCAATCTGACCTCTTTCAAAACCATTCTTGATCAGATGTGTAGACAGTGTCTCGTACCACGCCCTGGGAGCATGATGTAATCCATACAAAGCCTTATCAAGTTTGTAAACTCTATCTGGATAATCTGGATCAACGAACCCATCTGGTTGTGAGACATACACCACTTCTTGGACTTTTCCGTAAAGAAATGCACTCTTCACGTCTAGTTGGTAAACTTTGAAGCCCTTGAATGTTGCAAAGGCTAGGAACAAACGAATTGCTTCCAACCTTGCCACTGGTGCAAACACTTCATTATAATCAATCCCTTCTTGCTGATTGAAACCTTTGACCACCAATCGAGCCTTGTTTCGCGTGACGATTCCTCTTTCATCCTTCTTACACCTAAATACCCATTTAGTGCCTATCTCTCTTTCACCTTTAGGAAGGTCAACTAACTCCCAAACCTTCAACTTAGCAAACTGGGCCAATTCTTCTTGCATAGCTTCAACCCATGAATTGTGACAACCCTCGCTAAACCAGGTATCCGTACGACTTAATTAATAATTAATTACTGCTTAATTACTGTGCTTGCTTGAACTTGTGAATAAACTGCTACTTGAATACTGATACATGTACTTACTTGCATCATACTTTACTTACCGTCACTACATTACTTACATGCTGAACCTTAGTGACAAACATGATGCACAAAAGCACAGTAGCACTATAAACGGGTAACCTATTGAACATGCTGATAAAGCCAGCATCAGGCAGACACTGCCCCTAAGGCCTGTATGAGCCAGAAATATTTTACCTACACTAGTGGTGAGTGTAGGGATACAAGGGTTGTAGAACTGCGTCTCTAGGAATAAGTTTCAATGACTGGATGTGCCTAAAACGTGCTCTAAGCACAAAATTCAGCACTTTACTTAATAGTTCAGCTTTTAGCTAACTAATAAAGTGCCAAAACATGAGAAAAATATTACTAGACACTTTCCAAAGTGTCAGAAATGAGTTGTGTCACTAAAAAGGGTATTAACGACACTTTAAAGCTTGTTTAAGCACATTAACGGATTACTATCCAACCGAACAACCGGACTATACCCGGAACATGAAAATATTGTTATTTTCATTATTTATCTTTTTCTGAGCCAGTTAGGGTCCCTGAATACCCTAACACCCGTCATAACATACTACACACTAGTAACCGGGTTAAGCACTTAACTAACTTACTTAACCTAACTAATATTCAACTAATTAGTTGAAAATGGACTAGAACCCCCCCCCCCCTCTCTAACCGTCCCCAACTAGAGGGGACACACTTGTCCTATTTGTTGATTATTATATTAAGTGTGCTTAGTATTTAAATGACACAATATCCATTGGTTAAACATGTTGAGATTGTCTATAATTATAAGCTTAAACCCACATGATCATTCACACATCACAAACTCAACACAAACACTCCTCTCTCTCTCTCAAGGTTTCGGCCGAACACCCCCTTATACATCCATCATACTTTCGGCTTCCATCATCACATTCCAAGCTCATACAAGTGATAAGGATCGCGTATAAGGAACCTTGGTGCAATCGGAAGGCGAAGGACCTCACTACATTGCTTTTATCCACTCTATTTGCGCTTAGATTCTTCCCTAGCCTCGAGCTAGTGGTATGTTGCTTAAATCACCTTCTTGAACTATTTTAAAGTGGTTAATATGATTTGTAACGGTTAAAACTCGTAAACATACAAGATGAAGCATAAAAGTCTACTAAAAATGCTATAAGTGATGGTTAAAAGCTCATATGTTGTGTAAATCATGTAGTATTTGATTTGTGTGATTATTTGGACCCGATCTATGTTGTGGTAGCTCGGATCATCGTTTAACCCGGGTTGGTCACGGTCTTGGATCATGACATAAGGTTGTTTTGGAAGTAACAAGGGTTAAAGGATGAAACTCTACCACACACTAATCATGAACTTGTGTAAAAGCGATTTTAGTTGTGAAATAGTGTTTAAAACTAGTAGATCTACGTATCTACAAGTGGTATTTTCAAAGGACCAAGTGTCAAGAGAAACATACTTTTAAAGACGGATCTTACACTAACACGAATGGTTTTTAGAACACTCAAGTGTGTAAACACTTGTGTAACACAAAGTTTCGACAAAATAACTATTTTTGGAAAAGATGACGAGAAGTTGTAGAGATGGAATTTCTTTAAAAACGACGTTTTTACAAAATCGGATTGTTTTATATAAAGATCCACTAAAAGTAATGGGATTTACTTCATAGTTTGGATAAATCACAAGTTCATGAAATATATGCGATTTATATACATATTTTGACTAGTTTGTGGTTTGAACATTGTTTTGATTCCATAAGAAGATTGTTGGTTTGATTTATAAAAGAAAATGATACGCTTGAAAGCGTGGCCGCCTCCAGTTACAGAGGAAACTCTGGCGAAATTTTTCCAAAAGCCTAACACTTAGAAATATTTTCACTATGAGTGTTAGAAATACATTTTGACTTGTTTTCAAATTATAGATTTCGCCACGACTTATTTACAAAATATCGGAGGTGGGATTTCACAAAATAAAACGTGATACATAAATATATTTAGTATATATTTTTCACAACATCACTTGTATAAGTGTTTATGATTATTTTGTGAACAACGTAAATATTATTTTTAGGGTAAAAATAATATTACTAAGTATTATTTTGGGAAAATCACATGTATTAAAGTATAATATTTTTGAGAAGAATATTTATATTTTGGAAGTTGGAAATAAGATATATATTAAGTGAGACTTAATAGTGTAATCCGAATTATACGAACGCACATGTATTAAATCCCCCATCCTTGGGAAGGAAAAATGACTACCAAGTATATACAAAATGTAAACACGAAATAGTTGCCTAACTATTTCCCAGAAACTTAAACCATAAAGCTAAGGCACGGACGTCCGTCTAATAGAATTAGTACGTGTAGGTCGTCACACAGCTGTTTGATTTGGAGGCATACTTGGTAGAGACGCACCACTGTGAGTTCATGTCCCCCTTTTCTCTAACTGTTTTCAGTTTTCTTAACTGCGGGGGTGAAATACATGTTACTTTGATTACAAGTACTTTATACATGGTATGGTTAGCGTAAGGAGGTTTACTACTTAGATCATGTGAGTGGGTAGGAGCAATATGAGGCCATTAGTCCTCATGGCAGGACCGAGGGACAGGAGCGGTAGATCTATCTGGGTGTAGCGAGCCCAGCCCCAGGCCAAACTAGAAACGGACCTCGGGGTGACTTTGTCCACATACTAATGCCGTGGCGAAATCTGCTAGGTTTGAGTCTCCCTACTTGCACTTCACATATATCAGTGGCCTTGCAAACCATTGGTGATCTCAATTCCCTTATTTGCTACATACCAAGACTATTTTTATACTCACAAAGGTTTATTTACTCACTTACACATGAACTCGCTCAACATTATTGTTGATTTTTCAACTTACATGTATTTCAGGAAATTAAAGGATCTGGCGCGGTATGGCATGTTTTCCCGCTGCACTAGTTTCGAGGTCATCCGGGTTTGGGGAATGTGACTCTTTCCTGGACAAGTCACAGTCCTTAAACTGTTTTTATGTCATGTTGATGTTTGTGTTTGTTAAAAAATGTCGTTAGGATATATTTCCGTTGAGACAATGTTGTTGAATTTGGTTTTTAAAACTTAATTAAATGGATGATCTTGCATGGTTTTATTTCATATAGCTTTGTTATGGTTAAGCTATGGTATTAAGAAGTCACACCAAATTAACCACGCTTCCGCAAAGCCAGGGTGTGACAGCTTGGTATCAGAGCTCTGATCATAGCGAACTAGGATTTCTTCTCGAGTCTAGACTATGATCACTAGGGCTCTCACGAAAACATTTTTACTGCATACCACTTAAGTCCAGATCCAAAAACTTTTTACAAACAAATGTTGAGCACATTTTATTCATTGTTTTTAGGCTCAGTCTTGAAGGCTGAGGCTCGGTCTTGGAGGCCGAGGCTCGATCTGAGAGATCGAGGTAGTTGGCTAGTGGGACTAGGAGAATTTGGCTAGTGGGACTAGGAGAATTGGCTAGTGGGACTAGGAGAATTGGCTAGTGGGACTAGGAGAATTGGCTAGTGGGACTAGGAAGAGCAGTCTGAGAGGTTGGGAGGCTAGTGAGACTAGGAGAATTATTTGATTGCTTACTTGGTGACTTATGTGATTATTTGATTGTATGATTGACTGTTTGTGCATGTTTGTGTTTATGTTACAGACACCATGGACACCTCTGGCACAGGTGACTCAGACACCACAGGACCTAGACCTATAGTCTCAGATGACCTAGAGCCTTCAGAGCACGAGGTCCACACCTCCGACGTTACTAGCACAGACGAGGATGATTTTCAGCCCTTTGCTTTACCTGATGGTGCTGATGAGCTCGCTGATGGCCCTTTGGCCGGGGACCTACCACTTGTGGAGATCCCTGCTCCCATACCACTTGCTTCATATCCTGCTTACGATTTGCTTCTCGACGCCGACGATGATGACGACGTCGATCTGTTTGATGACGAGCCCTTAGAGGATGAGGTTCAGGGCGAGGCCCTTCTTCCTGCTGGAGATCTTTTGTTGATCGCAGATGCTCCCGCTGAGGAGTCACCTGCTCACTCTCCGGTCCCAGACTCTTTCGAGTCTGTGGCCTCCGCACCGTCACATACTCAGAGTGCGCAACAC
The DNA here is from genome assembly GCA_030545235.1 of Helianthus tuberosus. Taxonomy (NCBI): domain Eukaryota; kingdom Viridiplantae; phylum Streptophyta; class Magnoliopsida; order Asterales; family Asteraceae; genus Helianthus; species Helianthus tuberosus. The sequence goes on from CM060452.1 coordinate 156,673,512, forward strand.
TTTTCTCACGGATCAGATCCCGACCAGGCATCCTCTGTTGCCCCTATTCCTAGTTTTACTTTCGACCACGATGATGTGGAGGATTCCGATCCTTTCTTTCCCCCAGGATTCGACCCAGATGAGGATATAGAGTTTATACCCATGGATCAGCCTATGGAGGATCCAGTCGACCCAGTTGACCCCATCGATCCCGAGTTTGATTTTGAGATGGCCTTTGATGAGCCCGAGCAGCCACTAGACCCTGCTCCTGACCCAGTACTTGAGCATGACCCTGCTCATGCTGGCATGTTTATTGAGCCTGTCGTTGCTGACCCACCTATTGATGATCACCCTGTAGATGCTCCATTGTTGGAGGACGATCATGTCATTGCTGCTGATCATGTTGATCCCCCACTTATTGCTGATGCACCAGTTGACCCTCTTGTTGCACCTCACCATGATCCCATGCCAGTTCAGTTTGATCGTGCACTCTTTGAGGCACAGATGGACCCACGAGACGAGCACGCCCAGTGTGGGTGGATTCCTGCTGATGACGAGGTCCCACCTATTCCCCCTCAGATCATTGATACCCGTCATATTGATACCTCCTTTTCATTTCCTCGGTTTACACCTCCAGCACGACCTGGAGAAGGTTCTTCGGCTCACCCTTTTGGACATGTACCAGTATCTATCCCTGCTATACCACCGTCTGCTACTTTTCCCCCTGTTTCTCCATTTCATGTGGCACCTTTTGATCCCACCAGTGAGCCGTTTCTCTGGGCGTCACCTTCTGCCATGCCACCGACTGACCCCTACCATTCTTTCCACATGGGGTATACTATTGAGGACGTTCTGATGTCTTTTTTCGCCCAGCACGAGGCACAAAACACAGCGCATTCAGGAGCTTGAGAGAGCCCAGCCGCCGCCGTGTCAGTGCCAGGGTCTGACCCACTCTCCTTTGCAGCACTCTCGACCTGTACCACCAGACTATGCTGCACGCCTTTTTGCCCTGGAGCAGCAGGTTGCTTCATTCTTGCGTACCCAGAGAGCCATGGAGGAGGACTGGCTCCATTTGCGTCGCTTGTTTTACACTCACTTTCCCCCTCCTCCACCGCCATCCGTGTAGAGCTCTTCAGTACCGTATAGGTAGACATTGGTGAGAAGACGGCGAATGCTTTTGACTGCACAGAATTTTTGGAGACTACATTTTGATTCTGACTTTTGTTGACATGTATTTGATGTATTGACACTGAGTTGATATAGTTTTTGGACTAGGGTGATGTAGCCCTTAGTCGACTGATGTTGTATGACGCTGTGATGTACTTGTATGCTTACTATGTGGTCTCGATATATGGCAATCGCAGTATTCTCATCATACTTGATGCTTGATTTGATTATTTATATTCTATGACATGGGATGTTGTGTGATTGATATGATTATAACATGAGATGTTATGTACTATTACTATCATTATATACGTACGCTACATTATGACCTGACTTACGTATTATAACATGGGATCTTTACTATGGCCTGACCAACGTGAACCATCTTTTAGAAGATGCCGCCGTGACGTGAGACACGCATGCCTACCAATGAGGCAGAACTCCAACAAGTCATTGCTGCTGCCATCGCACAATACGCCGCTTCGCAAGGAGGACCCAGCGGAAGCAGCTCAAAGAACAATGGCAACAATAATCCACCTCATGGTAATACTAAGACATTTAGACGCACCATGACCTAATTGGATATCTATAGCAAAGATGCTAATGCTGTTCACGTGTTGCAATGTATGTGCAGGGTGCACCTACAAGCAGTTTCTAGACTGCAAACCGGTCAACTTTGATGGCACTGGAGGTGCTGTCACCTTCGTTCGTTGGGCTGAGAAAACTGAATCTGTTCTTCACATGAGCAAATGCGCACTAGATCAGCAAGTCACCTATATCTCAGGGCTATTCTTGGATGGAGCCCTCTCTTGGTGGAATTTGCAAGTGCAGACACTTGGTGAAGCTGCTGCCTACGCGCTAACCTGGACCGAACTAAAGGAACTTATGCGCAAAAAGTACTGCTCCCGCGCGGAAATCCAAAGATTGGAAACCGAGTTCTGGCATTTGAAAATGGAAGGTCCAAAGATCGCAGAATACGTTCAAAGGTTCCATGACTTATCGCATGTGGTACCCTACATGGTCACTCCGGAGTTCAAGCGGATTGAACGTTTCATTTGGGGATTAGCTCCTCAAATCATAAGCATGGTGACCTCATCCAAGCCTACGACCATTACTGAGGCGATCGATTTGAGCGTGGCTCTCACAGAGGAGGCCATTCGCCTGAACAAGTTTGATGATGCTGAGCCTAAGAAGAAAGAGACTCACGTCGAGTCATCAGGAGGTAACAAACGGAAGTTCTCAAACTTCAAGCAGGGCGCCAGTGTGGCGGTTAAGAAAGGAGGATCAGGCACGCCAGCTCAGGTTACAGCTGGTAGTGGAAAGAAAGGAAAAGGATATCAGGGCACCCAGCCCAAGTGTAATACCTGTCAACGCCACCATACTGGCCATTGTAGTGTGAATGTATGCGAAGCATGTGGAAAGCTGGGCCACTTGAAGGATTCTTGTTGGGCTAGTGCTGGCCGGGGAGGCCAAGGAGGATTTGGGAATAGGAATAATAATCGTGGTGGTAATGGAAATCGCCCACAAGTAAACAATGGAGGAAACGGGAATCGAAGCAACAATGTGAATCAGGCTGGTAATGCGAACCAAAACAACAACCAAGCTGGAAATGGAGGTGGAAACGGGCAAAGACTTGGATGTTTTAACTGCGGTGATATTGGGCATTTTAAGAGGAACTGTCCAGAATTGAACCAAGCCCGTGGAAGAGTGTTCCACATTGAAGCAAGGGAAGCGCGCCAGGATCCCAATGTTGTCACTGGTACGTTCCCTGTAAACCAACGCTATGCATCCGTTTTATTTGATACTGGCGCCGATTATAGCTTCGTGTCGTTAGAATTTAAGAATATGCTTGGTTTAGCCGCTAATAAGTTAGATATTCCGTACTCAATCGAATTGGCCAATGGGAAGTTAGTAGAAGCCAATGAAGTTATCAGAGGCTGTGTGATCGAATTGGGAGAACGTGAGTTTGCTTTGGATCTACTACCAGTCCAGTTGGGAAGCTTCGACGTGGTGGTAGGAATGGATTGGTTATCAGGCAACAAGGCGGAGATAGTTTGTCACGAAAAGGTCGTTCGTATCCCAACCGAAGATGGCGAAACAATTGTGGTTCACGGGGAGAAGCGTGATACGCCGTTAAGAATTATCAGCTGCCTGAAAGCGCGAAAGTGTTTGCAAAAGGGATGTGTTGCCTTCCTGGCACACATTGTGGATAAGAAGGCTGCTGAGCCAAGAATAGAAGACATCCCTGTCGTAAGGGAGTATCCAGAAGTCTTCCCAGAGGACTTACCTGGACTGCCACCTCAGAGACAAGTAGAGTTCCGCATTGACTTAGTTCCAGGCGCCGCACCTGTGGCTAAGGCACCTTACAGACTTGCGCCGTCTGAGATGCAGGAACTATCGACACAACTTCAAGAATTGTTAGACAAGGGATTTATCCGACCAAGCTTCTCGCCTTGGGGAGCTCCGGTCCTGTTTGTCAAGAAGAAGGACGGTAGTTTTCGTATGTGCATCGACTACAGAGAGCTGAACAAGCTGACGATCAAGAATAGATATCCTCTGCCAAGAATTGATGATCTGTTCGACCAACTGCAAGGTTCAAGTTTTTATTCAAAGATCGATCTTCGATCTGGATACCATCAGTTAAGAATACAAGAGGAGAGTATCCCGAAGACAGCCTTCAGAACTCGTTATGGACACTACGAGTTCCTTGTTATGTCGTTTGGTTTGACAAACGCACCTGCAATCTTTATGGACTTGATGAATAGAGTTTGCAAGCCGTACTTGGACAAGTTCGTGATTGTGTTTATCGACGACATCTTGATTTATTCAAGAACAAAGGCTGAGCACGAGCAGCATCTAAGAGCTATTTTGGAGTTGCTGAAGAAGGAACAGTTGTATGCCAAATTCTCCAAGTGCGAATTTTGGCTACGTGAAGTCCAATTCCTTGGGCACGTGGTAAATGGAAATGGAATCCATGTGGATCCAACCAAGATCGAAGCGATTAAGAATTGGGAAACGCCAAAGACGCCAACCGAGATTCGACAATTCTTGGGTTTGGCTGGCTACTATCGAAGGTTCATTGAGGATTTTTCGAAGATCGCTCAACCATTGACGCTCCCCACGCAGAAAGATAAGAAGTTTGATTGGGAAATCAAGCAGGAGGAAGCATTTCAGATATTGAAGGATAAGCTCTGCAATGCGCCAATCTTAGCCCTACCGGAAGGTACAGCTGATTTCGTGGTATACTGTGACGCCTCGCGTCAAGGATTGGGTTGTGTGTTGATGCAACGCCAAAAGGTTATTGCTTACGCATCACGTCAACTGAAAGTGCACGAAAAGAACTATACCACACATGATTTGGAGCTAGGCGCAGTGGTTTTTGCATTAAAGATCTGGAGACACTACCTTTATGGTACAAAGTGTACAATTTTTACAGATCACAAGAGCCTACAACACGTATTCAACCAGAAGGAGCTGAATATGAGGCAGAGACGATGGGTTGAGTTGCTGAACGATTACGACTGCGAGATAAAGTATCATCCAGGGAAGGCGAATGTGGTCGCCGATGCCCTAAGTCGAAAGGAGAGGATCAAGCCCATAAGGGTTAGGGCTTTAGAAATGATTATCCGAACCGATCTTTCCTTGCGCATTCGTGCCGCGCAGAAAGAAGCTCTCAAGGAAGGAAACCTTGAAGAAGAATATCTCCGTGGGATGGAGAAGCTACTGGTACCAAACGAGGAAGGAACGTTATGTTTTGAGAAAAGGATTTGGGTTCCTTTGTTTGGAGGTTTAAGGAAGGTTATTTTCGATGAAGCTCACAAGTCGCGGTACTCTATCCACCCAGGATCGGATAAGATGTACCAGGATCTCAAAGATTATTACTGGTGGCCTAGGATGAAAGGCGATGTTGCTGTTTATGTGAGCAAATGTTTAACGTGTGCTAAGGTGAAAGCGGAATACCAGAAGCCTTCAGGACTTCTACAACAACCCGAGATTCCCAAGTGGAAATGGGAACAAATCTCAATGGATTTTATTACAAAGTTGCCAAGAACGCCAAGAGGTCATGACACTATCTGGGTGATAGTTGACCGCCTAACGAAGTCTGCACACTTTTTACCTTTCAAAGAGAAAGATAATACGAGCAAGTTGGCCGAAATATACATAAGAGAGATCGTCGCACGTCATGGAGTGCCTCTCTCGATCATCGCTGATAGAGACGGAAGGTTTGTGTCAAGGATATGGCAATCCTTCCAAGAAGCTTTTGGCTCACAATTAAATCTGAGCACTGCATTTCATCCGCAAACTGACGGTCAAAGCGAGCGAACGATACACTTTGGAAGACATGCTGAGAGCGTATGTTAAGGATTTGGGCGGTAGCTGGGATAAGCATTTGCCTTTGGTCGAATTTTCATACAACAACAGCTACCACACCAGTATTGGTGTCGCGCCATTTGAAGCCCTTTACGGACGCAAGTGCCGATCACCCCTATGCTGGGCTGACGCAGGTGATAGGCAGCTTGCTGGTCCCGAAATCGTCCAAGAGACGACAGACAAGATTGCGCAGATTCTAAAACGCATCGAAGCAGCTCGCCACAGACAGAAAGCCTATGCAGATCCAAACCGGAAACACTTGGAATTTCAAGTGGGAGAAATGGTGTTATTGAAAGTTTCACCCTGGAAGAGTGTGGCACGCTTCGGAAAGCGTGGGAAGTTAAATCCGCGCTACATTGGTCCTTTCAGAATTTTGGAAAGAATAGGACTAGTAGCATACAAGTTGGATTTACCTGCTGAACCGAATGGTGTTCACGATACATTTCATGTATCTAACCTGAAGAAAAGTCCAACTCAAGAAACCATTGCCATTCCCATCGACGAGATCCATGTTGACGATACGCTCCATTTCGTTGAAGAACCGGTTGAGGTTACGGATTGGAAAGTAAACAAGACCCGCCGGAGCAGTGTCAAGCTCGTCAAAGTTCGTTGGAATGCCAGGCATGGTCCTGAATACACCTGGGAGCGTGAGGACCGGATGAAAGGGAAATACCCCCACCTATTTCCTAAGAACCCTGCATCTACAAGCAGAACTTAAAATTTCGGAACGAAATTTTTCTAACGGGGGGAGAATGTGACAACCCTCGATAAACCAGGTATCCGTACGACTTAATTAATAATTAATTACTGCTTAATTATTGTGCTTGCTTGAACTTGTGAATAAACTGCTACTTGAATACTGATACATGTACTTACTTGCATCATACTTTACTTACCGTCACTACATTATTTACATGCTGAACCTTAGTGACAAACATGATGCACAAAAGCACAGTAGCACTATAAACGGGTAACCTATTGAACATGCTGATAAAGCCAGCATCAGGCAGACACTGCCCCTAAGGCCTGTATGAGCCATAAATATTTTACCTACACTAGTGGTGAGTGTAGGGATCCAAGGGTTGTAGAACTGCGTCTCTAGGAATAAGTTTCAATGACTGGATGTGCCTAAAACGTGCTCTAAGCACAAAATTCAGCACTTTACTTAATAGTTCAGCTTTTAGCTAACTAATAAAGTGCCAAAACATGAGAAAAATATTACTAGACACTTTCCAAAGTGTCAGAAATGAGTTGTGTCACTAAAAAGGGTATTAACGACACTTTAAAGCTTGTTTAAGCACATTAACGGATTACTATCCAACCGAACAACCGGACTATACCCGGAACATGAAAATATTGTTATTTTCATTATTTATCTTTTTCTGAGCCAGTTAGGGTCCCTGAATACCCTAACACCCGTCATAACATACTACACACTAGTAACCAGGTTAAGCACTTAACTAACTTACTTAACCTAACTAATATTCAACTAATTAGTTGAAAATGGACTAGAACCCCCCCCCCCCCTCTCTAACCGTCCCCAACTAGAGGGGACACACTTGTCCTATTTGTTGATTATTATATTAAGTGTGCTTAGTATCTAAATGACACAATATCCATTGGTTAAACATGTTGAGATTGTCAATAAGTATAAGCTTAAACCCACATGATCATTCACACATCACAAACTCAACACAAACACTCCTCTCTCTCTCTCTCAAGGCTTCGGCCGAACACCCCCTTATACATCCATCATACTTTCGGCTTCCATCATCACATTCCAAGCTCATACAAGTGATAAGGATCGCGTATAAGGAACCTTGGTGCAATCGGAAGGCGAAGGACCTCACTACATTGCTTTTATCCACTCTATTTGCGCTTAGATTCTTCCCTAGCCTCGAGCTAGTGGTATGTTGCTTAAATCACCTTCTTGAACTATTTTAAAGTGGTTAATATGATTCGTAACGGTTAAAACTCGTAAACATACAAGATGAAGCATAAAAGTCTACTAAAAATGCTATAAGTGATGGTTAAAAGCTCATATGTTGTGTAAATCATGTAGTATTTGATTTGTGTGATTATTTGGACCCGATCTATGTTGTGGTAGCTCGGATCATCGTTTAACCCGGGTTGGTCACGGTCTTGGATCATGACATAAGGTTGTTTTGGAAGTAACAAGGGTTAAAGGATGAAACTCTACCACACACTAATCATGAACTTGTGTAAAAGCGATTTTAGTTGTGAAATAGTGTTTAAAACTAGTAGATCTACGTATCTACAAGTGGTATTTTCAAAGGACCAAGTGTCAAGAGAAACATACTTTTAAAGACGGATCTTACACTAACACGAATGGTTTTTAGAACACTCAAGTGTGTAAACACTTGTGTAACACAAAGTTTCGACAAAATAACTATTTTTGGAAAAGATGACGAGAAGTTGTAAAGATGGAATTTCTTTAAAAACGAGGTTTTTACAAAATCGGATTGTTTTATATAAAGATCCACTAAAAGTAATGGGATTTACTTCATAGTTTGGATAAATCACAAGTTCATGAAATATATGCGATTTATATACATATTTTGACTAGTTTGTGGTTTGAACATTGTTTTGATTGCATAAGAAGATTGTTGGTTTGATTTTTAAAAGAAAATGATACGCTTGAAAGCGTGGCCGCCTCCAGTTACAGAGGAAACTCTGGCGAAATTTTTCCAAAAGCCTAACACTTAGAAATATTTTCACTATGAGTGTTAGAAATACATTTTGACTTGTTTTCAAATTATAGATTTCGCCACGACTTATTTACAAAATATCGGAGGTGGGATTTCACAAAATAAAACGTGATACATAAATATATTTAGTATATATTTTTCACAACATCACTTGTATAAGTGTTTATGATTATTTTGTGAACAACGTAAATATTATTTTTAGGGTAAAAATAATATTACTAAGTATTATTTTGGGAAAATCACATGTATTAAAGTATAATATTTTTGAGAAGAATATTTATATTTTGGAAGTTGGAAATAAGATATATATTAAGTGAGACTTAATAGTGTAATCCGAATTATACGAACGCACATGTATTAAATCCCCCATCCTTGGGAAGGAAAAATGACTACCAAGTATATACTAAATGTAAACACGAAATAGTTGCCTAACTATTTCCCAGAAACTTAAACCATAAAGCTAAGGCACGGCCGTCCGTCTAATAGAATTAGTACGTGTAGGTCGTCACACAGCTGTTTGATTTGGAGGCATACTTGGTAGAGACGCACCACTGTGAGTTCATGTCCCCCTTTTCTCTAACTGTTTTCAGTTTTCTTAACTGCGGGGGTGAAATACATGTTACTTTGATTACAAGTACTTTATACATGGTATGGTTAGCGTAAGGAGGTTTACTACTTAGATCATGTGAGTGGGTAGGAGCAATATGAGGCCATTAGTCCTCATGGCAGGACCGAGGGACAGGAGCGGTAGATCTATCTGGGTGTAGCGAGCCCAGCCCCAGGCCAAACTAGAAACGGACCTCGGGGTGACTTTGTCCACATACTAATGCCGTGGCGAAATCTGCTAGGTTTGAGTCTCCCTACTTGCACTTCACATATATCAGTGGCCTTGCAAACCATTGGTGATCTCAATTCCCTTATTTGCTACATACCAAGACTATTTTTATACTCACAAAGGTTTATTTACGCACTTACACATGAACTCGCTCAACATTATTGTTGATTTTTCAACTTACATGTATTTCAGGAAATTAAAGGATCTGGCGCGGTATGGCATGTTTTCCCACTGCACTAGTTTCGAGGTCATCCGGGTTTGGGGAATGTGACTCTTTCCTGGACAAGTCACAGTCCTTAAACTGTTTTTATGTCATGTTGATGTTTGTGTTTGTTAAACAATGTCGTTAGGATATATTTCCGTTGAGACAATGTTGTTGAATTTGGTTTTTAAAACTTAATTAAATGGATGATCTTGCATGGTTTTATTTCATATAGCTTTGTTATGGTTAAGCTATGGTATTAAGAAGTCACACCAAATTAACCACGCTTTCGCAAAGCCAGGGTGTGACATGAATTGTCTTTAAGAGCCATATGTATGTTCTTCGGGTCCTCTTGGGAAATAAAGCAACTATACAAGCACTTGTTCACAATCCCAGTCTTCTCAATCGACACAAATAAACCAGTATTCGCTGCTATGCTTCTCCTTGTCTGAACACCTGCAGTAGGATCCCCAAGTTTCATGTCAACTGGATGATCCCTATTTGCTCGTGTAGTAGCAACAGCATCTACTTCTAAGTTATCACCCAGGTTTGATCCAACCTCCCCCTGAATATTCTGATTTGCAAACGGATTAATGAAATCCTCCCCCTCAATGGGTTCAGAGTCACTATCGCTTGAATCAGGATCAGCAGCACCTTGGGATGTTTCCGGAGCTTTTTTTTTTTTTGGTTCCTAAAAATCAACCGAGTCTAACGGCGCAAACGGTTTGTCGAGATGAGCTCGGATCACTTTCTATTCACAAAAACGTTAATTCCTCTATACGCAACTAATTACTCCACAAAAATAAATACTCCACCTTTTAATTCCTCTAGATAATTTTGCTAGCAAACCGAGTTAATTATGATGGATGGGTCACGCTAATTATGCTAGCAAACCAAGTTAAATACGCTGATAGAGTAGTTATAATTTTGCTGGTAGAGTAATTATAATTATGCTGGCGAGTCAAGTTAAATCCGCTGGCAAATCAAATTAATTATGCTGGTCTACGCTAATTATTCTGGTTGATTAAATTCGCTGGCTAATTATGCTAGCTGATCAAATTCGCTGGTTAATTTCGCTGAACGACGTCTAGTAACTTCGCCGATCACCGTAATAATGTCGCTGAGGACAATTAAAACGGTCACCAAAGTCGCCTTTGGATTTTAATTTCGCCGGTCACCGAGTTAAATTCGCTGGTCTGTCAGAGTATTTATCCGATTTCAGCAAATTTGCTAGAAATTTTTGGAAACTCAATCTGTTTGAAATTTTTGAAGATTTTCCAGATTCTTCTAACAGTTTCCTGCAAAATTAAACACCAAATCAGCTGAATTTTTTGAAGAAAATACGAAGAACACGAAGAACAGTCTTCGAATCTTCAAGACTTTCAAGCCAAAATCCTTCAAAAATCAACCAAACTTGCAACCAAAAACACTTAAACAGCAAAATTAAATACGTAAACAGATCAAACAACCCAAAAATTTTCGAAAATTATATCAAAACCAAGAAAAATTTCGAAACCCTAGTTTCCAAAACTCAAAATTTTCGAAAATTTTCAAAACAATTCCACCCAAATTCTACAGTCTTCAATTCTGAACCGAGCTTCTTCAAGAGCCTATCGCTCTGATACCAATTGTAGGTCCCCTTGTTCGTACGGATCGTCACAGAATTGTATATCTAACCTAGAGTGCGGAATCCTCTAGATCAGATTTGTTACAGAAACGAGTAAAAAAACAGAAATCACAATCAAACAGGTATTCTATTGATTATCCAACTTTCAGTTTACAATCAATTCAAGACCTCACAACCTCACAGCCTATCTCTATGATCTTGACTACAAACCCAATTTCGAAATCTCTCACTATCTCTCTACTTTCTCTCTCTAGAATTCTCTTAGTCATCTAAACCCTAATCACAAAACATGTTTATATACCACATGTCTGTGAACTGGGCTTCCTACTGGGCTAGGCCATTTTCCAAGCCCATTACAATAATAAACTCACTAACCAATAAGCTAAGCCCATTAAAAAATATCCAAAGACTAAATAATTAAACTATTAAGTTGTTGTCACAGAATATGCACCAACATAATCTATACATACCCTCCATCCTGTGACGGTTCTCGTTGGTATTAATTCATTCTTTTCATTAGTTATTACCGTCATACCTCCTTTCTTTGGAACTACTTGGACGGGACTTACCCAAGGACTATCGGAGATAGGGTAAATAAGTCCGGCGTCAAGTAATTTGATGACTTCGGTTTTAACCACTTCTTGGACATTTGGATTTACTCTACGTTGTGGTTGTATTACCGATTTATAGTCATCGTTCATTAAAATTTTGTGCGTGCACATGGAAGGACTTATGCATTTAATATCTACAAGCTTCCAAGCGATCGCATTTTTGTGTTTTTTCAAAAGTGAAATTAATTTTTCTTTTTCTAAACTAGTTAATTTAGACGAAATAATTACAGGTGATTTACCATCTTTGTCGAGAACAGCATATTCCAAACCTTTTGGAAGTTCTTTGAGCTCAAGAGGTGGGTCTTTAGGAGACTCCTTATTTGGTTGCTCATTTTGATCAAGAACCACAAAAGTTTGTTCTATGGTGACCTCTTCTTCAACAAAGTTGTCAATTTCTTCTCTTGTACCGGGTGGCTCATCTTCATCTTCAATTAGGGGGTCATTATTGCCGAATGGATATTTCATTGAACGCTCAAGATCGACACTCTTTTTAAATGCCCCTAATTGAATAGATAGATTGTTGTGCTTCCGGTTTTTCAAAGCTTCGTGGGTTTTTACAAAGGGTCGTCCCAACACTAGAGGAGCGTCATCAAGGATGACAAAGTCGGTTGGGATTACCATTTGGTTGGTTTGGACCAAGACATCCTCAACCATCCCTTTTGATTTTATTACTTTCCGATTGGATAGAAAAATGGGTATTTGAAGTGGAGAAAAATCACTAATACTTAATTTTTTGAAAATGTAGTTTGGCATTATATTAACACAGAGATCTTTATCGATTGTGATATTACTAATAAAGGAATTTTGAAAAAAACATGGAACCGGTGTAATTTTAATTTCAAATGGGACTTCTTTTATTAGCGAAGTTTGATCATTTGTTAACTTAATGCTTACCGTTTCGTCAATTTTAGTGTTAGTGTTTAACTCTTTTAAAAACTTAGCATGAGTGGAAACTAAACAATGATTTTCGAAAGAATGTGACAAGAGATTAATTTCTTCAAAATTAGACTCTTCTTGAATTTTAACATTGTCGGACTCACCTTTTTCGTTGTTTAACTCATGTGTCGGTTTTTCACTTACTTGTTCTTCCATTTTTAAATTTTCAACTATCTCTTCTTTATTTAATTCTTCTCTTGCGCGGGACTCCTCTTCCCTTGCGCGAGATTCTTTTATGCATCGTTCGATAGTTTTAATTTTTTCTATTATCCTATCGGCTATGTCGGTGATAGAGTAAGGATCGGGGTCCTCATAGATTGAATCCGGGTGTTCGATCCTTTGTTCCTTATAGTACTCATAGGAAGTAGATGGTTCACACCATTGTTCTTCATTGTAAGTATATGATGGATAAGGGTCGTAATTTTGTTCTACATAATACTCATATGAGGTGGGTTGTTCACGCCATGGTTCCTCATAATAAGCATATGAAAGTGGTGGCTCATATCTTGGTTCCTCAAAGTATGAGTATGAAGGCTCATACCTTGGTTCTTCAAAATATGAGTATGAGGGAGGAGGTTCATACCTTGGGTCTTCATAGGATGTGTATGAAGGTGATGGCTCATACATGGGCTCCTCATAGTAGGTGTATGAAGTGGATGGTTGAAATGAGTCACAACATTGTACCGAGTGAGTGTTACCGCAATTGGTTCAATAATCTTCCCTATAATCATCCTCCTCATAGGTATAGTTGTAACCTCCTAAGTATCGATCCATAAGAATCACTCAGCAGATCACAACAGAGTTTCGAGACTAGAAAACAAAAATAAAAATGGAAACAGAGGATGGACATGGCCCCGTGTTCAATGAGCACGACCCGTCTTCAGAATCTGTATCTGGGCGTTTTAATAAAAGTTACTGGTTTTGTGGGGCACGGGGCATGTTCGGTGAGCACGGCCCCGTGTTCAGGCTACTGTAAATGCAAAAACTAACTGAAATGCCGAAAAATGCGCGCGTTTTTAAAAAAAGGTTTTGAAAAAGTGATTAGGCCGTCGATTTTAAGCTTTCTTAAAATCCTTGTGTCCCCGGCAACGGCGCCAAAAACTTGATGCGTGTCGAGTGTGATATATATTTATGAATATTTTAAGCCCTTTTTAACACTTTAGTTAAGTTTGAAATTTATAAAACACGATATTTACTAACACTAAACACACATATGGGCAAGTGCACCCATCGTGAGCGTAGTATAGTGTTGGTAAGATACCGAGGTCGTCCAAGGACACAAGAGCTTTTAGTACCGGTTTATCCTCAACGTCTAATCAAATCAAAAATTTAGAAAAAGTTTTTTTTTTTTAAAATAAAACTAACTAAAAATGCTGAAAATAAAAATAAAAATAAAAACAGATAGACAAGATGAATCACTTGGATGCGATTCGCCTTTAGTGTAACCTTTGATTATTTCCGCACTTTTGCACTTTTTAAGAGATTATCTTAGTTATAGTAGTAGGCCCCTCTTTTGAAGGTGACGTTACCCTCAACCCAGCAGTTTGAGTCAGCAAGGATACAATCCTAAAGGGTTGGATTATTGAAAGATAATTAATTAAGTTATTAATGCGTAATGTGGTAAGCCCCTCTTTTGAAGGTGACATTACCCTCGGCTAAGTAGTTTGAGTCAGCAGGGATACAATCCTAAATAGCTGGGTTAAAGTATTAATAGTAGTTTACATATGAGGCGATCAAGGAGTTCGGACCCCCGCCATCCAATAGCAGTGGGTATTGAAGGAGGTCATACTAAACTTGACCCAGGTCCTTGCAGGATCTATACACTGAACAAGGCAAGACGCTTACCAAACCATTCCCTTAACCCCCGACTAGGTAGCCAACATATCTCCATATAGACCGTGGAGATATGAATGGTGTAAATCTTTTATTTTATATAGACAGTAAAATAATGCCAAGACACCACGGACAAATGATAAGGAAGTTTCACCTTCAACATAAGAAACTAGTTATTAAAGTCATTAATACATAACCAAATAAAAAGTGCGAAAAGATTAAAAATAAAAAGTATTACACTAAATGCTTGTCTTCACCAAGTGATGTAAGAGACTTAGGCAAACATGGCCTTTGATTGTCAAGAACTCTTACGATCAATCTTGGATCCCGAGACTACTCACACACTCTATGATGGATGATGGATGATGGTGGTGGATGTGGGTTGTGATGGTGGTGGTGGGTGGGTGAAGTGTGAGAGAGGTGGTTTGCCAAGGGATGGTTTGTAAGTGAGCCAAGCACCCCTATTTATAGCCTGCACAGACGCCCGGACACGGCCCCGTGTCCATTGGGCACGGCCCCGTGTCCACCCATCTTCTCTTTCTTCATTAATTGCAGTTTGTCTGCATTAGTTGACCACGCCCTCGTGTCCACTGGGCACGACCCCGTGTGCAGAAGCGTATCTGTACTATCAAGATTTTCCTAGATTCTGTGAATCTTAGGGTTAACCATGGCCTCGTGTCCACTGGCCACACCCCCGTGTTAGGAAATAGAAGCTTCTACAGCTTTGTCTTTTCTGCAAACACTTGGGCACGCCCCCGTGTTCATTGAGCACGGGGCGTGTTCAGCCTTCTGATGTCTTGTTTTTGCTTGGGAAGACACTATCGAGGGGTCGGGCATGCCACGTTTATTCCTTTTCTTGTATTATTGTTAGATTTGGCTGCATTTTTGCTTCATTTTATTCATTTAAGCTCATTTAACCCTGAAAATACAAAAGGAAGACAAAAACACACTTTTTTCCAACATTAGTACTAAAAATGGGTTAGTTTTATGCCTCATTTGATGTAATTTATATGTTGCATTTTGCCACATCAAAACCTTAGTCTTTTCTAATTTTGATAAACTATTCCTGTCGTTCCATTACCAAACCCACCTCCCATCCTCACACCTTCACCGCCCACGCCAAAATCCATCAACTTCTTACCACCATGTAGCTTATGTTCTACTCACACCTCTCCAAGCCCAACACACTCAGCCCAATCCTTTCACCCACAAACTGATAACATATCTTCCCTAATCTCTGCCCAATCCCCTCCCTTGCTCCATCCCAAACCGAAAACCCACCTCATCCTTCCAGCCCCATTCTCTCGGCCCACAACCTAATATTTTCCTCCTCTCAACCCTCGGCCCAACAGTCCCAACATTCACCTGCCCTTCTAGACCACCCTGTTAACACCCACCCTATTCACCTTAATCCCTACCCACCTCAACATACCACTCACACTCACCCTATGCAAACCCGCTCCAAAAATGGGATTTTTAAACCAAAACATCATGCCAATTTAGCTTTGTTCCTAAATAGGTTACATCATGCTTTACTGGCAGCCGCTGATCCTCGCGGTTATAAGTCGGATACTAAACATCACAAATGGGCTAAAGCTATGGATGAGGAGATTACTGCGTTACAAAATAACAACACTTGGTTTTTGGTGCCTCGCCCCTTAAATACTTATATCGTTGGCTCAAAGTGGATATTTAAGACAAAATATAAATCGGATGGGACAATTGACCGCTATAAGGCACGTTTGGTACCCCAAGGATTCACTCAAATCCCTGGTCTTGATTTCTCCCATACTGTAACACCTCGCAAAATCATGTCCAATATAGTGATGTCATAAACCATAATCATGTAAAGAGTTAACTATGAAGGACTAAAGTTGAAAAACAGTGCAAAGATGTATGTAGAAGGACTAAAAGTGTCAACATGCCAAACTTGTGCCTCTTATTGACCTCATACGATGTTCGTATTCTTTAATGAATAAGTTGTCGGACGCAAGAAGCCGTTTGTGTTTAAAATCAAAAGTTTATGAAACACAGGGGTTAAAAGTGTCAACATGTTAATTCTTACCTCTGAGTGACCTTTTAACGATCCCGAAGCTTTGTAATGTTTTATTATACGCTCATGAATCGCGGATAATGATTTCATGAAGGGTCGGTACAATTATATGATTTAATTGCAATTTCCAAGAAAGAAGGGTTGAAAGTATCAATATGACAATTCTACTCCCAGGGGGCCATTTCAATAAATCCAAAACCTTATAATGCATAGTTTTACTCCTAAGAACATTTAAAACCTGTATGTATGGGCCCCTCATGCTGAAAATGTCAGTTATTCGAGTTCTGAAAGTGCAGGGACTAATGTTGCAACAAAACAAATAACTTTTGAAACCTGTAGCCTCGCGTGGCGTGCCAGGGTTAGCCTGGTCTGGCGCATGGCGCGACAGGAACCCTTTTCCACCCTATTACTGGCAGTTGCCAGCATGCAAACTGAAATCTTTCAGGGATTCTCTGCAACTCTAAATCGAAACAGATGCATGCAAACGGTTTTGGGAAACCACTAGGACACTTGTATGCATCAAGTTTCACCTGGGGACACATGGATTGATCCTAGGTCATCCTAATTCTCTATATAAAGGCCCTCATTCATCACTTGTTCTTGCTCACTTCAAAAATCAGAATTCATCTCTCTCAAGCGTTGTTCCTGGAGCATCCTGGTCTTAAAGGAAGCTTTCTAAGTTCAAATTTTCATGCTAAGGACCCTTGTAAGTGTTCTTTGCTCCTGTAGTTCAGTTTTCATTAGTATAAGGACCGAAAGTCAAAGTTAGCGTAATTATGCTTTGACTTGTAGATTAATCTTAAACGGTCCAGCCATGGTTCTAAACGAAAGTGGCTATGTGTTGCTAATTAAGTAGGTGATAAACCCTCAAAAGGGCACCTCCTAATTATCACGTTAACTCAGTCAATTGTCGGGTCAATGCAACTGGTCAAAAGTCCAAACAGTCAATTTTTCAAATAATAATTAAAACTGATAATGTAGAAGTTATGAAACATGTTTTGTCACCTAAATAACTTGGTAAATAATAATAGAACATGTCTAAGCATGTTCAACCCGACAATTCTGAGTTTAGGCTTGGTTCGCAACCGGAAGTCGCAAAAGTTGACTTTTGCTTTGACTTTCAGTTCTGACCCAAATTAGCTTAGTTTAGTTATGCCTTAGGGTTCCTTTGTGACCATATTATATGTTAGTATAACCCTATGAGGTTATACTACATGGTCCTTTAGAAATCAGAGTTCATTTGTATGTTTCTGTTATTTGCTTAAAATTGACTATTATGCCCTTATGTTATAAAAACAAGATTTTTGGATATATGAGAATACAAATAGCTTTATTACTGATATATAAGCTTGTCAAATAAATTTTACATCATTTTCTGGTCTCAAACTAAAGTTATGCAAGATATCGTAAAATGAAACTTTTATTAATTAAACTACGCTTTTTAGCATTAATCATGTTAAACCCAAATTTTGACACCAAACTCGTTACCTACTGTTTTGATAATATTTTTAGGGATTTTTGGAATATTGGGTCAGATTATAAACTGACCAAATCATTGAGTTCTTGTATAATTCGATAAATGACGATAATACCCTTTTTGTTAATAAAATGAGATTAACATATGATTATCATGCCAAACCTTTTCCTACTGATTTTATATGAAAAATAAAATATTTTAAACATTCAAGACTAATCAAAATCTCAGAATTTCATAAACATCTCAAATATCGTCAATTACCGACTTTTAAGATAATTACCTGCATAGTATGGTTTAAAACCATATTTAACACCTAAGACTCGTTACCTACTGATTTTATAAATAAATTTTAATACTTTAACAGTAAGTATAAGTCTTGAACTCAGAATTGTCCTTAAAAACATATGTGAAATGACCAAAATGCCCCTATGGTGCATAGTTTGGCCATAAATGGTAAACCTCACAAATGTATGATATCTTACTGATGTAACATGATAAAATAAATACTTTTACTGAATGTTTTAGACCAGAACCTCAGTTTACTATTAAACCTCTTTTATAAACTTTAAAATGCCAAAATACCCCTACGGGGCATAAATTGGTTTAAAAATCTTTTTGGGCATAATTGTTGATATCCTACTGGTATCATAACATATTTAAAGCATAATAACTTATAGAACTTGTACATGACTCATCCGGTTACCCGTTATGCATATACGCGCTCGGTACAGTTTATGTAACTAGTTTGCATAAATTAGCCGAAACGGGTCAAACCTTATCATTTTTACTTCAAAATCCAGAATGTATTTAGTTTACCCATCTTATACAAGTCTCTATACTTGTCCGATCTAAATCACATTCTAATCCGGTCATCGCTTAATCTTGCGTTTCGTACCGTAAATCTTTCTTTAAACTAACCGGTCTAAGTTTACAACTTAAATAAGACCCGTTAGGAATCTAATAGGTAATTAAAACCTTCGTTCCAGATTAGGAGCCCGGTAAAAGCTACCTACACTTGTTTGAATAGAATATACGGCTGAGAATACAAAAATTTGCATTTTAAGCTCAGGTAAATATTTTTAACTTATTTTCCCTTATACGGGCTTGGGATACGGTAAATTATTACCGCTTGGTCGGGTATAGAATATTTAATCGATTAGTGGTTAAATCATTGACATAACCCGTTTTAATATGTTTTGTTTTATATATAAACATTTGGGGGTTAATATGACCGTGTCCTGGATATCATCGGCTCATTTCATTTGAAAATGGCCACGACTTAAGCATGGGGTGTAGGCATACACCTGACAGTTGCGTATGTAAAATGGTATACCCACTCGTGAGGAGAACTTCTTGTGGGTTTATATAGTGGTGTGTCTATTAATCTTGTCTCGGCTTCTATCCCGGGCCCTGAACGTACGACAAACATGTAAATCTGTATACAAGATTATTTTATATAATTATCCCAAGTTATAAAAGAATATTTGTGCCTTGTGCATTTAAATCAATTTTCATAAACATTTTCAAAAAGAGTCGGTTAATTGTATTTACCAGTGTAAACTGACGTATTTTTCTAAAAGACTAAGTGGCAGGTACTACGCGAAATTGGCTGGAAGCTTCTGGGCATTAGTTAAAAGAATCTTGCAAGTTCTTAATGTTTAAGTCTGTTGAACAATATTTTTCATTTATGTTTTAGATCCGCCTGTGGATCCTTTTACGATCGTCTGTATAATATTTTACTCATACTTTACATTTCGGGTTGTAATAATATTTTCCTCCAAGACTTCCGCTGTGCTATAAACTGTGTATGTTTGACTATGATGATATCAACTACGTCACGATATTCTCCGTCGGGCCCACCGGTAATATGTGGAAATATCGGGGTGTGACACATACCTGCAGTCCTGACGTCAAGGCTTCTATTGTTCGTGTAGTTCTTGCTCTTGCTATCATTTATGATTAGCCCTTACGTCAGCTTGATGTTCATAATGCCTTCCTAAATGGAAATCTCACTGAGATTGTCTATATGTAACAACCCACAGGGTTTGTTGATATTCATTTCCCAAATCATGTTTGTCACTTGCAGAAAGCCCTTTATGGTCTTAAACAGGCCCCTCACACGTGGTTTTAGTGTCTTAGTGATTTTCTTACTAACCATGGTTTTCTTTGCAGCAAAGCGGACACATCTTTATTTATTTTTAAACAGGAAAAATGTTGGTAGATCTTCTTGTGTACGTTGATGATATTATCACTACTGGTAATGACTTTACATTCATCCAGTCTTTTGTGGCAAAACTTCATAAGGAATTCTCCATCAAAGATTTGGGAGCTTGGGTTATTTTTTGGGTCTTGACGTCACTCATAACAACAAAGGCATTTTCTTAAGTCAAGCTACGTATGCTTATGATATTTTAGCTCGGGCCGGTCTCCTTGATGCTAAACCGGTTGCAACTCCTTTGTGCACCTCAGACACATTTCACTCACAAGGTGAACCCTTTCACTATCCTACGTATTATCGCTCATTAGTTGGTGTTCTCCAATATTTGACTATCACTCGACCATATATCTGTTGGTGCACTACGTCTGTCGACTACGTCTTATATCGAGTCTTGTAGTGAATAGGTTAGAATAGGGCATGAAATCCAAGAAACATGTGTTAGTTAGTGATTTCGCTCATGTGTCAAGCTAGGGTTTCGCTCTTGTGTCAATTAGATGGTTTTGCTTATGTGTCAGATGAGGGTTTTGCTCTTATGAACATGTATGTATGAACGAAACCTGTTAGCCTATATATAGGTTGTAAGAGCGAAATCACAAAGATAGTTATAGGTGTTGTCTTCCGGTAAGCCACGAAGTGCTGCCGAAGTGTTGTCAGAGCTTGTAAACGCATTCAAGATCAATACAACAACAGTTTAAAATGAATTCAGCTGAAATTGCACCAAAGCATTAGTTTCCGCCTCTTGTTTTGGATAGGAATTCTTCTGATCGACTCAAACAAGGCCGAATACGATCCTACAAGTGGTATCAGAGCTCAGGAGGAAGAGTTCTTGCCATTTCAGCTGCATTTATTCTGATTTTCTACACTTTCTTCAAATTACAAAATTTTTCACGGTAAAACCAGCTCAAATTAACACACAGCACTCGTAATCATGCATTAATAAACCCTTGAAAGTTTCAAAGCTAAAATCGACCAAAAACTTAGTATTTTAAGGGTTTCGCTTTTAGGGACTCGTGCAAATAGTGACGTCATGCATGATTTCGCTCTTGGAACATAGGTGATTTCGCTCTTGTGAACCAGTAATTCAGTGATTTCGTTCATCTGTACAACTCAGGGTTTCGCTTATAGTGACACTTAGGTTTCGCTCATAGTGACACTTAGGGTTTCGCTTATTAAGTCACCTTGGGATTTCGCTCATAAGTCAACTTGATATTTCGCTTTTTGTGACATTCAGGGTTTTGCTCCAAGGAACAATTCTGATTTCGCTTTTGTGACATTAGGGATTTCGCTCAAAGGGTCATTTTTGCCTAAGCTTGGAAATTTATGAACTTGTGAACTTTGAACAATGGACAACGAATTCTATAATGCCTTTGCTAGTCCGATCACAATCACTCAGAATACTTTGCTTGAAAACTAAACTGGAACATCTCAAAAACCGCCTAAACTCATGGATATTAATGATTACAATGCATGGTCCGAAAGATTTGGAAATTGGGTTGAGGCATATCATTTGGATGCGTGGGAACATACGGAAGAGCCTTATGTAAGACCCACAACAAATGGTGTTCAGCAAACAATTAGAGAAATGAGTACTGAAGAGAAAAAGAAATACAGGGATGAGAAACTGATGGTGAGTCTGCTTCAGCAAGCGATAAAAGAAGACATTTTGATACTGCTTCAACATGATGGAACTGCTTATTCAATCTGGACAAAATTGGAAGCAAAATTTGTTGGAAGTGATGATATGCTCAAAAACAAAATGTCGCTCATGAAGAAAGAATTCGATTTATTCCGTGGTTTGAAATCTGAAAACACCAAGCAAATAATTGATAGATATTGTAACTTGGTGAGAAATA
The DNA here is from genome assembly GCA_030545235.1 of Helianthus tuberosus. NCBI lineage: Eukaryota > Viridiplantae > Streptophyta > Magnoliopsida > Asterales > Asteraceae > Helianthus > Helianthus tuberosus. The sequence continues at coordinate 156,695,403 of CM060452.1, forward strand.
TGACAAAACTTGGTATTAAAAAGGATACTGATGAATTGATTGAAAAACTTGCAGATGCACTACCTTATGAAACTTGGGGAACATTTCTGATGATGCTGAGATCCAACAGAAAAGATTATAAAAATATGACATTGGGAGACTTCATCAAACACCTGGAAGCTCAAGAGATGGAGCAACGAAAGATCGCCAGGATGAAAAACTACGATGGAGAACAGGATATCAGCTTGTATTACAAAGGTGGTATCAACGAAAAATCAAATTTCTCTCCAAAAGTCGAAACTGCTTACAGTGCAAAAGATTCTTCTGAAAAGAAATCATCCCAGGGATCAAGCAGCACTAGATTTTCAGCATTTGATCCAAACATTCCAGTAACAAAGAATGGAAGAAAACTTCAGTGCAATATTGTTCTAAGTCTTGAAAATGATCAAGATTATACTGAAGAGGTTGCTAAAAATCAAATGTCTTTGTTGGGAATGATTTTAGAATCCTATAGTAGTTTTGTGGCCGGAAAGATCGGTAATCCAATGCTCACGAAAGAGGATTATGATCAAATAGATGCTGAGGAAATGGAATTGATGGACATTAAATGGTGCATGGCTAGTGTGTTGCGACGAGCTGAGAAGTTTAAACAAATTACGGGAAGAGATGATTTCCGCGATGCAAATGTTTCAACTTTAGGCTTTGATAAATCTAAAGTTACATGTTTTCATTGCAGGGAAAAGGGGCATTTCAAGAGGGAGTGCAAAAATCGTGAAGCTAGTGGAGCCCAGAATCCTTTTGGAAATAACGATTATCACAAAAAGGCGATTTATCATCAAGTCACACACCAGCACCGCATCAGGCACAAACTGCACATGGGAGAGATGTGATTAAAGGGTCAAAAAGAGCATGTCTAGTTAATCAGGGCAAGTATGATAATTTTACCTGGGATAAATATCTTCCAACAAACAGCAAAGTGTGTTTGGCAGAACAAGATGATGAAAAATTGGCTGAAGGTTTCTGTTGGGACGATTTTTGCCCAGATCAAGAACTTATGGCCAAAGAGATGTCCAAAGACACTTCATATGCTAAAGCTTTCATTGCAAATGCCTACGATTTGAAATGTGCCGAAAAGTGCAGAAAAGTAATGGAAGCTGCTGAAGCAAGACGGAGAAAGCTTGAAGAAGAGGAAGAAGAGGAAGAGAGATTAAAAGCTGAGGCAGAAGCTGAGAAAAAGAGAAGAGCTGAATTTTTACGATCAAACAGAACAGTTAAAGATGTTCCTGAATTTGAAGTCAAAGTTGATGCAGAACTTGTCCAAGTTCCTGAAAAGTGCATGAACTGTGATTCTTTAATCAAGCAAAACAATGAGTTGCTGCATAATATAAACAGATTGAAAGAATCCTATGATACAATGAACAGAGAAATCAACAAGTATACTGATTCAAATGGTGAACAAGCTGTGGCAATGAATACACTGAAGAGAGCTTACTTAGGACAGCTTGATAATGTTAATGTTCTCATAAAGAAGTGTGCTGAGCTGGAATTAAAGCTAGAAACACAAAGAATCGAAACTGAAAGAGTCAACAAGTTATTAGAAAGTTACTCATGTTCTACTTTTGTTGTTGACAGGATTTATCCGGTTGTGGAGAATTTGAAGACTTTTGAAGAAGTAAAGACTTCAGAAGAAGAGAAATCTGTGATAGAAGACAAAGATAAAGTGAAGATTTCTGGTAAGAAACCAAGTGTGGTCTACAATAGATGTCCGCCCCCGGTCGAAAATGGATATTCACCTCGAAATCCAAATTCCGAAAGAATCGAAAAGGCAATAAACTTACAATGGGAGTCTGGGCCGTCGGATAATTTGCCAGAAAATATTGATGTCACATACACGTCATCCGACACTGATCATGAGTCAAAGTTGATAACAAGTATGGTCGATCAGGTGTTAGATAAAGATGACTGTGAGGAGTCAAAACCGGAGTCCAAATCCAAGTCAAAATCTAAGTCCGATGCGTCAAAGTCAACAGTCAAAAAGGACAAACGGGTTTATGATAAGGAATTTTTGCTATTAAAATCTAATTTGAATGATGAACCGGTCAAAGTAGTATATACTTTGAAAGATTCTGACAAATTATATTCTGATGAGATTTTTCCAATAAGAGGTGTTAAAACTGAAATGATTAAAAAGGTTTTCAAACTAATAGAAACCAACATTTTTGAAATAAAAGATATTAATCTTTCTGAAAATCCAAGACCTTACACCTCAAGAGTGCAACAAAGACTAAACAAGAAAAAGGGTTACAGTTCTGGTTCTGTTATTCATAAAAAACCAAACCATAACTGTAATTTCAAAAAGAAAGGATTAGGATTTAATAAACCGAAAAATTATAAAAATGAAAAATTTTATAAACCAAAAACTGTGTTTGTTTCAGGAAACTCTTTAGAAGATGAGAAAGAGCAAGCATTCAGAAAGCAGACAAATCAAGAATTCCTTGCAAAGAAGCAAGATGAGATGAAGAAAAGTGTTATTCAGAAAAAGACTGAGACAAGAACCTATTTTCAGTGCAAAACTGCTGGTCATATTGCTAGAAATTGTCCGAAAACATTCAAACCAAAACAGGAAGTCTCTGGTAAAATGAAAGAAAAAGTTATTGAGAAAACTGAACTTACAACCAGAAAGTTTACAGGCTTTGAAAATTCAACCTTTGAGATTGGTGAATGTTCAAAGAATGTGATAAAAAGAAAAGAAAATCTGAAAAATCAAAAATGGGTTGTTAAGGGTTCAGGAAACAGTTCTGGTGATGAATCTGATTCCACAAAATCAGAGGAGCCACGTGTTAAAGAAAATGTTGAGAAATCAGTTCCGAATGTGGATGATGTGAATTTTCCACCTCTGCGGGCTGAAAATTTTAAAAAGAAAGTTGGGAAAGTTGAAATTTCAAATCAATTTTATTCTGATAAGAAGAAATTTGATGTTGATAAGGCTTTCAACGGAACTGTGAAACACATTTTTGGAAAAATGGTCAATGGTAAGGCCAAAGGAGTGAAAGAATTTTATGCTTCCAAAAGAAATGTTCACAGGTCGGTTGAAAGTAAAGATGAATAAAAAGATGTTTCACCCAAGGAAGGTCAGCCTTGGGTTGATATATTTTTCAAACAGTAAAAACTTGACTTGCCGGAGCTCCCAAGTTGGTAATCGTGGAGCATGAATCGGCATCATTCTTGTATTGTGTTTGAAAATTGTTTTTTTTATAAGTGTGATTTGCCGGAACTCCCAGGTTGGTAAGTGTGGAGTAGGAATCGGCACCTTAAGAATTCAACCAACAAGATGATGATTGGTTGAAAATGTTTGATTGGATTGATCTTACAAGTGGTAAATCAGGGACATTAAGTTGTATCTGATTTCCTACAAGTGGTTGAAAAACAATGTGATGAACCAATTCCCTAACCTACTAATGGTATTACAAAATCAACACAACTTATTTTCCGAAAAAACCATTTTGATTAAAACAAACTTAAGTGTTTTGAGATCATAATGGGAAAATAGTTTGTTGTGAGGGGGAGTTCTGATTGTTTATGCCAAGTGGATGGCGAATTGAGGCAATTCGATATCAGTTGTCACTTTATTGTACAGTTTTTTTTTCAAATTTCCTAAAATGTGTTTGCATTTTAGGGGGAGTAAGATATTTTAGAAAATCCAAAAACATTTGAAAATTTGAAAAAGCCAAAAACATGATAAAATGAATATGAGTTTTGTTGTATAAAAGAGGAAATGATAGTACATCAGTGGACGATCACAGCATGCTAAAGAATTGGTAAGATAAAAAGTGATAAACGGTCTCACTGATGATGTGCCAGTAGATTTTTGCACATTTAGTAGATTGTGACGAGATATAAACCTAAATTTCAAACTTGCTTATATCGTGGGGAAACATCTCTCGGATATATGGGTAACCCCCGAAATCTTGTTTGAAAGATTCCTTTTTCTGATATACTAGGTCTTTATACTCAGTGATATCTGGAGTATTATTCCTGGACTTCTGCTGAATGGAAGTTCTGACCTAGTCCTCGAATAATACTTTCCGCAATGCTTGAAACATAGCATCACCCTCAGCATATATGATAAGACAGTAAAATTGCTTAGCAATGCTGTTGTAAAAAAGATCCTCTAAAGGGGACACACCCAACAGTCGATTCGTGATCTCTCTGCTGAACGGTAGTTCTGACCTGAGCTCTCACGATTTCGATCATAATTTATTTCCTTACAGATATCATTTGTGTCATATTTACCTATAAGACTGAATATTGGGATCTGGATACGGGAGTATATTCTGAGGTGGGACACGCGATTGAGTTTAAGTGCTTAAGACATTAACATCCGTATCTCGAAGCAATTGAACTTTGTGTAAGAATTTAAAACTTAACGGTGTTAGTGATTTGTCTCATAAACTGATATGATCCTCTTGCACGAACTCACAAAAATATTTTTTGTATATATTTCTTTACTGCATTTCTTTACATTCAAAATTCCAAAAAGATTTTCAGTGTGTTTTAGCATATTTTTGTTGAAAAAGTCAAAAATATTTTCGACAACTGGTGTTGGAAAACTGATTTTCAAAATTCCAAAGTGTTAAACTTGATGAACAGGTTTGGGAGAGAGTATATGAAGAAATTTTTACAAGTGTTTACAAAGATCAAATCATTTTGAATATTGCAAATAGTTTCTAATTTTTAAAGATTTAATCTTTGAGAAACTTATGTGTTGGGTAGAGATTTTTCAGGTAAATTCGTGCCAAGTGACGATACTGAGCTGTAAGAGAGCCAGGTAAAGATCTTGGAATGAATTTTGAAGCTGTGAATTCCAGACTACGATCCCAGCAGATTGAGAGGGGGAGTCTGAAGACACCATGATATTCAACATTTGAGAGAGAGGAGTTTGTTGAAGATAAAGATAGAGAATGAGGATTCTTGCAATGACAAATACTTCAGAGGAAGATCGAAGACTGATAAAGATTGTAGGTTGACAATCGAAGACTCGACACTGAAGACTCCGTTAACATCCGAGGGGGAGTTTGTTGGTGCACTACGTCTGTCGACTACGTCTTATATCGAGTCTTGTAGTGAATAGGTTAGAACAGGGCATGAAATCCAAGAAACATGTGTTAGTTAGTGATTTCGCTCATGTGTCAAGCTAGGGTTTCGCTCTTGTGTCAATTAGATGGTTTTGCTTATGTGTCAGATGAGGGTTTCGCTCTTATGAACATGTATGTATGAGCGAAACCTGTTAGCCTATATATAGGTTGTAAGAGCGAAATCACAAAGATAGTTATAGGTGTTGTCTTCCGGTAAGCCACGGAGTGCTGCCGAAGTGTTATCAGAGCTTGTAAACGCATTCAAGATCAATACAACAACAGTTTAAAATGAATTAAGCTGAAATTGCACCAAAGCATTAGTTTCCGCCTCTTGTTTTGGATAGGAATTCTTCTGATCGACTCAAACAGGGCCGAATACGATCCTACAATATCTCTTATGCGGTAAATCAAGCTAGTCTCCATTTTCAATCGCCAACTACCTCGCACTTTCAATCTGTCAAAAGGATTCTTCGGTATGTTAAAGGCACTCTTGCATTTGGTTTGACTTTCTCCAACCATCCTACTACCTTGGTTGGTTACTCAGATGCTGAAAGGGCTCGTTGCATTGAAACACGTCGCTCTACTACGGATATTCAATCTATCTCGGTGGCAATCTGATTTCCTGGAGTACTAAGAAACAACCTACCGTAAACACCGCTGCAGAAATCATTTGGCTTATGCACCTTCTTCGGGAACTACATGCCATACCCATGGATTGTCCTACTTTGCTTTGCGATAATAAAAGTGCAATTTTTCTCAATCAAAATATGGTTTCTCACAGAAAGGCGAAACACATTGATATTGGCTACCATTTTGTCCGTGAATTAGTTTCCTCTTGATGTCTTTACACCAAGTTTGTTCCTTCCAATCTTCAGGTGGCAGACATCTTCACCAAGAGTCTCTCACGGCCACTCTTTGAAATGTTTCGTAAATTACTATGTGTCGGTCCCTCACTTGTTCGATTGACGGGGGGTAACCACACAACATAAATCAAGGATCTTCATATCCTTGATTTATTCTATGCCATTATTATAGTTATTGTGAATATATTGTTTTTATTCTTAGGAACATTGTTTTGTGTATAAATTGTAATTTTTGTTATCAATGAAATCATCTTGATAATTATTCATCTCAACAGTTCCCATTAGGTATTTCATGATTTGTAGACTAAAGGGTTCTAGAGTCAAAGATCTTACACAGTATACCGACTATAGTCATCGCAGGCATGCCATTGGTTGTTTTTGTCATTTATTTTCTTTGATAGTCCAAGCTTTTCTGTTTAATAATAGGAGCCTGGTTGATGTTGATGTGGATGTTTTGTTTCCCTAACTTAGGATCTCAAGTTTATCTAATTTAAATAGAGTTATTATATATTATGTAGTTTTAGTGTTGCTGGTTTGTTGTCTAATTTGCATGATCCTGTTCTTAACACCTTCTTAACGTGGTTACAAGTAAGTGACTGCAAACAAAATTAATCCGAATTCAAGCTATATTTTTATTTTAATCTTTTTTGTTATATGTCAATATATATGTAAATGTTTTTGGTACTGAATACTGGCATTTACAGGACAAGTAAGTGGGGGATCCTGTTACTTTACAAGCGGCTGTTGATAAAGGTCGTTTTCCTCTAATGTCAACTTTAGCCAATGATGTCAACTGATACTGTAAACCCTTTTATTTAGTTATTCTAGACTATTTCATTAGGGTGTTGGAGTAGTACTAACTGGCTAGAGAGAGGGATTGAGTGGTGAGACAGTTGGGCGACAAGAAGGGTTCCGAGAGGTTTGAAGTCATGACATCACAATCAATCGTTACACTAAAGGTAAATATGAAATTTCTACGTTAAGTTGCCAACAAAAACAAGAGAAAATAAAGGAGACCTTGATCTGTTGAGGGGGGAGTGCATCGAAAACATATAGCTTTTCAATAAGCGGCGACTTTTGGCATCTTTAGCGACAACAAATGCCGTTCACTAAAGCCATGTTTTCTTGTATTGTTGAAACAATAATATTTAGTAAATTCTTGTTTTTGGTAAAGTCAGTCAGGATGGTCATGGCGAATGCTTTGTATTGTGCTAACCTCTATGTGTGCAGTTGGCTTAGGTGTCTGCCCATTAAAATCAAGTGTTGTTTTTGCATAGTTGAATTACATTATATTTTATTTTGGTCTTTGGAAATAAGTAAGTTTAAATATAAATACATGTGTTCTTTTGTTGTATCTGTGTAGTTAGAAAAAAAATCATAGAAACTGATGTGACATTGCGGTTTATTAAGAAGATGGAAACGTTGAGAATCGAACAGATACCAATTATAGTGGACGAGATAACTAGACGCAATAGGTAGCTAGCTTATTTTAGTTTAAAAACTTATATTATGTGTTTGTGACTTAAAACGAAGAAGCGGATGCTGGCAGCGATGATGACACGTATATGATGTATAATTATGACATTTATAGTTAAGTAGCTTTATAATGTATTTGTGACTTCAAACGAACCCGGATTGTGACGTTTGTGACATTTATACAGGTTATGTTTATCTAGTTTTTGTGTGTCGTGAACCAGAAATTGGCAGGTTTTGATATGAAAAAACTGAATAAAAGGAAAAACAAAAAAAAACTTAAGAAACCCTTTTAGCGACGACAGTCACCGCTGTTAATAAAAGGCCTTTAGCGATGAAAACAGTAATGGTGGCGACAAAGCAATAGCGACGAAAAAAGGCCTTTAGCGACGAAGCAATAGCGACGACAAGTTAGCGACGATATGTCGCCGCTAAGCTTTTTGCGACAACTTGTCGCCGCTATTGCCTTTTGTGACGACTTTGGACATCATAGCGACGACAACCGTCGCCCATGTTGCTCCAGTTTCTTGTAGTGAAAAGCTCATTACTTTCATGTCAGTTATCTATTTCATTTAGATTTTTCTTATCAGTTTTATTGAATTAGTTTACTGTTCTGGAAAAATTAATGTACACGAAAAATAATTAACCCTTATGTTTCAAGTTTATTTACATATAAAGTAATATTTATGTTAAAAGTTAAAGTTAATTAAAAATATGATTTTCATTAGCTTTGTACAAAACTAATCATAGTAATTTATATAACTGATAAGAGTTAATTACTTAGATGATATATGGGTTATGTTATATACGTTTAAAAAGTCTATCTTACACTTATAGTTTCTTGAGCGGAGAGTGTGGAAGAAGATGGTGAAGATGAAGAAACATCACAACCAAGAACGAGGGCCGCTGCATTAAATAAAGATCGTGAAGGTATATTAGTTTTATACAATTTTTATTTTGAAAGTTTTGTTATTTATTTTTAGGATTGTTTTGAATAATTTATTAAACTTTGTTTTTAACCTTTATTTAAGGTGCTCATGAACGTTTGGTTGGTGACCATTTTGCTGAAACTTGTGTGTACACTGACGAACAATTTAAGGCGTCAGTTTAGGAATAAATTATTTTATGATTTTAGCGAGCACGTGCATGGTAACCTATGTGCGGATTTAATCGACTATATTTGGAATAATTTCCGGGTCGATCACGTTGACGATGAGTAGTGGTGTTCGTAGGTTTAGGAAAAATTTACTTTATGATTTTAGTATGTAATTTGTGTTTTTTTTTAGTTGTAATTTTCTAGAATTTTTAGGCAAACTTGAATTTTCTTGAAAAATATTTGTATTTATTATAAATACAAAAATGTGTTTAAAAATAAAATACATTAAGTAAAATAATATAAAAAAATGGAAGAGGGAAGGAGGAATTACACCCCATATTTGAAGGAGGATGATGAGGTGGAACGAAAGATGATGTGGCGCTTATGTATACATGGGAAAAATAAAATTACAACCCATCTATACTTTCTAAAAAAGGAGAAACCCTAATGACATAAGAAAAGCTGATGTGTCAGCAGGAGGGGCTGTCCAACAATGTTTTTCTTATGTCATTATTACATCATAAAGTCTAATATATAAATCACTTTAAAATACATTTAATTTAATTACAAAGCACTGCCTTGTGTATTCAAATGTTAAAGGTCTGGCCCACATTCTAAAGGGCAAACCACTGCCCATCTACAAGAAAGTAGCAGATGGTTCCTTTGGCAAACGTATACCTAGCAGCAGCAATTGTTGTTATCTTCCGAAATGCTTTAGATCAGCAGATGTTTAAGGCTAATTACCGGGAAATTTAAATTCAAAAATGCATGGGAATAAGTAATTAGCAATTAATGCATGTCACTCAGAAACTCCAGTCAATCATCCTTCTTATATAAGGGTTTTTTTTCTCATTTCCCTCTTCATATTTCATCCCGCTTTCATCTTCTCTGATTTTGAAATTTGAAATTTAATCACAATCCGAATTCCGAATTAGAATCATGTCAATATCAGTTGATAGTAACAATCTTAGTTTTGTTAACGATTTGAATCCTGGGAAAGATATGTGGAACATGAAAGCGAGAATTATTCAAAAATCGAATCAGGGTTACAAGATGGATCTCATCTTCATTGATGAGAAGGTAATTTGTATCTCTGCTTTTTCGTTTTACTAGAGAATGTAGTGTTGTATGCTAAGAAGATACTTTCTTTAAATGTTGTTCACGGTGCTAAGATTCAAGCAGGTATTAAGAGTCATCTGATACCTGTTTTTATTGGACAGCTTCAAGAAGATGCTGTTGTGATTCTATCGAAATTTGGTGTTGATGAGAATAAAGATTTATATAAAGTAGTAGTGCAGCCTTATAAAATCAACTTTTATAGATGCACAACTGTTACTCTTGTGAGAGATTGGCAAGGTGTTGAGTATGGTTTCAACTTTAGAGCTTATGAAGATATTCTTCAAGGAGAGGCGTTAAAAGCTTTGAGTGTTGGTAGTGTATATTTTTGTAATCATGTCTTGCTTGTATAATATTAGATAGTTTTACTTATATTCTTGTATAATGTGATCATATAGATGTTGCTGGATCTGTGATTTGTTGTGGAGATCTTGAAATCTTTGATCGACCTCTAAAGGAGACTAAGAAGACGAATTTCGATATTGAAGACTTGGAGTAAGTTGTTGTTTACATGTGCAGTCATGTACTGATCATTGTTTGTATTTAATGATGTTAATAAATAAGATGAAGAATGTTGGTATTTAATGTGGGATCATGGTAATGGTAATAAATGAGATCTATAGTGTTTGTATGTAATGCTGAATCATGGTAATAAATGAGGTCTACAGTTTATTCTTAGTTAATATGGTAGTTAATTTATGGCTCATTTGCTACTTTAATAAATGTCATATTTTTCCTTTGATTTTCTGTTTTTATTCATTCAATGTTGTTTTGATATTAGCAATTTTTAAAGAAATGGTCATAAATTAGTCTTTAGTATATCGTCATATGAATATCATTTTTATGTAGGGGTAAGGTTTTGCAGTGTACTGTGTGGAATGATTATGCTCTGCAGATTAAGGACTTCATTTCTAAAATCCCACCTCATGAGCATGTGATGGCTGTTATACAGCATGGAAAGTGTAAGGAATGGAAATGTATTTTTGTTACTTTCTGCAAATCATAACTATACTGTTTATTTCTGGCAATATAAAGACAGGTATACATTAAATATCTATATACTTTTCCATGTAGGTGAATATACTGTTCAAAGTGATAAGTTTGCAACACGAATTTTTCTGAATGAAGAAATTGATGAAGTTAATGAGCTAAGGAGGAGGTAATTTGTCAATGTAATTATTATTGTAAATAGATGTTCAATTCAAATACTTGGTTTCATGTTATTTGTTTACTAATTCTAATCATTTGTGGTATTCAAAAGGCTTATACTGAAGTTTGGATAAGGGAGTGGTTCTACTTCTCAAACAATACTATTGTCTTAGAGTGTTTTTCCATTGCATAAAGAATTTGTAACTGATGGTGTGAAGAAACATGTTGATGAGATTAGTGAGACAGAAAATGTTTCACATCTTTTTATATAGTTTGGTTATTTGTTTGGTTTGTCACCTGCATGTTTTTTTACAGGAAGTGTGTTGTGTTTTTATAGGAAATGTCTTGTATTATATATGTTAGATTAATCATTGTTTGATGTTATTAGTATGTGTTTGTCACTGGTGGTGTTTCATATTATTTCTTGAAGCAAATAATAGTTGCTGTAATCCGGTGTATTTTTATCGATTAAGTACTACATTAACTTAAATGAAGTTACTGATAGCATTCTCTGTCACAATTTGTGCATGCATCTTTGTGATGTTGTCTTCTACATTACGATTGATAAATCAACCATATAATTTTTGGTTGATGCTCATTTGCTTAACTGTTGTGAGAGATGATGATTTGCGTTTTGTGCTTTGTTTTTATAATACCTTAAGTGTGTGATTATACAAATAGTCTGGTTAATATTTTGTACTTTTGTTTTTTAAGTACTGATTTAGTTTAAGAGATGTTAGTGATGTCTATTTTATAATGTTGTATGTCTATGACTTTTGTTGGATGTTGTTCATCTTTATAACTTGTAAGTTTAAATTGCTTATTGCAGATATGAGTCTATCCAATCAAACACCATCCTTTTTACAATTCCTTAATGAAGATGATTTTATATTTTTGGTATGTTTTTTTAACTTTCTTGCTACTATTAGGATTCTACGTTAATTTTTTATATAAGATGTTTGTTAACTACTGTTGTAGAATATACCACTTGATTTTCAGACTCTGTTGTGGGGCAAGGAGGTCCCGTATGGGCGAATTGTAGAGTTACTTGATGGTGACAAATCATGGTTAGTACGAGTAAGGAAGAGAGATGATCATTGTATATTTACGGATGGATGGACAAAGTTTGTTAGAGATTGTTGTTTGAAAACGAAAAATGCTGTGTTGGTGAAAGCTATTGGACGTTTGTCATTTGTTGTCTCATGTTTTAAAGAAAATGTCTACGAGAACTCTTACATTTCAGCAAATATTATACCTGAAGTTGGCATGACTGTAAGTAACGATATATTATTTTGATACTTACTATAAACATTTTTTGCTACCTCAACAACTTGCTAACATCTGTTTGCCCTTTTAACGTCTGTTTCCTTATAATCTTAACATCTGTTGACTAACCTTTTTAACATCTGTTGACTAAGTCTTTTAACCTCGGTTGACTAACATCTGAAATTTAAGATATGTCCACGTTGCAACCTCTGCTGGACATAATGGATGACAGTTGTTACGAAACCTCTGTTGGATAGCAACAGAGGTATGTAATAGTTGATAGCCAAACAGTGGTTAGGTTGCGTGTAAATACTGTAACTACTGTTGACTAACCCTTTTGAGTAATTCTCATTTTAACTTTTGTTGACTAATTCATTGTAACTTCTGTTGCTCATTAGTTCATATCAAATTTGTAAGTCTACACTAAATATTCCTTTGCTTCTTCTATAGCTAATTGCTGACAAATTTTGGAAACAATTCTATGGTAAAAATTACGAGTATGGGATGGCAACTATCTATGTTGGCGAAAGGTTTTGGAATGTGATGATGAAAGGATGGACTGATGGATGCGGATTTACTGATGGATGGTCAAAATTGATTGAAGAAGTTCCCATACCAGTTGAATCTTGGTTGGTTTTCACCATGATTGCATCTAAAACGTTTGAGCTTTCCGTTTTCCATTCCGAGACTGGAACTGAGGTTTCCTTCAAGAAAGCTGATGTAGTTGTTTTGGATGATTCAGTTTATGGAGATGATGGGATTGATTTATTGGCTGCGGTATAAAATTTTGATAATAAAATACATTGTTTGATAACATGACGGTGATAAGTAACTTTTATTATATTATGTTAATATCTTTTGAAATCTCATTTTGTAGGCTAAACACAAACAGCTTCTGGATTCCGGGGAAGTTGCTTTGGATGATGAGGATACTGGAGCTTCGGTTGGTAATTCTAAGCAGTTTACGAGTTTTGAGGATATTTTTAATGTATATATACACATGTAATATTTATATTTTATTATGATTTTAAATATGGTTTCTTATATATGATTCTTCTTATAAATATAGTTCGCTGATGATGGGTTATTTGATTCAAAGATTGCGCGTCTGGTTGACGAGTCAGATGTTAAAAATGCTGTAAATTTATAATTTTCTACGCATATATTTTATTGTATAATAAGTATAAGAAGGTTTTTTTAAATTTTGTTGTAGCCTGAAGATCATTCTGTAAAAATAGCTGATTGTATCAATATATTGATATTCTTCTGTATGATTGTATCAATTAACGATCCTCAACTACAGTCTAAAGATTTTCCTGTTCGTGACATTTCTGCCTCTTCAAGTGTTGTATCTAATGTAAGTGTTTATTAGTTTTATACTGTCTATTTTATTATTGTATCAATATATTGATATTCTTCTATATGATTGAGTCTTAAACTTCAAAGCTGAGTTGAGAAGATAGTTTGTGTTGATAAAGTAAGTTAAAAAAATTCAAGAATTTAGAGTTGTTATATTCTAAATTAACTTACTTAGGTTGAAAAGATGCACAAACTTCATGGCAAGACAATTGTAGAGGATAATGAAGCTGTTGATAGACCGTGTAAAGTTCAAAAGGTTCGTTTAGTATCATCCACTTCAAAATCAATCTTACACTTCACCACACATGCTGAAGACAGACTTGTAAGCTTTTGCAGTCATTGCTTTGTTTCGTTATTTCAACAATTTCAGTTATATATCAATATTTTTTAAAATTCACTATTCAAATTTCTGTTTTTTAGCATCTGCCATCAGATGTATCTTCTGCATTGGATCTGCATACTGATAATTCTAAGCCTATCAAGATCCAGAATCTCAAATGTGAAGTCCAGGAACTGTTTACAACATCTCAAAAAACCAATACTGGATTCAACTACGCTGTTGTTGGATGGTCTTCTTATCTGAGATCTTGCAATATTGCTTTTGGTGATGAACTTTCGTTAGAGTTTCACAAGTCTACTCAATTGTTGAAGTTAAAAAAAGTTGTGCATACGGTGACAAAGATAAAGTCCTCTTAGTTTCATGTCATGATTGTTTGTGGTTGTACATTTGGTTCGTTGATGGTACTAATTTTGCTTCTTAGACATGTTCTATATGTAGTTATGTCTATAAACATATTTCATTGTCAATGGGTGGGTGCTACTTTTTTTGAGGATAGCACAATGAAAATACTCATATGTATCTTATATATTAACTGATGATGCATGTCTATAGTTGTCTTTTAGCTATAATAGATAACACGTTTTGGTACAATATCTATACACATATGTATATGTTCTATCAATATGTGTTATGCATGGTTTTCTAAGAAACGACCCGTGTTTGCACACGGGTCTTACCGCTAGTACTCTTAAAAGCATATCTTTGGTGGCAACTGGTAATTCATACAAATTTGAGATATTTTTAGGTTTTGGTTGGTCTAGAGTATTTTGCATAGCTTTTGGCTTTTAAGGGTATTTTTTGAAGCTTGCATGTCTTTGAAAAAACATTATGTTAACAGTTTGTTTTATGTTATGTGCTGAAAAACAGAGAAATATATTGTTATTGTTTTTTTTAACCAATGCATGTCTTTGAAAAAACATTCTGTTAACAGTTTGTTTTATGTTATGTGCTGAAAAACAGAGAAATATATTGTTATTGTTTTTTTTAACCAAATTAACAATTCGAAAAATATATTTGATTAACACAATAAATTTGTTAATAAACTGATACGACCACCATATCAAGATTCACTGATTGCATCTCGTTAAAAAAATTTGAAAAAAGAGTAGTATCTTGTTAAGATATATTTTATAAAGTGTTAGGCCGAAGGGTGTGGGGGCGTGAATTGGGTCATGTATTGTCACCTAGGACCATCAATCAAATGCTACATCGCCTCCCTCAAGCATCCATCATGGTTCGCGTGGATTAAACCACGGCAACCACGGGCATCCTTTTTCTTTTTCCAATTTTTTAAGCATGTGCATGTTTATTAATTTAGGGTGGTGGTTTGAGTCTAACCACACCCTTAGGGTAGTGGTTTTGGATGTTGGATTAGAAGTGGTGACATGGCGCTGATGTTGCGAGTCATGGTGGTCATGACCATACCCTATTCTCTAAGGGTATATTGTTGTGATGTGTTTATTTTTATCTGCATGTTAATATGAATTTTGTTATACATTGAGTTACGAATAGTAATATACATATCACCAAAGCTACCTCAAGCTATAGTTTTTTTTTTCTTTTATGTCAACTGACACCATTACAGTATTCGTCATTCTAATAATATAATATAACATATTATAAATTTCAGAATATATCGATGCAACGTGTTTATTTTTATTTACGTTTTGGTAAAAGTTTTGTTCACATCCGAATAGGTCAAATATGTATGATTTTTTCCTTTACCATGACAACTAAAACGATAACGTCCGAACAACATTAGTTGGTATTTGTTTGTATAGTTTTTCAGGCGTTTCGACATAAATGTAATTGCATTCACAATAAGGGGTGAGATCAAATAAAATTTTGATTTTGCCTAAGTATTAAGTATGATAAAAAGACATATTAACCATTATTTTTTTAAATCAATGGATAAAATCAATCTATAGTAAAAAGTGGAGTGTAAAGATTCTTTTGAATATCCATTTATTTATTTTTTCAGATCCCCTTATTTTTAAGTTGTTCATAATTTTTTCATACAACATTATTAAAAAAATTACACCATACAATAGAGAATCTTTTGTCTTTAATTTAAAAAATACAACTAAAAAAACCCTAAACATTGTATTATATTTCTATATATTGTATAACATTTTTGTGTTGTTCTTTGGAACCGGATGATATTTCTCCTATATTTGTGCTGTATTTTTTGTGCTATATTTTTTGTGCTATATTTTTTTGTAATAAACTTTTTTAATTAATTTTTTTGTACCAGATTTTTATTTTGTATTTTGAAAAAAAAACAAAAAAGGTGATATTTGCTTTTTAAGATCAAAATGCTCTTTAATCCTAGTTATAAGTAAAGTCGCATGTCATCTCTACAATCTTTCTTAGGCTACTCAGGCAAAACTCATTTTTAGAGGATCTTCCCCCTTCAAAATAGAGTATTTTTTTCTGTATTGGAAGGCATATCAAGTGTCGGTACCATGCCGCTACCGTGATTAACTGAATCGTTATCGTCCGAAAAATATCAATATGGGCATTTGTTTTTATTGTTTCAATTGATGTAAAACATGTGTCGCATGCTATACCGAATATACGTATCGTACGAATACTGTAACAAACCTAATCGATACCGACCGAAATCCTGATGTGTAGAGACGGGAATCCCACTAGTTGGTTGTATATTTTGTTCGACCTTTTGATAATTTAGGTTTTTTTTTTTTTTTGAAAAAAAAAACGGTTTAATAGTTTAATTACTATTTATAGATGTTTTTAACTCCTATTTTACAAATAATATCTCTTTTACAAATAATATTTCTAAATGACCTTGTGTAACTACCATACTGGACTTTTTTATTTCTTAGTTGGCAAAAATACAAGACAAAGAAAAGTATATAGGACTTGTCTTTAACTTTGACCGTGCAGTTTTCACCCTAATAATGTTATATTGAATAATGTTATATGTTCCTAGGTAGGTTTCTGATATTCATTTCAATAATACGCCCGTAACATTTGACAAATAAAAGAAGAAAGTAAATTATAAGTAAAAACCGTACACTTGTCATTATCTATACTTACCAAGACTTAATTGATCTACACATGCGTTAAGACTTTGTGTTGTGGCTCAAGTTAGCAGCCAGATTTATCATCCAATGTTGCTTCATCTAGTGTTGATTGGATCCTGACTAAGCATTGGATATGTTGAAGTCACTTGACCATGTTGTGGCTCCGGTGAGTAGGGCCTTCAACGAATTTTTATTTTTTTATTTTATGTTTATTTTTTCTAAATTTGTAAACTAATATTAATTAATAGAAAAACTAATTTTTATAGAATATCACATTAAAATAAAAAGACTACAACTAACAAATAATACTAGTCTAATACAAGATCATCGGGTCGTCTAGCCCACAAATGCTCGACCAACTCATGGCGATGGTTTACATGTGTCTTACGGTTCTCGATATTCTGTATGCTTTGGAGTTTTTGTTCACAAGTGATTGTCGATTGACCGCGTGGGACATCATCTTGGTAGTTTTAACAAATAGTCATACGTTGGTCCTCCAGAATCATGTTATGTCGAATTAGACAAGTGTAGACGACGTCCATTATTTTCTCTCGTATATCGTATTGAGTTGGCCATCAAATGAAATCTTTTCTTTAGAACTCTAAACACTCTTTCCATATATTTTCTTGTTGATTCCTCCTTCTTTGTAAAGTACTTGTTTGTTATCAATTGTAGATGAAAAAGCTTGTATAAGTGTCGACCACTTGTTGTAAATACCATCAACTAGGTAGTAGTCGTTCTTGAAATGTTCCCCATTTTCATAAAATGATTGTGTGGGCTCAATCTCGTCGATAATGTCATCGAATATTGGGGATTGATCGATAACATTGAGGTCGTTACTTGACCCAGCAACCCTAAAAACGCATGCCAAAACAAAGATCAGGTGACGCCACCGCTTCAAATACAATTGTTGGGCCAGAGTGATAACCTCTGTGGGACTGACCTCGCCAAGCCGTAGGACATAAAGCCCATCCAACATGTGTACAGTCGAGGCTACCAAGCATTCTGGGAAAACCATGTTTTCCACCGTGAATCTCGTATATGCAATGGATATCAACCAATGTTGGTTTTACACAAATATCTTCTTGAGTAAATGGATATGATCCCTATGTAAAGATATAAAATTTAAACATTCGTCGTCAAAACTTAAAATTAAAAAAATATATAATTTAAGTAAAGATATATATACCTTGACAAAAAAAAATTGAAGTGAGTCGCGCAAATTTTTTTGGACATTTCTAGATATTCATCCATTGAGTCTAATGAAATCCCATACGCTAGTTGTCATAGAGTGGCAGTATTTTTGTATATAGGTGAACCCGAGTCTACGTCTCTCATCTTCCCTTTGTTGAAGAAAAATGATATCTCTCCGACAAACCATTCGCTAAACGCATAAATAAGTGTCCACTCATTCGAAAAGTGTCGCCATGAATGCTCTTCATCGTAAACGGGATCGGGGCTAAAATAGCGACGTATCAACATTTCATTAGCTCCCTCTCGATCACGATCAAGTGGTGTTGTCTCGTTAGCCCTCGTCGTCGTCGCCTTTGAGACAGCTTAATCAAGTAGTTAATCGTTATCCTACCCACTTCAATAACCAAATCGTCTTCTTTAGAAGAATTAGATGAAGAAAATGTATTCCATTCCATTTTCTGTGAGTAGGGAGTAAGAGAGTTTTTTTTTTTTTAAAGAGTATAGGAGAAATTTGGGTAGAAGGTGGTTGTTTATAGAAATTTGGTTTTTTTTTTTTAAATTCAAACGGCTGGCTCACAATCACACGCATCCTCAATGGTCATATGCAGCCGTGAGGCTGGTCACGCCCGCTCGCTCTCCCCCTCAGTCGTCAGACATGGTTGTGGTGTTCGCAAGCCACGGTGGCAGTCGCATGGCTAGCGCTCCAAGATCACGACACCACAACAGATAGTCTAATTACTTGCATTGATTATAGCTTAATAGGAAGAGCTTTTTATGTTTGGTAAAAGTTATACGGAGTTCAAAACATATAGAATATATATTAAAAGTATATATGAGTAATTATTTTATAGTGTGAGGTTCACTGTGAAACACTAAAAAAGTGGGGAACCTTCTCAAATGAACTTCGATTGGACTCATTCCAGCAGTGTTAGAACCGGCTCGTCAAACCCTAACTAGGTTCTCTTAACCCTAAATCCTAACCCTAAATATATTAGGGTTTGGCTTTTAGGGTCTTATATTAGGGTTTTGGTTTAGGGTTAATCATTAGTATTTAGTGTTTAGCTTTAGGGTTTAGTGGTGTGCGTTAGGTGTGATATGATTTTATTAATATTTTGAGCCCATTTTACGCATTATTTAAGTTTTGAATTTATAAAACACGATATTCTACTAACACTAAACACACACTTGGGCAAGTGCACCCATCGTGAGCGTAGTATAGTGTTGGTAAGATATCGAGGTCGTCCAAGGACACAAGAGCTTTTAGTACCGGTTTATCCTCAACGTCTAATCAATCTAAATTTTTGAGAAAAGTTTTGAGACATGAAAAATAAAAACTAAAAAGGTAAAGATAAATAAAATAAAAACAGATAGTCAAGATAAATCACTTGGATCCGACTCGCCTTTAATGTATCCTTTGATGATTTTCGCACTTTCAGACTTTTTAATAGATTATCTTAGTTATAGTTGTAGGCTTATCTTTTGAAGGTGACGTTACCCTCAACTAGTGGTTTGAGTCAGAAAGGATACAATCCCAAAGGGGTCGGAATATTGAAAGATAATTAAGTTAGTTATTAATGCGAAAAGTGGTAGGCCCCTCTTTTGAAGGTGACGTTACCCTCGGCTAAGTGGTTTGAGTCAATAAGGATACAATCCCAAGAAGCCGGTTTAATCTATTAATAGTAGTTTACATATGAGGGGTTCAAGCTATTCGCACCCCCGCCATCCAATACCAGTGGGTATTGAAGGAGATCCTAGTAAGCTTGAAGCAGGTCCTTATAGGATCTATATACTGAACAAGGCAAGAACCTTACCAAACCATTCCCCTAACCCCCGACCAGGTAGTCAACATGCTTTAATATAGACCGTAAAAACATGAATGATGTAATATTTTACTTTATATAGACAGTAAAGTAACGCCAAGACACCACGGAAAAATGATAGGATGAATTCACCTTCAACATAAGAAACTAGTTATTAAGGTTATTAATACAAAACCAAATAAAAAGTGCCGAAAGATTAAAAATCAAAAGTAATACAATAAAGACTTGTCTTCACCAAGTGATGTAAGAGGCTTAACCAAACATGGCCTTTGATTGGCAAGAACCCTTACGATCAATCTTGGATCCCGAGACTACTACACACTCTAAAGATGGATGATGGACGATGGTGGTGGGTGTTGGTGTTGTAGTGGTGGTGGAGTGGTGGCAAAGTGAGAGAATAGTGGTTTGCCAAGGGATACCTTTGAAGTGAGCCAAGCACCCCTATTTATAGCCTGCACAGTGCTCTGGCCACGACCCCATGTCTAGCGGGCACGCCCCCGTGGCCAGCCTTTTCTCTTCCTTCATTAAACCCAAGTGTCAGTAGAGGGTCCCGCACGTCCACGTGTCCAGTGGGCACGACCCCATGGTCAGCATCGTATCTGTACTATCAAGATTCTGCATATCTTTGCGTTGACCACGCCCCGTGCTGAGCTGGGCACGCCCCCGTGGTGGGCGTAGAAGCTTCTACAGGTTTGTCTTTTCTGCAGATTCCTGACCACGCCCCCGTGTTCGGCTGGGCACGGCCCCGTGGTCAGTCTTATGTTTCTCTGTTTTTGCTTTGGGGATGCTGCCGAGGGGTCGGGCATGTCACGTTTATTCATTTTCTTTGTATTTATGTTGGTTTTGGCTGTATATTTGTTCCTTTTGTACGTTTAAGATCATTTGGTCCTGTAAATTCAAAAGGAAGACAAAACACACTTTTTTCCAACATTAGTACTAGAAAAGGGTTAGTTTTATGCCTCATTTGATGTAATTTATATGTTACATTTTGCACACATCAAATACCCCCACACTTGAATCTTTGCTTGTCCTCAAGCAAAACTCTTTAATATGTGGCTTACACACCCAAATGGAAGAAGTAGAGGAGAAGTTTTTGGCTCATCTTGAGTGTCGGGAATCCAAGATCTTTATTGGGTTTTATTTTTATTTTATTTACAATCCTATTCGTCATGATTTATTTAGAACATTTTATAAGAAAAATTACTTATTTGGGCATAACATGCCTCTTTAAAATTCCATTTACATACAAGTTCACATACCTCACGGGAGATCATTCAATACTCGGCTGAAGATGTATTTTTGTGAAACACTCAAGACCGGCATGGAACTTACTTCTACCATAGACTTGCCAAGCGATCAAACCTCTTCCTTTTTAACTATAAACCTTTATAAAAATCAAGAGGACTTTAGGGAAGGGTTAGGCTTGGGCTAAGGGTAGGTGGTTTTGGTTAGTGGTTAGTAAAAATGGGTTGTCGTAAAACTTTTTGTTTTTGTGACTTTTACTCAAACTAAGCATATTCAAACAAAGTATCTTTTGAGGAACTTGTTTGTTTATTGCAAGACTTTCATTTTTTTTTATGTCACAAGATAACCGAGCTTTTTACTAAAACAAAGAGGTTGAAAAGAAAAAGGTTTTGGTGGGTAAAGGGTGTTTGTTTTGTGGGTTTTGAAATGAAAAGGTTTAGGCTCAAAGGGGTTAACTAGGGGGATTTTGGGTAGGTGATAAAAAAAAGGGTTAGTCCTAATGCCTCCATCATTTACTTACTTGGGTTCAGGTTGGTAAGGACCGGGAATGTATCGTCGTGGCAAGTTCTAGAGTTGTAAGAACCAAGCGGCTATTCACACAAGAAACGAAAAATGAGCATTTAGTTTAAATATATATGCTTGTATGCTCAATAAAGGCTCAAAACTCACTTGTTGTGGGAATGGGTTTATAATGTGATCAAGTATATATAATCAAATTTTAATTAGATTTGTCATGTCTTTTCATAATTTTCTTATTTGGTTTTTTTGTCACGGCGCAATCGGTTGTAAATTTGTAAAAATATAACCTTTTTAGAACTTGTTATTCCCAAATTAAACCAAGACAAAAAATTGAAAATTTTTGAAAAAAAATTGGGGTGATTAGCAGTTCCAATAGAGTTTTGTGTAAGGCTTGTTATTAGGACTTGAGAGATTCAAGGTTTTAGCATCTCCCCCACACTTAAATTAAACATTGTCCTCAATGTGTCCCAAAAATAAGTTTTTAGGTTGATTAAATGTGAAATAAGGTGTCGAAAAACAATTTTTTATGTTACTGGGCGTCTGGCCACGACCCCGTGTGGTCCGGGCACGGCCCCGTGGTCAGATCGCCAGTAACAGGATTAAACAGAAGGCTGGCCATGGGGCGTGTTTAGCGAGCACGACCCCGTGGCCAATTACCTGAACTGGGAAAATTTCGGCAGAGCCTGGGCATGGGGCGTGTTGGGCTGAGCACGACCCCGTGCTGAACTTGCTGTAAGGTTGGAATAGTTTTCGGGAGGCTCTGTTTTCGTGCATGGGGTGTGGTTTTAACGTTCCCTTGGTAACCTCCATCTTTTCTTGTTTATTAGACCATTATAACATCATCCAAACACCATCTGATAACTTAAACCATCATTCATTTAAAAGTGCGAAGTACATAGTTCCTAAAAATTAAAAGTACAAACTAGAAATTAAGATAGATAGGTAGGTCCTAGAATGCAAGAAATTTAAACCATGTAGAAGTTCTATCCTAGATGTTTTCATGACAAGAATAAAAAAAACCGAAAAATGATTTTTTCGGTTGAATAAGGCTCTTAGAACTTCTACCCGGGGGGTGCTCCTCACACATTATTGAGCCACTCCTCTATCTCCCGAGGGAGAAGGAAGACGGGCTCATTGTCCACAACCTCAAGTGGGGGAGGTGCGACATCTACCGGAACCTCATGTAATGCGTCTAGAGGAGGTTCCGGGGGAATGTCATCCCATCCGATTGGATTGACAACTTCTTGTGCCAAGTTCCAATCTTTTTGTGGGAAGATTGGTTCCATAGGTGGCATTGCAAGAATGTTTAACCTTTGGTGCAAAAGGTTGATCTCTTGAAAGCTACTCTCCAGCCCCACCGTTAAATAGTTAATACGGTCAATGAGAACCTCTTCCACGGATGTCATCTCATCAAGTGCTTCCCTTAGTGAACACACGTATCGGACAAGGGTAGCTTCTATCGACGGCCTTCTCTCCTTGCGACTGTTTCTTGAGTGAGCTGAACATGTTCCACTGTTTTGGCTCGACATTCTAAGAAAACAAGTTGAAAATTTCAAAATAATGAAACTGTAACTCCATCCAAGGCCCCGTGCCCGCTGGGCACGGCCCCGTGGTCATCATTCTGCAGATTTTTGAACCAAGGAATCTCATTGTTTTAAAGAGTAAATTGCCATTTTAGTCCTTGAGTTTTGTCCAAATTTGCCATTTTAGTCCAAATAGTTTTTTTTTTGCCTCTGGGTCCCTGACTTTTACATTTTGTTGCCATTTTGATCATTTTGTCTAACTCCATCCAAAAACCCAGTTTGTAACAGGGGTATTTTGGGGATTTCCTTAAAAAATGTTTTTAGTTGCCATTTTGATCCAATTCCAAAAAATCCAAAAAATTCCAAAAAAAAAAAAAAAACAAAAAAATCATAAAAATTCAAAAAAATTCAAAAAAATCTAAAAATCAAAAAAATTCTAAAAAATCATAAAAATTCTAAAAAATCATTAAAATTCTAAAAAATCAAAAAATTCTAAAAAATCCAAAAATCATTAAATGTTTCGGCACGAACCGTTTCGACCCGTACCGTTTCGACCCGTACCGTTTCGGCGCGAACCGTTTCGACCCGTATCGTTTCGACACGAACGGTTCAACACAATTCAGCAAAATCCCTACAAATTCTGTTTCTATAAATAATCCTCGTAACGCTTTCTTATGGTTGACATCATCATCAGCGTCAGATGATTCGTGGAAACCCTCATTTTCTGTTTCAGCTGGTTTGTCATCTGCGCCAAAAGCTCGATTTGTTGCTCGTCGGACTGAATCCATTTCTGTTCGTCCACTTGAACGACCTCTACGTAATGTTTTACTCACTTGATTGACTTCTTGTTTTATTATTCATATGCGTTTTGTTTGTTTGTTTGTTTTGGTTAATTTCGAATATATGATTTATAATTTAGGTTTGTATGTATGTGTGTGTTGGAATCTGACAAACAGATTACATCCATGAAACAACTAGTTATTGATTGTAACTTCAGTGGACTTATGCCTTAATTGGGAAACAATTAATTAATTTTGGAATTACATCATCTGATTTGGTGTAATTGACTCATTGTTCATGACTAGGGTTGTAAAGGAACTGAACGTTCAGCCAACGGTTCGATACGGTACGGGTCGAAACGGTTCGGTTCGAAACGGTTCGCGTCGAAACGGTTCGGTTCGAAACGGTTAGCGTCGAAACGGTACGGGTCGAAACGCTTCGCGTCGAAACGGTTCGGCTCGAAACGGTTCGGCTCGAAACGGTACGGGTCGAAACGGTTCGGCTCGAAACGGTTCGCGTCGAAACGGTTCGGTTCGATACGGTACGGGTCGAAACGGTACGGTTCGAAACGGTTCGCGTCGAAACGGTACGGTTCGATACGGTACGGGTTCGAAACGGTTCGCGTCGAAACGGTTCGATTCGATACGGTACGGGTCGAAACGGTTCGGTTCAAAACGGTACGGGTCGAAACGGTTCGTGCCGAAACATTTAATGATTTTTGGATTTTTTAGATTTTTTTTTATTTTTTAGAATTTTTATGATTTTTTAGAATTTTTTTTATTATTAGATTTTTTTGAATTTTTTAGAATTTTTATGATTTTTTAGAATTTCTTTGATTTTTAGATTTTTTGGAATTTTTTTGATTTTTTTGAATTTTTTTGATTTTTTGGAATTGGATCAAAATGGCAACTGAAAACATTTTTTAAGGAAATCCCCAAAATACCACTGTTCCAAACTGGGTTTTTGGATGGAGTTAGATAAAATGATCAAAATGGCAACAAAATGTAAAAGTCAGGGACCCAACGGCAAAAAAAAAACTATTTGGACTAAAATGGCAAATTTGAACAAAACTCAGGGACTAAAATGGCAATTTACTCTTGTTTTAAATTATTTTTCTGAATTCTGAAACATTTCTGAGCATAATAACTTAAAAACAGTGTTGTAAAACTTATTTTTAGTAAGATTCCCTGGTTAAAAACCTTGCAAATATCACAATAAAGCTTGAAGCCATGGAAGTTTCAAGCTTTAATGGAGGTTGAGGAGTTTTGGAGAAGAAGGTAAGTGACAAAAGTGGCAAAGACAAGATGGTTGTTGAGAAACCTTCTTTGGAATATACCTTTTAAGGTATGTGTGAAGATCCCAGCAAATCTTGATCTTTGGAATGGGTCCAAATGTGCAGAAATCATGCTGACTTTATAGAAAACGACAGCACGCTGACCACGGCCCCGTGTCGGCTGGACA
The DNA here is from genome assembly GCA_030545235.1 of Helianthus tuberosus. Classification (NCBI taxonomy): domain Eukaryota; kingdom Viridiplantae; phylum Streptophyta; class Magnoliopsida; order Asterales; family Asteraceae; genus Helianthus; species Helianthus tuberosus. The sequence continues at coordinate 156,720,768 of CM060452.1, forward strand.
CGGCCCCGTGGTCAGACAAGACTCTGACACATTTTGTCCGTATTCTGAACACGGGGGGTGTTGGCCTGGACACGACCCCGTAGTCAATTTTGAGGTGGGCACGGGGCGTGTTGACCTGGACACGGCCCCGTGGTCAGAGTGTTTCATGAAGTTGCGTCTTATTTTAAGGATTTTATTTGGATCGGGTGGTTCCTTACTGGAGGGAACAACACCGAAGTGCCTAAGTTACCTTAATTTCTCTTGATTTAAACAAGAACGCAAGAGGTTATCGGAAAGGGTAAAATCTAAACTAAATACCGGTGGGCGAAACCAACCTTTATTCCCCTTATCGGGGCTCTCGTTAAAGAAGGTATATGTCGAATCGCTCAGGTCTATGAGCGCATCGGTGGGGGTCGATGGAGAGTCCTTCATGGCACAATCGACACAGGGACGACTATCGCTCATGTTTTCACAAGAGTTTGAGGTGCTTTTGGTATCGTCGATGTTGGTAGAATCCGAATGTGACCTCAATAATTCTCCTTGATCGTTGTCTTGTGATGAATTACTTATTTTCATCTCAAGCTCTATTTCTTTTAATTTTAGGAGAATTATTTCTTCGAGTTGACATAATTCTTCAGAAGCTATGTCATCTGAAAGAGATGGTTGAGGGCATTCGGGCGAGAGATAGTGATCGTTTTTACTTTCGCCCATCTTAAGGTTACAGGAAAACGATGGGTCTAAATAGTGGGGAGTGCAATTTAGAAAGTAACATTCTAAATCTTTATGGAATCCACCACATATTTGACACCACTCACCGTAAGAGTAGCGAAAGTAAAAATAATCAATATCACTCATATTTTTGTCAGAAATTACCAACCGTCGGGATCTTACGGTTCTGTTTTCAGCAACTGGAAATTGGACACGGTGGCGTGTTCAGTGGGCATGGCCCCGTGGTCAGCTACTGTCTATAGGGGTGTAAATGAGCCGAGCCAAGCCCGAGCTCGACCAGGCTCGAGCTCGAGCTCGGCTCGAAGGTAATTTTTCAAGTTCGAGCTCGGCTTGGGCTCGACTAGTTTAGTATTTATTAATTAATTTATATTAATTATAATTATTATACATAAATTTAGTTATATTTTATATTAATATAAATAGTAATTATTATTATTATATAAATATATGTTTAATACATTAATAAAAAATATATAACCAGAAAGCTCGTTTAGGCTCGCGAGCTGGCTCGAGCTCGATAAGCGAAGCTCGGGCTCGGGCTCGTTTACTAAACGAGCTTGTTTATAGGCTCGGGCTCGTTTAAGCTCGGCTTGTTTGAGCTTTTTTCGAGCCGAGCTCGAGTAGCTCGGCTCGTTTGCACCCCTAACTGTCTGACTTAAAACAGGATTGCCAGTATTAAAGATGGACACGGCCCCGTCTTTGGCTGAGCACGGCCCGTGCTGAAGTCTGCAGAAACCGAAAATTTAAGAAAAATCCTAAAAAATAAGTAAAAATAATTAGGCCGTTGATTTTTAACTTTCTTAAAATCTTTGTGTCCCCGGTAACGACGCCAAAAACTTGGTGTGCGTTAGGTGTGATATGATTTTATTAATTTTTTGAGCCAATTTTACGCATTATTCAAGTTTTAAATTTATAAAACACGATATTCTACTAACACTAAACACACACTTGGGTAAGTGCACCCATCGTGAGCATTGTATAGTGTTGGTAAGATACCGATGTCGTCTAAGGACACAAGAGCTTTTAGTACCGGTTTATCCTCAACGTCTAATTAATCTAAATTTTTTAGAAATGTTTTGAGACATGAAAAATAAAAACTAAAAATGCAAAGATAAATAAAATAAAAACAGATAGACAAGATGAATAACTTGGATCCGACTCGCTTTTAATGTATCCTTTGATGATTTTCGCACTTTCGGACTTTTTAAGAGATTATCTTAGTTATAATAGTAGGCCCCTTTTTTAAAGGTGACGTTACCCTCAACCCAGTGGTTTGAGTCAGCAGGGATACAATCCCAAAGGGTCGGAATATTGAAAGATAATTAAGTTAGTTATTAATGCGAAAAGTGGTAGGCCCCTCTTTTGAAGGTGACGTTACCCTCGGCTAAGTGGTTTGAGTCAACAAGGATACAATCCCAAGAAGTCGGTTTAATGTCTTAATAGTACTTTGCATATGAAGGGTTCAAGCTATTCACACCTCCGCCATCCAATACCAGTGGGTATTGAAGGTGTCACACCCCGACTTTCCACGTGTCACCGGTGGGCCCGGTGGGGGAGTATCGTGACGTGGTTGGCAACATAATAGTCAAACAACACAATATATATGAATGCACAGCGGAAGCAAACGGTAAATATTATTACATTCCGAATATAATGTAATATCCAGTATTACAACGGAAAGTAAAGGATCCACAGGCGGATCTTTAAACATATCATTTGTTCAACAGACTTTAGACGCCTAGAACTTGCAAGATTCCTTATTAGCGCCCTGAGCTTCCCGCCAATTTCGTTTAGTACCTGTCACTTAGCCTTTTTGGAAAATACGTCAGTTTTCACTGGTAAATACACTCAACTGACTCATTTGAAAAGAGTTTAAGAAAATTGATTTAGATGCACCAGGCACAAAACCTTTTGACACTTTGATTAAAATGCACAGAGGCAAAATTAATCTTTTATAACTTGGGAAAATTATTTGTATATAATCTTGTATACAGTTTTACTTATTTGTCGTCCGTTAGGGCCGGTTTGTAGGGCCGGACTAAATTAACAGACACGCCACAGGTATAATGCCCACAGGCTATCATCCCCTAAGTGGATTACCAGTTCCGGTATAATGCCCACAGGGATGATACCTTCGAGTGGATTACCAGTTTTTACATAATGCAACTGTCAGGTGTATGCCTACACCCCGTGCTTAGGTCGTGGCCATTTCGTAAAATGATGCCAAGGATATCCGGGACATGGTCATTAACCCCTAAAGGCCATACACCAAATAATAATAAAATAATACATATTAAACAGGTTATGTAAGTACATCAATCACAATCCGATTTGATGACTACATACACCCGACCAAGCGGTACTTTTATAGTACCGTATCCCAAGCCCGTATAGGGAAAATAAGTTAAGAGTATTTACCTGAGCTAGCTTCTGTCTTAAATATCAGAAATTAATAACTCAGTCGTATTCACTTAAGTAAGCGTAGGTACCATTTACCGGAAAGCTCTAGTCTGGAATGAGGGTATAAATAATTAATTAGAATGCTAACGGGTCTTTAATTAAGCCTAAGCTTAGACCGGTTAGTCTTACAGGAAGATACGGTTCGTACGCACGATTACGCGAAGACCGAAATAGAATGTGATTTAGACCCGACAAGTTCGGAGACTTGCTTAATTTGGGTATTTAATACACACTTTGAATTTTGAGACAAAACCGATAAGGTTTGACCCGTTTCGGCTAACTTATATAAACTAGTTATATAAACCGATCCGAACGCGAATAACGCGTAACGGGTATTCATAGAGTCATTTACAGGTTTCCTTAGTTAATATGCCTTAAATATGTTGTGGTATCAGTAGGATACCTTCCATTATGCCCAAAACGAGTTTAATCTCAATTTAAGCCCCGTAGGGGTATTTTGGTCATTTACCTAAGGCATATATACTACCTGTCATACAACTACTCGAACGATGTGACCATAAGGTCACTTAATGTGTTTGGTCGGATCCTAATGATCGACCAAACGGGTCGGGTTCGAAAGTATAAGCGATTGTTTAGATCGCTTACCTTTACGACCCTATATAAGCACTAAACTAAAAGTGACGAGCTAAGCATGTTGAAACATGCTTAACTAAGTTAGAAAACAAGTTTGGTATCAAAACAAACGGTTTTGATACCCATAAGTAGTTTGGTTACAAAATACGCAAGAATACGTATTCTGGCCGAAACTACGGCTCGTCACTGAGCCTAGATAACGTGGTAATCAGTAGGTATAGTCACTAGGGACTATAACCTTCGTGATCACGCTCACGTTATGAAGTTCAAAGGAACTTCGCATCGACCATAAACTGGTCAATGCAGAAAGTCAAACAAAGTTTGACTTTCGGACTCGTAAAGCAATAAAAGAACGAAAGAATACTTACGAAGGGTCCCCGAAAGCTCTCGATCCGATTTACCTTCAGGTATGAAGTATAACTTCAACTTAGAAGGCTTAAAATCAGATCAAGTGTGAGAAATGAAGTGAAATGTGATGGGTATTTATAGATTTCGGTCCACCGTTAGGATCGTTTCTTGGAGAAGAGGGCACGATCAAGGCCGTACACTTGTCGGAAGGTTATGGTGCCTAAATTGCCACTAACCATAGGAAATCAACATGTGGCATTGAGATTGGGAGTGCCAAACAGCTGCAACCAGCTGTTTTATACATTTAATCTGGTCAGAAGGGGCCATGCGGCCCGCTTCAGGATGCCCTTAAACTCATGCGGGCCGCCTGAGGGTCCTGATCAGACAACAAGTTTGAAAAATGACAGTTTCAGTCCCTGCACGTGTTTAAGGCCTTTTTTGACACTTCTAAGGCCCGTAAAGCCAATTTTAAGGCCCTAAAATGTTGCCTAAACATTGTGGACATGAAACATGCTCAAAAATGTGCCGGGTGATGGTTCGTTTGGTCGTACGAACACGATGTTCGCTTAATTACGACGGAATGCGCATAAGTGCCAAAAACGATCTAAATGACGCGACGAATGGATTTTTCTTATGGCGAACACTAAAATAAAATATTTTAGTGCTTACATAAATTTTTGGATGTCCAGATGTATTCCGAACATAGGTTATGCGCGAAAATGCAAACTTATGCACTTTTTGACGCTTTTAGTCCCTGATCCTTCTACACTTGATCTTAACATGCTTTCTTGCACTTCGAGCCCTCTAACTTGACTTTTATGGGCCTTAGGACATAACCATACTTTGTTAAGTCCTTGGGTAACTTTATGGTTACCCGAAAAGTCATAAATTTCAACGTTGACGCTTTTAACCCCTCGCACACGAATTTGATCATAACTTTCCCATACTATATCGAATCCTTATAATATTTTACCACATCATTCTAGTGAGCAATATTAATCGTTACAAAGCTTCGGGTTCACTAAAAGGTCACTCAGAGGTATACTTTAACATGTCGACACATTTAACCCCTGTAGTTTGTAATCTCTCACTTTCTTTTACAATTGGCTTCGTATGATCCATGATCCATTCGTTTAAGGGTATAACATTATGTAGGGTTAATATACAATACCTTTATTCACTGTTGACATTTAGAACTCGTATTTTCATATACTTTCCACGTTTGTCAACTTTAGTCCTTTCTGAACATTCTTTCGCACGTTCAAACTTATGACACGTGTCATTACATAATAGGACGTGAATTTTCGGGGTGTTACATCCTCACCCCCTTAAAAGAAATCTCGGCCCGAGATTTACCGATTTAAAGGAAGTATTTTCTGCCTAATAATGGCAACTTACAGATGATTAGGAATTTGTATGATCTTATTTGTTGTTTCCACTGCAACTTTAAGATCCTGTATATTGGACTTACCAATCAATTGTCCTAACAATAGACGTTTAACATTCCATCTTTACAAGGTCTCCAAGGGAGCAGCCCTGATGCTTACATATCGACTATTATATAAAAGCTTATCTTAAGGTGAGATGGTTATTTCAACCACTGCTTAACTAATCTAAAAAAAAAATAGTTATTCCTTACAGCTAGTCGAACAAATCGACGATCCTGTGCAACTAATGGCGATTCCTAATTGTTGCTTAAATAGGGTTGCGGTATTCAAATGCATACGCAAGATGATCTGTCTTTCTTATTTATATAAATCGGAGTTCTTAGAACTTTGAATTTTGGCTTTATGAGACCTTCTCTAAAATCTTATTGATTTGACTCTTAGTTCTTCCTATTCCCTTGGTACTAACTGATATAAGGCTCTTATAATAATTGCAGCCCTAGGCGGGATGTTTTATCCTGACATCCTCTTGCCTCTCAGGAGGTAAACATGGTAATTCTTATAAAGAAGATCATAATGACATATAGAGACGTCAGAGGTGTCTGTATTCTCAGGCTTTGGTTCCTCTATCGATGTCGGTGTCAGATAATGACACATTCTCTTTACAAAAGCAAAGATGCCCTAAGTAGAGATACTTATAAGGACATTTTATATTGGATATCTTCTTTGAATACTACTAGTCGACTTTAGTACAATATGACCATTGGGATATCTCAGGGGTTCCATGCATTAAACCTCCATACTGATCAGGCATGGAAGCAATCTATGGGACACACTAGGATACGCCAATCCTCATATGGCACTCTTATCAAACATAGTTTGGCATTCGCAGGCGATAAAAACAATGAGAAAATTATTAAAATAACATATGTTGTCGTACTCTATGCGAAGAAAGAGTGCTCTAAGATTTTCGGAAGGATTCCTTGCCGATACTATAAGATTTGGTTACTATGGTTTCCTTGGTAAGTTATACCTTGTGGATAAAAATCTTTGCTAAGTTTATGGTTCATGAAGATTTATTATTGCCGGTATAAAATACTTAGCAGAAATTATTATTGATAAGTGATAAGGAAGTTTATTGTATAAGTGCTTATATCTAATTAGAATGGGAATTTTCACAAACTAGGCACCTAGCTCAGTTGGCTAGGCGCGCGAAAGGGTGCGGCCGGCCTAGACCCAGGTTCGATTCCGGGGACGGCCAGTTCCACCATTTTTTTTTTAATATTAATTAATCGCACGAACACGTGTAATTACGAGGGTTGTCTCATAAGAAGTCTTGAAAATTAATTGCTTCTTATCACCCACAATATGGGCTTGATTTTTAAGGCAACCAATCGATTTTTATCACTATATTGAGTCCTTAAGTATGCAACAAAAAGTTTGCTACAAGGATATTAGAAAAGAGTGATTTCTAATAGATATTAATATCAATATAGGATTTGTTGGAGCATTTTCGACGTAACATCGTCACTTTCTACCGGGCATTAAATGACCGGAGTCTTAATCAGGTGGAAACAACAGTTCTCAACCTTTATCATTCATAATATATTTATACGTGCCAGTATTTAAATAAGTTTCTACATAACTGCTTGATAACGAAAGGTACATATTATACTATTATTATTCTGCATCATCTCTTGGGCGTCCCTCCTGATAACTCGTGCGTTTGTTCTCTTGGCCTACTCGGGCTTCCTCGCGTACTTAGGGCAGTTGGTCTTTATGTGCCCTTTCTCGTTGCAGTTGTAGCAGGTAGCATCTTTAATCTTCCCGCAATCAACAGTCTTGTGCTCCCTAGACTTGCATATCCCACATGCAGGTGGTCCTGATTTAGAATTGGACTCCATTCTGCATTTTCCAAAGTGGCGTTTTTGGCAAGTCGAGCACCTTGGCTTTTCCTCTGTCCGCTGACCATTCTTTCCAGACCCAGACCTCTCTGAGTCAGTGTTTCCCTTGTGTTTCTTCTCTGATCCTCGTGAGTTATCATCCTCACGCTTCTTCTTACTTTCTTCAGATTTCTTTAGCGACCTTAGCCTGACCGCATCTAAAGTAAGGGACAGAGAGAGGTCAGCTACTGACCTAAATGTAGTAGGTCTTGAAGCCTTAACACTGGCTTTGATTTCTGGGGGTAAACCCCCAATGAAGCGTGCGATTCGCTTGGGCTCTGGTGTTACAAGGTAGGGGACCAGTCTGGACAGGGTATTAAAACTGGTGAGGTAAGCTTGACAATCTAAGTTTGTCATCACCAAGGATAAGAAATCTGACTCAATCCCCTCAACCTCGTGTTGAGGGCAGTAATTCTCCTTAATGAGAATAACAAACTGTTCCCATGACATGCTGTAGAGCGGAATCTTCCCAGCAGCTTGAATGAGAGACTTCCACCATGCCAATGCCTCTCCTTTGAACGATTGGGATACGTACTTCACGACATCCCTTTCAGCGCAACCGCTGATATCGACAACTGTGTCCATTTCATCCAACCAAATCATACAATCAACTGCCCCTTTTTCCCCAGTAAAATCTCGGGGCTTGCAGGAAACAAAGTACTTATAGTTACAGGATTTGGTATGCGGTTCATTATCGAACACTATCCTCTTGGATGGAACACTGTGTTCATTAGATGAATGTCGATCGTCATCTTTCTTTAAATCATCTTTCTTTGAGGGCGGCTTGTTATCAGGCTCTGGATGAGTTTTAGGGATGGATTTAGGGTGGGGTACAGATGAGGCTTTACTATTTGTCTCACTATACTCCTGGAATTGCTCCTTCACAGCTTTAGATACAGCTGAGTTAATCAATGTACGAAGTTCTCCTCTGGTTATGTCAATCTTTTCATCATCGCGATTTTCCAGAGGGTGACTATTCCCTTCCTCCGACCCCGCCATGTAGTTTTAATTGCTACATAAAAATTAAACAAGGACAAGGTTTTTACGGAAGTTTAAACAGTTTTATCTTTTTGAACGCTTTATTAACCATGTTTTTAATACACATATTGGTTAATTTGATAAATATATAATTATTCAGGATATTTATTATACTCCTAAATTATAAGTTAATAATAGCACAAAAGGCCTAGTCACTTAGACAAGTTTAATTTATAGGCCTTGATTTTATAGAATCGAGGCTTCAAGGTTTGAATCAAAGTTCATTACCTTTTCTTGACAGGGAGTTGTAGGCTACCACTGTCTTTAGTCCCAGAGGACGTTAGTTATAGCCCGTGGGCACTTCATCCATAAGGGATGATTATATAAATAAGGGAATTTAGTATATCCCAAAATGACTTATGTGATTTTATCATATCACATTTTGTCGAGCATGTTAATATGCTTTCATGTGTTTAATAAGGATTTGAATCTCTTGAATAGGTTCTACCATCTTGGCCTTGTATGCCGTGACATTTAGGCTAGGTTTTACCTTTAAGATTCTTTTTTTTTTTTTTTTATAATTAACGCAGAGCAATCCTATATTGAACTGTTAACAAGGATCTGAATCTAATTATGGAACTACCATCTTGGCCCTGTCTTAATGTGACACATGGCTAGGTTTTGTCCTTTTTAAATTTTGCCATTTTATTATAATGGTAGATCTTATAATATAGGAATGATACTTTAAATATAATCGTTCCTTTAAAATTTAACAAGTATATGGTTGCCCTAAACGGGACTTCTATAGCAATTGACTTGCCCATGCAAGGGCTAATCAGAAAAATAACAAAGGAACCAAATAAGGTAAAATGAAACAAATTTGGATTTTTCCTATGTTCTTGTCTAGACTCAAGAATGTGCAATTGTGTAACTGAGATTAAACACAAAAGACTAGTGTTTAATTCACTCAGTGTTGGCTCTGATACCAACCTGTCACACCCCGACTTTCCACGTGTCACCGGTGGGCCCGGTGGGGGAGTATCGTGACGTGGTTGGCAACATAATAGTCAAACAACACAATATATATGAATGCACAGCGGAAGCAAACGGTAAATATTATTACATTCCTAATATAATGTAATATCTAGTATTACAACGGAAAGTAAAGGATCCACAGGCGGATCTTTAAACATATCATTTGTTCAACAGACTTTAGACGCCTAGAACTTGCAAGATTCCTTATTAGCGCCCTGAGCTTCCCGCCAATTTCGTTTAGTACCTGTCACTTAGCCTTTTTGGAAAATACGTCAGTTTTCACTGGTAAATACACTCAACTGACTCATTTGAAAAGAGTTTAAGAAAATTGATTTAGATGCACCAGGCACAAAACCTTTTGACACTTTGATTAAAATGCACAGAGGCAAAATTAATCTTTTATAACTTGGGAAAATTATTTGTATATAATCTTGTATACAGTTTTACTTATTTGTCGTCCGTTAGGGCCGGTTTGTAGGGCCGGACTAAATTAACAGACACGCCACAGGTATAATGCCCACAGGCTATCATCCCCTAAGTGGATTACCAGTTCCGGTATAATGCCCACAGGGATGATACCTTCGAGTGGATTACCAGTTTTTACATAATGCAACTGTAAGGTGTATGCCTACACCCCGTGCTTAGGTCGTGGCCATTTCGTAAAATGATGCCAAGGATATCCGGGACATGGTCATTAACCCCTAAAGGCCATACACCAAATAATAATAAAATAATACATATTAAACAGGTTATGTAAGTACATCAATCACAATCCGATTTGATGACTACATACACCCGACCAAGCGGTACTTTTATAGTACCGTATCCCAAGCCCGTATAGGGAAAATAAGTTAAGAGTATTTACCTGAGCTAGCTTCTGTCTTAAATATCAGAAATTAATAACTCAGTCGTATTCACTTAAGTAAGCGTAGGTACCATTTACCGGAAAGCTCTAGTCTGGAATGAGGGTATAAATAATTAATTAGAATGCTAACGGGTCTTTAATTAAGCCTAAGCTTAGACCGGTTAGTCTTACAGGAAGATACGGTTCGTACGCACGATTACGCGAAGACCGAAATAGAATGTGATTTAGACCCGACAAGTTCGGAGACTTGCTTAATTTGGGTATTTAATACACACTTTGAATTTTGAGACAAAACCGATAAGGTTTGACCCGTTTCGGCTAACTTATATAAACTAGTTATATAAACCGATCCGAACGCGAATAACGCGTAACGGGTATTCATAGAGTCATTTACAGGTTTCCTTAGTTAATATGCCTTAAATATGTTGTGGTATCAGTAGGATACCTTCCATTATGCCCAAAACGAGTTTAATCTCAATTTAAGCCCCGTAGGGGTATTTTGGTCATTTACCTAAGGCATATATACTACCTGTCATACAACTACTCGAACGATGTGACCATAAGGTCACTTAATGTGTTTGGTCGGATCCTAATGATCGACCAAACGGGTCGGGTTCGAAAGTATAAGCGATTGTTTAGATCGCTTACCTTTACGACCCTATATAAGCACTAAACTAAAAGTGACGAGCTAAGCATGTTGAAACATGCTTAACTAAGTTAGAAAACAAGTTTGGTATCAAAACAAACGGTTTTGATACCCATAAGTAGTTTGGTTACAAAATACGCAAGAATACGTATTCTGGCCGAAACTACGGCTCGTCACTGAGCCTAGATAACGTGGTAATCAGTAGGTATAGTCACTAGGGACTATAACCTTCGTGATCACGCTCACGTTATGAAGTTCAAAGGAACTTCGCATCGACCATAAACTGGTCAATGCAGAAAGTCAAACAAAGTTTGACTTTCGGACTCGTAAAGCAATAAAAGAACGAAAGAATACTTACGAAGGGTCCCCGAAAGCTCTCGATCCGATTTACCTTCAGGTATGAAGTATAACTTCAACTTAGAAGGCTTAAAATCAGATCAAGTGTGAGAAATGAAGTGAAATGTGATGGGTATTTATAGATTTCGGTCCACCGTTAGGATCGTTTCTTGGAGAAGAGGGCACGATCAAGGCCGTACACTTGTCGGAAGGTTATGGTGCCTAAATTGCCACTAACCATAGGAAATCAACATGTGGCATTGAGATTGGGAGTGCCAAACAGCTGCAACCAGCTGTTTTATACATTTAATCTGGTCAGAAGGGGCCATGCGGCCCGCTTCAGGATGCCCTTAAACTCATGCGGGCCGCCTGAGGGTCCTGATCAGACAACAAGTTTGAAAAATGACAGTTTCAGTCCCTGCACGTGTTTAAGGCCTTTTTTGACACTTCTAAGGCCCGTAAAGCCAATTTTAAGGCCCTAAAATGTTGCCTAAACATTGTGGACATGAAACATGCTCAAAAATGTGCCGGGTGATGGTTCGTTTGGTCGTACGAACGCGATGTTCGCTTAATTACGACGGAATGCGCATAAGTGCCAAAAACGATCTAAATGACGCGACGAATGGATTTTTCTTATGGCGAACACTAAAATAAAATATTTTAGTGCTTACATAAATTTTTGGATGTCCAGATGTATTCCGAACATAGGTTATGCGCGAAAATGCAAACTTATGCACTTTTTGACGCTTTTAGTCCCTGATCCTTCTACACTTGATCTTAACATGCTTTCTTGCACTTCGAGCCCTCTAACTTGACTTTTATGGGCCTTAGGACATAACCATACTTTGTTAAGTCCTTGGGTAACTTTATGGTTACCCGAAAAGTCATAAATTTCAACGTTGACGCTTTTAACCCCTCGCACACGAATTTGATCATAACTTTCCCATACTATATCGAATCCTTATAATATTTTACCACATCATTCTAGTGAGCAATATTAATCGTTACAAAGCTTCGGGTTCACTAAAAGGTCACTCAGAGGTATACTTTAACATGTCGACACATTTAACCCCTGTAGTTTGTAATCTCTCACTTTCTTTTACAATTGGCTTCGTATGATCCATGATCCATTCGTTTAAGGGTATAACATTATGTAGGGTTAATATACAATACCTTTATTCACTGTTGACATTTAGAACTCGTATTTTCATATACTTTCCACGTTTGTCAACTTTAGTCCTTTCTGAACATTCTTTCGCACGTTCAAACTTATGACACGTGTCATTACATAATAGGACGTGAATTTTCGGGGTGTTACAGAAGGAGATCCTAGTAAGCTTGAACCAGGTCATTGCATGATCTATACACTGAACAAGCCAAGAACCTTATCAAACCATTCCCCTAACCCCCGACCAGGTAGTCAACATGCTTTTATATAGACCGTAAAAACATGAATGATGTAATCTTTTACTTTATATATACAGTAAAGTGCCAAGACACCACGGAAAAATGCTAGGAAGAATTCACCTTCAACATAAGAAACTAGTTATTAAAGTAATTAATACAAAACCAAATAAAAAGTGCCGAAAGATTAAAAATCAAAAGTAATACAATAAAGACTTGTCTTCACCAAGTGATGTAAGAGGCTTAACCAATAATGGCCTTTGATTGGCAAGAACTCCTACGATCAATTTTGGATCCCGAGACTACTACACACTCTAAAGATGGATGATGGATGATGGTGGTGGTGGGTGGTGGTGTTGTAGTGGTGGTGGAGTGGTAGCAAGGTGTGAGAGAAGTGGTTTGCCAAAGGATGCCTTTGAAGTGAGCCAAGCACCTCTATTTATAGCTTGCGCAGTGCTCTGGCCACGGCCCCGTGTCCAGCGGGCATGCCCCCGTGGCCAGCCTTTTCTCTTCCTTCATTAATTGCAAGTGTCAGCAGAGGGTCCCACATTCCCCGTGTCCAGTGGGCACGGCCCCGTGGTCAGCATCGTATTTGTACTATCAAGATTTTGCAAGATTTTGCGTATCTTTGTGTTGACCACGCCCCGTGCTGAGCTGGGCACGCCCCCGTGGTGGGCGTAGAAACTTCTACAGGTTTGTCTTTTTTGTAGGTTCCTGACCACGCCCCCCGTGTTCGGCTGGGCACGACCCCGTGGTCAGTCTTCTGTTTCTCTGTTTTTCCTTTGGGGATGCTGTCGAGGGGTCGGGCTTGTCACGTTTATTCTTTTTCTTTGTATTTATGTTGGGTTGGCTGTATATTTGTTTCTTTTGTTCGTTTAAGCCCATTTGGTCCTGTAAATTCAAAAGGAAGACAAAAACACATTTTTCCAACATTAGTACTAAAAAAGGGTTAGTTTTATGCCTTATTTGGTGTAATTTCTATGTTACATTTTGCACACATCATTTATCTTTTAGGGTTTATAGTTTAGATTTTACGGTTTTGCTTAGGTTTAGCCTTATTGTTTAGCTTTAGGGCTTAGGTTTAGAGTTTAGGGTTTAAGATTTAGAATTTAGGGTTAAGAGATCTTAGTTAGGGTTTGACGAGTCGGTTTAAACGACGCCGGAATGAGTCCAATCAGAGTTCGTTTGAGTCGGTTCCCTACTGTTCCCCACTTTTTTAGTATTCGCCAACAAACCCTATCTTATCTTCTATATTTATATAAGTCACTTGCATGAAAACATGTTTAAATGTTCAAAGTTCAATGTTTTCTTTAAAGTCAACTGTTATAACCTTTCAGGAAAGAGTCTGGGTTGTTGGTTAACTACTATGTAACGCGACGAGATATGCATAGTGCAAGAGAAACTTTTGAGAGCATGTGGGCCAAAGGAATTGGTCCTAACTCACATGCATTTACCAAGTAAGGGACTTTGATGTATTAGAGTATTAGACTGTACTAGCTCACATGTATTTACCAAGTAAGGGACTTTGATGTATTAGCCTATATAATCTCTTATGCATGCGTTTGTGTGCATAGATATTGCATCCTTTCTAATTTTCAGAATTTTATCCAGATTTTGGTTCATTTTTTATCGATTTTCTAGCATTAAAAATAATTTATTTTATGCAGCCTAATCCAGGCTTATGCAGTAGGTAGATATGAAGGAAGAACTTTCTTGTGTATGGAAAATGGAAGACAAGCGAATTAAATTGAGTTTGGTGACATACAAAATTCTTGTGGGAGTATTTGTTGTAACGTCGAATGAGCGATTATAGTTTGATGTTTTGATTTTGATCTTTGTTATGATTATGAAATTTCATAAATGGTTACATTTTGCATAGAAATGGAATAGCATTTGGAAGATATTATAGTAGATATAGGAGGACAAAAAGGTAGCAAAACTTAGTAAAATAGTGGCAAAAAGCAAAAATGGTAGCAAGTGGCAAAAAACGGTAGCAATATGGAGGCAATCTCAAAAAATAAAACGGTAGCAAAAATGTGGCAATAGGGCAATTGCCACATGTGTTTTCCCTACCGAGTTTTTGGTGGCAAAACGGTGGTACAAGGGCAATTGCCTCCGTTTTGCGACCGAAAGCGCGGTAGCAAAAACTCAATTCGCTAGCAGTGTTAGGTTAATGAGTATAGTTTAGATTGCTTAATTGTCTAGTAATAGGAAAAATATTGAATAACATGTCAGCAAATCGTGAGTATAAATGAACTGAACATGAAGAACTCCCAGTAAAATTTTTGTCAAGAGTAGTGGAAATTTAATCAACTTCTTCGAGCTTCATATGAGTATAGAACATCATATTGACAAGGTGGAAGTTCGCTCTACGGCTACCATACAAAAGAAATGTTGGTTGTTTCGGTTAACCCTTGAACCTTTATACTTTAGACTTTAAAAATACAAATCTATATAACATGTTAGTGTTTGTGTATTTGAGACGAATACCAGAGTGAAATATTTGAACTTGTTAAAAAAAATACAACCACCACCCTGTGTAAATACATGAAAGTTTATAATAAACAGTTACCCAAAGAATGTCTAAGTTAACATATTTCTTACAACCTTTTTTTCTTTTTTGCTATATGACTATCAGTTCTGTAAATCAAACATCACTAAAATGACTGAAATAGATAGGTTTTTTTTTTTTTTTTTTTTTTTGTGGTAAATTATTGGCTACAGTTTTCAATGGATTTCAGTCACTGTGATCAACCAAGTGTTTGAAAGAAAAAGACCTTTTAAATGTTTACATCAACATAAAATCATTTAGGAAAATGTGCATCGTGATCAGTCACTGTGATCAACCAAGTGTTTGAAAAAGACCTTTTAAATGTTACATCAACATAAAATCATTTAGGAAAATGTGCATCGTTATAGAAAAGGTATGGGGAGACCCAGGATGGGCCGTCATGTAGGCATCACATCACCGGCTCGTGGAGGATGGGCCTCCTTCATTTTTTAGGGGGGTGGAGGATGGGGCTACCCCATCTCAATATATTATAATTTTCTAATTGTTTTTTTATTAACTTAATAAAAACTTTATACAAGTTAAAAAAATACAACATAAAACAACATAAATAAAGTCATTTCATAACATAAAAAAAATTACATTTCCTAAAAAAAAAAAACCTACGACGTCCATTTTTTCTTCACCTCTTCCTTCATCCTCCGATACACCTCTCGTTCATCCTCCGGAACCGAATCGAGATCCAACCTCATTATCCTAAAATCCTCCGCTCGAGCATAGTCGGCCGACACGTTTTTCTTGTGACTATATTTTTCGGCCGCAATGTCTTTAAACGAACAAAATTCGGAAATCAACTCGTCCATTTTCGAAGACGCCTTCCCGCCACCTCCACCCGAGCCGCCCCCTCCACTCGAGCTGGCCCCTTTGCTCTTTCCGGCCGCCTCTTTTTTTGCTTTGTCCCTTCCGCCGGGACGTTCGATCTCGTGAGCGGGCACCGCATCCTCGTCATATTCCGGTTCGTCGTTTATGTCGATTTGACAACGAGCGGTGGAGCCTCCCGCACTATAACTTCCGGACTCGGAAGTTTTAGTCCGTTTGGCGGTTGCGACCTCATTTGGAACCGGCGCCCATTTAGGTTCTTTCTTTAAAATGTTCCATGCTCGGATGTGCGGGAAAGGCGGATTTTTTGCTTCCCATTAGCCGTCGCAAGGTTAAGAACGTCCTCGTCGCTACTCCCACTAGGACGATTGATGTAAAGTGGGTTATAAATCCCGATAAAATCATTCACGCACTTGTTCATTTTCCACCACTTGGCCGATACGGATTCGAGATCACGGTAGGGGCCATCCCCCCATAAGGTTATTAAATCTATCCGTACATGCCTTCCAAAAACTAGAATCCGTTTGATTGTTCCCTAAAATTAAAAAAAAATTGCATTAGTAAAACTAAAAAATAAATATTTTTAAATTTAAATTAAAAAAAATTAACTTTGGTTCATACCGACAATCGGGCAAGTTGAGGCCTTAAGATACGCAATTGCTAGCGCCTCCTCCTCTACTTTTGTCCACTGTCTCGGCTTTGCTCTCGAACCGCTTTTTTTGCGGTGTCGGGTTCGGTTTCAACCGCCTTCCCCTTCCCCGTGTTTTTTTTTGCGCTTGAGTTCTTTAGGTGGCGATTCGGGGACGACTTCATCATCATCGTCAAGCTCCACCGAGGGTTGAGGTTGGGAAGTTGGCGGTTGCGATTGGAATTGATCAAGTTGAACCGAGTTGCGTTGCATGAATTGTTGGAGTGCTTGGTATTGTTGCATTTGTTGAAGTTGGGACATTTGGGAGAAGGCGTTAGGTGATTGTTGGAAACCCGAAAACGTAAATTGTGGATTCCCCCACGAAGGATCCATAGCCGGAGTGTAAGCGGGACTCGAAAAAAAGTTAGGATTGTTCGGGTTGGGATTGTTCGGGTTGGGGTTGTTTGGGTTGAAGGGATTCATGATTGTATAAAAAAGGGGATTGTTTTTTTATAAAAAAAGGATGAGAGAATTGGAGAAGAATGGAAGAAATGGGAGAAGAATGGTATAAAATGGATGAGAATGGTATATATTTAAATTGAAAAAGGTAATTTTTTTTATTAAACTATCCGTTTACCAACGGATATAATTTTGAAATCTGGCCCGTCCTCTCCGAGCGTGGGCTGCCGGTCAAGCCGGGATGGGGCGAGGGGGCGGTGTGGGGGACCGGCGCCGGGCCTCGCCGGGCCTAAGCCGGCCCCCATACCGCTTAGTCTAAAGAACTTCCATGTTCCTTGCAAGTTAGTAAACAAAGACAGCTACATTTGGTGAAGCATCGTATATGTTTCTTACAAGTACAAAGCAGGGCCGGTTCAAGAGTTTTGAAGGCCTAAAGAGGATAAAAGAACGGGGACCTTTCTAAAAAAATAAATATACTTTTCTGGAAACAATTTTAAACAATATCAACAATTTTATTCTTTACAATCTGCAAACAAAGAAGCATAGAAGCAAATATCAAAAGCATAACCAACTTGAGATTAAATATCAACAAAACAATTTGAAAATGGATCAAGAGTCCTAAAATATTATCCTATTGTTGAGCCTGTTCACGATGATAACAACTAATTAAAGTCTAATTCATAAGTCTAACAAGTGAGAATCAATCTTTGAATCCTATTGCTAAATAATTTATTAACCAGAAATTCACATCCATCTATTATTTTCAACTTCTCCTCTGCTAAAACCCATCCACTCACATCAACATCCTGCAAATGAACCATAAAACCCCTTGTTTGTTTACTGAATGATAAGACTAAAGGGTATGGGGGCCGGCTAGGACCGGCGCCGGTCCCCCACACCGCCCCCCTGAGGTTCGGCTCGGCACAACCGGCTCCCCACAGCCGGGTAAGACGGACCAACTTTCACCATTTTCAAAAAAGGGCCGTTACTCAACGGCTAAATTTAAAAAAAAAAAAAAATCCATTTTTCTTCAAAAACACACTCATTTTCACCATTTTCCCCCACTTTCAACCCAAAACCCTCTCATTTTTATACCATTTTCTCTCCACTTTTTAAAAAAAAAATTACATTTTCATCCACAATGCCATCTAATTCTTGGTGGTCCTCGTCTTCGGATGAGGAAGAGGAGATGTTTTTTGCGAACGCTGTGCTACGGGCGGCGGAGATTCTTATCGAGGAGGAAGATGAAGACGAAGAGGAAGACGTCTCGTCTGAAAGCGTTATTACCAGACGAATACGGATTAACAGAGACCGCCAAGGTTTATCATTAATAAATTTTATTATCCTTATTTCCTCGTATTTATATATTTTTTACGACAGGAGCGCACGAGAAATTGGTGAACGATTATTTTTCGGATGCACCCCTTTACAATGCCGAGATATTCAGACGCAGATTCCGAATGAGTCGTCGGTTATTCACACGGATTGCTGATGATTTGGCGGGGCTAGACTCGTTTTTCACGCAACAACCCGATGCTCGAAATTATGAAGGGTTCACCACGTTACAAAAGTGTACTGCGGCCATTCGCCAACTGGCGTACGGGACAGTGGCCGACGCTTTGGACGAGTACTTACAAATGTCGGCAAGAACTACGCGGGAATGTTTGTATGGGTTTTGCCGTAATGTGGTGAAACTCTATAGCAAAAAATATTTGTGGATCTGGCATTCTTTCTTTGGTCTCCCTGGTTCACTCAACGACCTCAATGTGTTATACCAATCGGCGATCTTTACCGATGTCGTTAATGGAACCGGTCCGGACACCCGTTTTACAGTTTCTGGGGTTGAGTATAGACGTGGGTATTATCTTGCTGACGGGATATATCCGTCTTGGTCTACAATTGTGAAGACTATTCCATATCCCGATGACGAAAATAGGAAAAAATTTGCCAAGCGTCAAGAAGCTGCAAGAAAAGACATCGAACGTGCTTTTGGTGTCTTACGGAAAAAATGGGCCATCCTTGAACAACCGGCACGTGCGTTCACACCGAAGAGGTTACGCCTTTGTATGTACGCTTGCATTTTGCTCCATAACATGATTATTGAAGACGAAGGTCGGACAATTTGTGAGTATGATGAGAATGCATCTATCGGGAATACTGTCCCGGTAGATCCGCCACAACAAGATTTAAACTCGTTATCGCTAACCAACGACTTCACGCATGCAAACCTTCAACAGGATTTGGTAGAACATATTTGGAACAACGTTAACGTAGCGGACGGTGACGAAGACGAAGACGAGTAGTGTAATTTTTTTAAATTTTTAAATCTAGTCTTTCTTTACAAATTTTAGGTAGCGTAATTTTTATTTATGTTATGTAATGGATTTTATTATCTTCCTTTATGTTTTATTTTTATTTAAATGTTGAATAGTTTTTATAAAGTTAAACAAATAAAAAATAAACAATAAAATTTAAACAAATAAAAGTTAAACAATAAAAAATTACGTGGGGTAGGCTCATCCTCCACCCCCCTCAAAAAGCATGGAGGCTCATCCCCCACGAGCCACCTACGTGGCGCCTACGTG
Source organism: Helianthus tuberosus (assembly GCA_030545235.1). Lineage (NCBI taxonomy): Eukaryota > Viridiplantae > Streptophyta > Magnoliopsida > Asterales > Asteraceae > Helianthus > Helianthus tuberosus. The sequence goes on from CM060452.1 coordinate 156,740,530, forward strand.
AAGGCTCATCCCCGTGGGGATGAGCCTCACCGTACCCTTTAGTCTAATGGGAAAAGAAGAACACACAAGCTGCCAGACTTTACAACTGTTACCATCCCCAAGTCGCCTAAAACTAGGGTAAAATCGAAAACCTATAAACTTAAGTTAATAAAGATTAAGTTAACTATATCATAATCAAACCATTCATATCAAAAGCAGGTTAAATACGAAAAGCCATACAACAGAATTAAGAGGAAAGCAATAGAAGTCATAACACTAGGAATTTTCAAGTAAAACAGCAAAGCTGGTTTCATTGTGAACATTAGAGGCATGTCAACAAATCAAACAACACAACGGAGCATGCACGTGTTTGTTAGTTTAACTTTAACCAAACAAGCGAACGAACACAGACAAATTTGGATGAACAAATTTTCTTGTTTGTGTTCATTCATTAAGATAATGAGAATATTCATTTTCGTTCGTTAAGAAAATGAGCTATTCGGTTTTTTTTCGTTAATATACTAAATGAAAATGAGTGAATGTATTAAAAGTAAAAGTTAGTATCCAAAAACTGGGTTAAACCCTTAGTTAAATTCTAATTAATCGTAGTAATTAAAACAAGGGGTGGGCTAAGAACGGATTGCTAGATCTACAAATTTTCTGGGCTTATTACATACGAGCTAAACCAAGGGTTAAAATCAAATTGGTTTAAAATTAACAAAAAATAATAGTAATAATATAAACAGTTTCTTATGACATTCAAACATAAATGAAACATACGTAAGTGAACTAATTAATGTAAACGAATGAATATAGTAAACGCTTATGAACGTAGATGAATGAACTGGGCTTATGGTTTGTAATGTTTGTTTGTTTATTAAATAAAAATGAATTTCCGTCGAATGGTTAAGAAACCTTTCGACAAACTTCGATCGTTTTTAGGCTTTAGGCCTATTGAACATTTTCCAAATAACTTATGTAGAATTTCTTTAAAAGATATTATTTTCGTAAAATTTAATTCAGGGTTAAGAACACAGATTAATCTACTGAGGCTATACACGTAATAAATAGTAGATTTGGAGAGTTTGATATTTTCGAGTTTGATATTAACCAACAAAAAAGAAAATAATAATATCAAGTCTTGCAGTGGCGAAGTTTGATATTTTCGACAGGGGATCAAATATACCCAAAAATTTCTAAAGAACCGGGGGGTCGAAAACGTATATACCCAAAAATTTCTATACAAAAACTACATACTCTCAACTACTGAGCGAAAAGTTCGGGGGGCCGGCCGCCCCCTCCTCACGCCCTACTTAATTAAGTTGTGCCCCTGAAGTCTGGCCTCTTTGTACAATGTGGGAAGGCATGAAGAGAGGACATGAAGCGTCAAATGGTAGCTACGTCAGCACTTGTTAGAAGAGTGGCGTGGTGTCAAAAAGCGCGGGTGCTATGGAATGTGGAAGAGTAACGTGGTGTAACACATGGCATACACTTTTGTATTTATTTTATATTTAAAAAACAAAACAAATCTATTAAATTAAAAAAAACATTAATATTAATTAGAGAAATAATATTAATAAAAAAATTTACATGAACTAAAAATAAAAATCACATAAACTTAAAAAAAAAATTACATAAACTTTTAATTATCATGTTCGTCATCGTCGCTTCGTGAAATACCCCAAATGTGTTCAAAGAAATCCGCTCGAAGGTTGTGATGTATGTGATTGTCATAAATTTCCCATACCTTCGATTCCCTTGCTTTATCACTGATTTCTTCAGTATTTGGTTGACTCCCCTCCTCATAGTACTCGCAAATTGTGCGTCACTCATCCTCCAAAATCATGTTATGTAAAATAACGCATGCATACGTCACAATTTTAATTCTAGACTTTCCCATAATCATACATGACAGTTCCAAAATGTGTCATCTTTTCTGCAAAATACCAAAGGATCGTTCGACGTCTTTTTGTGCAGTCATTTGAGCACCTTAAACTTCATTCTCTCTTCGTCTAACGTTGTACGCTTTGTAAATGATTTTACAAACATGGCATATTTCGGGTTAATACCATTCGTTAGATAATAATCGTATTTGTACTCAGCATCGTTTACAAAAAAAAAAAAACAAAGAAACCTTCGATCCAAGACCATTTATATAGTCGTTGAAAATGGATGATTGATTAAGAATACTTAAATTGTTATTTGCACCAGGCATACCAAAGAATGCATGCCAAATACAAAGATCTTGTGATATAATCGCTTCAAGCATCATAGCTGGTTTTTTATGATATCCACTTGTGTGTTGGCCGCACCAGGCGGTTGGACAATTTTTCTACTCTGATTTCATACAATTTAAACAATCGATCATCCCAAGGACACCAGGTCGCTCTTCATGAACCTTCAATATTTTTTGTATGTAATTAAACGTAGGTTTTCTCAAATATTTTTTTAAATATAGATCAATGAAATACTCACAAAAATAATGAAGGCTTTCCCTAGCCACTCGTTCCAATATCTTCATATACTCATCCATTATGTCGGAAGTCGTGCCATAAGTCAATTGTCTAATCGCGGTCTTGACTTTTTACAACATGCTAAATCCAATACTAGCACATGCATCGGGTTTTTTTTTTTCGTTGAAAAAAATTCATATTTACTTTCTAAATCATTTGATATTCTTAGAAATAAACCATGGCTTATACGAAAACGACACCTAAAAGTACTATTATCATATGTTGGGTTGGGTTAGGTGAAAAATAATCATTTACCAATAAATCATGTGCGGTGAGTCGATCGCGTACTATATATTTCCTCCTTTTGGGTTCTAAGGAGGACCCTTGGTCTTCAAATATAGTTTGAACCACATTCTGAACCGCTGAAATTATTAATTCCGGTCCCTAGTCATCTGATGAGAATAAAAGAAGGTTTTCAAGCGAAGACGATGACGATGAAGATGATGAACGTCAGCTTTCCAGGTTTTAAAAGGATGTTAAAATTAGGAGTTGAAAAATATGTGGGTAGAGAGAAATGAGTTGGATATGTTGTGTGTTTTTTAAAAACTTAGGTTAAAATGGTTTAATATATAGGTTTTTTAATTAAAAAAAACATTTTTTTTAATTCTAGCAGTCCAACGGCTATAACCATCTACTAATCCTTCGCCGCCACGTCACATCCCAACGGTCTCCACGCCGGGCAAGGAGATGCCCCCCCCCCCCCCCCCTCCCACCCCACCCCTGCCGTGCTCCATTCTCACCTCAGGGTGGTGTAGCAGCGTAGTAGAAGCCTCCACGTTTTCCACACCAAAGAAAGTGAGTGTGCAACACTTGCTTGCAAAATACATTTGTTGCACAATTAACTAGGAAAATTTTAGCATCTTGGAGTGCAAATTAGATATACGTTGCCATAGCCGACACATTTGATTGAGCTAGTCAAAAGAGGCAACTCACTGTTCAACTCTAAAAGTCTTTGTGACATTCTGCATATCTTATGTTCTCGTATCTTTAACCCCAACAATGACATGAACAATATACACCATAACCACACAGAACCATTTAGGTGTTTTCTTGTGCACAAATTTGGCATTACTCACAATGAGCACTACTTTAAAAGGATACCTCTCTTGTTCCTTTTGAAAAAATCACATTAAAAATTGTCAAACATCTCCGCTCTATAAACACATATTTTTCAAAAGGTATTTTATAAAAAAATTAATTAGATTATCGTATTAAAATATAATGGTGAATCAACCAACTATTGTTAACTTTCGTCTCATTGCCTCCTTCATCGATTCTCTTTTTCAAAGGAACAAATCGAAATATGGGAACAAACGTTGTAAATGACAAAATGCGTTCAATTATTCTACCTGTGATGATGTACTAGTTTGTTTTTAAAATCAAAACGGTGCTGGTCACTTTACTCCTAATACATTCTTGGTAAGCAAGAGATTCATTGTAAAATGTAAATGCATTCAATAACGATTATTATTATTATATAAAAAGAATCATATACATGAATAATTAATAGAGTTTATAATTATATGCATGTTTGATGATAAATTCAAATTTAAATAAAAAGTCTTATACATTAATAACTAAAATGTGTTCAATCGTACACATTTGGATAAGTTTGGTTACATAACTTAACTAATTCGTTTGAATTGTTTAAAACATGAAGCAAATGCATCTAATTCGTTTGAATTGTTTAAAACATGAAGCAAATGCATATTTAAAAATAAAATAAAAGGTTAGATTTTTTTTTCTTTTAATTTGAGGAGTTATACCAAGTAAAAACAATAGAAAGGGTCAAAGGGGGTATAGTAGCACTCTTTTAAAAATACCCACAATATACAACCACGACTTCGACAACATTAACGTAGGCCACAACAGCAACAACTTTCGCTTTACCGCCGTAGCCATCAGGTAAGATTTTGTGTCATAACGTATATTTTTATAAAGTTTATGACATGACTTGCTATTATGCTATAAAATTAAATATGTTAGGTATTTAAGTTAAAAAATCAGAGCAAAACCAAATGGTAAACAATACTATACTAAGATAATATTGTCTCTAAACGGAAAAAAAAACCAGAAAATAAAACACTGGTACCCTATACCAATAGTGTTTAGCGGTCTCCGTTCGGTTCACAAAATTTTAAGGTTTATTTACAATACTTTAAATTAATTACACGCGAAAGCAGCCTCATTTTTGCCGGAAAAAAAGATAAAATTATTATATGCCTAAATTGACATCGACGTAACACGTGTTTACATTGATCAAAGGACATAAAAACGAATACCGGTACCTATTGATGTTCATTCGGTATCGGATCGTTTCGTTACTAGTAAACATCATATAGTTTATCGAACAAATAAAAACTTTATTTTGAGTACAACTCTTTATTAAAAAAAAATATTAAAGTGTTGAAAAAAAATAAACACAATTGCATATTTAGATTTTTTTTAAGTATAAAAATAAATACTAGTACCGGTATCGTTGTTATTCGGGTGGTATTGGTCCGTTTCGTTTCGTTTCAGGAAAAAAATGAGTTTGTTCCAAAATAAAAAGGTTTATTTACATTGATTGGTTTATATACACAAAAGTTTTCATGTAACCCATTAAAAAAAACGATATTGGCACATGTATTAATTCGATTGAAAATCATAAAAATAAATACCAATACAGATATCGATGTTCCTCGATTAATATCGATTTGATTCGTTCCGTTACTAGTACTCACATTACTTTACGACACCAGAAATAAATTATCTTGAGTACCATTCTGTTTTCAGTATAACTTATATCACAGTGCTGTGAAAAAAAAATTAACACAAACACGTATTTAATTTTTTTATAAAAAATATTAAAGAACATACTTATTAAACAAAAATAAATAATGTTCAATGATAAACAAAGAGCGTATAATATTTAAACTATAGGCGATTTATGTGAAATAAAATATAATAAAAAGTTGAAAATATTTCAGAGTATCGAGCCGTCGATCACTTGGTGTCGGCTAAACGCAATTTGGCATGTGTATTAAATCCTCTTATCTTATTACTTCCAGTCCAATACCCCTTCCTTATTATTAAATATTAAATTATACCAGTCAAAATCAGTAGATGTTTCGGCCTTTAAATCTCAAATATTTTCGGTTGTCATTCAACACTTCAACTCCAAGTGATATATCCTTTTGCATCCAAAAAACATGCTTACCAAACTGAATCCCAACCTGGAATCCATTCGAAAATATCTTCTTGATGATCATTTTGACACTTTTCCTGACTATTACCAAAACCTAGCTAGTTTTTCCAACTTTAACTTTAATGATTGGAGTTTCCACAACAACTCACTCGAGTCATCCATAAACATGGACTTGAGTTCATCAAACTCGACCGAGGCGTATAGCAGCTCTGGTTCAAGCCTGTTTTATTCACATACGGGGGATGATCAAATCCAACAGTCACTAATGCTTGATGATTTTGAAACATGCAGTTTTTTACTTGAAAACATTGACGAAAATCTTGAAGTCACAAATTCATATCAAAGCCAAGATAACGCCCCGAAGGCGAAAATATTACAAGACACCAATATAGAAGTTGCTAAAATTCCACAGTCATCTTCAGCCATCGAAAATAACACCATGAAAGCAGCAAACAAGCCGCCAAAGATGGATTTCTCGACCGGGCATATCATTCCATGTGGTGGTGTAAAACGAGAGCGAGACGACGGGGATGGGTTGCAAGCTGCACAGGCTGAGAGGAGGTATAGAGGTGTAAGACGACGGTCATGGGGGAAGTTCACCGCAGAGATGAGGAACCCAGAAAAGAAAGGCTTGAGATTATGGCTAGGGACTTACGAGACAGCAGAAGAAGCAGCCATGGCGTACGATCGAGCTGCTTTTAAGTATCGTGGGTCTCAAGCTTTGCTTAACTTCCCACATCTGATCGGATCACATTCACAGCATGAAAATCTCGACAAGTATACCAACAAAAGGAAGAGGAGCAAACATACTAATTAGGGTTTACAAAGCTGGAGAACTCTAGTCAAACATGTACCTGCTTGATAAGTGTACGATGAGATACGATTAAAAAAAGGGAAAATTACGAAAATGTCTTTTGACCAACGCACTTTACGAAAATGTCACGTTCATGCGTCCGTGGACGGACTCCTCCACATGGGAGGAGTCTTTGTGTCACCTTGAAGAGTCCATGAACGAGGAGCTGACACGTGTCCTTTCAAATGTTGAAGAGTCCATCCCCGACGCATCCCATGCCTCCCCCGACGCATCCCATGCCCTCCCAGACGCATCACATGCCTCCCCGACGCATCCCATGCCCTCCTAGACGCATCCCATGCCTCCCCGACGCATCCCATGTCTTCCCGACGCATCCCTTGCATCCGGACGCATCCCATGTGGAGGAGTCCGTCCACGGACGCATGAACGTGACATTTTCGTAAAGTGCGTTGGTCAAAAGACATTTTCGTAAATTTCCCTTAAAAAAATACTATGTATGTGTTGCATTGATTTGGGTCTTGCATTACTGTACAATATTGCTTCTTGTACGAAGCAAAAAGCTTAGGCAACCTTAACTTGACACTGGACATTAGATGTACGTAGAATTAAGAATACAAGTCTACTGTGTTAAATCTTAACATTTTATAGTATTATGAAGTTTGTTACATCTTAGTTTCTTTTTATCCTGCGTGATTTTAAGCTAGATTTATTTTAAATAATCACATTGTTAGAATCCTATGTGATTTTGAGTTTGAATACAAGTAGTTACAAATTACTTATGTATGAGTTATTGATGTGATGAGGAACTGAAGGTAGAATCGGTAACAGTGAGAACCAAAACGAACTTTAGAAATTAATAAAAGAACCACTTACAAAATTACCAAAATACTTCTAATTTTCTATAAGAGATAATACAAACCAAATAAAAGATGATACCAAACAAAGATACTTGAAATAAATCTTCAAACTCAAGCTTGAAGATAAATCGTCCTAACTTCATCATCCTTGCGCCTAGGTTATTGTCAAAAAAACATGGATCCATAACCAGAAACTTTGTATATCACTTAATAAGAACTTTGATACAAGAACATGAACAGATTTAACGAATACAAGAACAAGAACAGATTTAACGAACTGCACTAAAATAGCCTCTCAACTCACCAGCAGATCATGAACACGATGATCTGTACTCTTTGATCTATACTATGAACGATGATCTTAACACAAGATCAGCAAGAACAGTACGATCTATCAAACCCTAAGAGAGAGAAGGAAAAGAACCAGAGATGATTCTGGAACTTTTATAAGTGCGTGCAACTCATATCTGATGTCAACACATGCGTTCTTTTAACAGCCCCACTTGATGTCTGCGAGTGTCCACAAGAGGCCCACTTCCAAGCCCAAACAACAACCGCCCTTCAGCCTTCAGCGCATATCTCCTAAAGTCGTGGTCCATATCACACGTCCAGCGAGTCCAGCAACAACTTTGCACATGTGACAACTCACATAACACATAACATACGTAACATAAAAGAACAATAAAATATAAAATAACAAATGTAAAATATAAAACTGAAATATTAAGATATTGTTTTTAACAGTTATGGATCGTTGACACCATCATGGCCAGGGACGATGGTATCTTGACCACCATTAACTGGGTCGTCAGGTGTTGTATGGGTTGTCGTCATCGGGTATGGGCTCCCCAGCATCAGTTATATAACTATTAATTTACAAAGGTATTGCATTCGTAATATGGAGGGTTTCACAGTGAACTATGATGTGTCAAAAATGAACATAATATAAATGAGATATCGATATTAAAAGTAGTGATTTCGGTATAATAATTGATAAAACAAGAAAAACTTGACTCGCATAGATAGGTGAACAAACCATAAAGTGGCAACTCTTACGCATGTGGAGAAGGTGTAGGGTTGCAAAATTTGATTTCTATGCGTTAAAAACTTTGAATTTATACGTGCATGCGACTTGCATACACGAATTTGGGACCAAAACGCTCAGGCTTAAACAACTGGGCTTTCTCTGAATCAGAGCTTTTCATATCTTGTTTATGCTTTCTAGAGAGGGATCCAGGGTCTTTGAGTTGTCTTAGAGATTTCTACAGCAGACCACCAACACGTCAACCGACACTTGGGTTATACTAACCCTAGTAACGTTGATTTGTTGTTGACAATTCTTTTATATTTTTGAAAGTAGCAAGGAATTGTAACTTTTGTCGTTAACAACATTATCGGTTTCTTTGATCGTTATTAAGCAGTTTAATTGCCACTTTTTATTCGAAACATGTATTAAAAGAAAATTGAGCACTGCTAGTTGGTTAAAGCTATAAAAATGAACTCTTGATAACTATACTAAAACAAAACCAACCTATGTCATTTGTCATGAACTTAGGTCTATTATTGTCACTTGGCAATGTAATATCATTCATTCATGTGTTTTGAGCGGCAAAATCATTCACAGCCTATTCTTCTTCTCAATCACAAATTCCCTTCCATAGTTGAATTTAAATAACTTACCGATTTTATATTCAAACCAAGAATAGAAACATTATTTATTGTATACAAAATTAATTTCTTTTGTTGATGTTACCATTTACCATATATTTATTCTTCATAACTTATTGATAATTAATAACAAATAAATAACATACGTACAGAAAAACCGCTTGGTCGATTTTTATCTTCTAAATATATATCTCCTAATGAACAACAATATATGTGTAATGTTATCGATTCCTGATAAAAGTTGACGAATAACGTTTTTTATTGTTATTTTTGCTTTACTTTACTCTGAAATAATGCTTTCTTTTTTTTCTTCATGTTGGTAGTTATGATCAAAATTGTATTAATTAAATGAACATTTGAAGGTTAGTAAAACATATAATTATTTATTTCTTTTATCATTAAATTAAAAAAAATGATACAATTTATGTCAATTAATTTCAATTATATACAATTTGAATTTCATTCTCATAATATTTCTTTAATGTCAAAACAATTTTCATTAAAAACATATATTATATAACAAATTCTAAATTTTGACACAATCAGTAAAATAAACTTTTAAAATAAAAGATTCCGTTAAAATTAAATGGATCAACATTGTTTGATGTTTTCATTTTTCAATATAAAGACGTGAATTTGTTATTTGTTAGTGTTCATTTACATATTTGCTTGACATTTTTCAACGTTGATATCAATGAATAACTTTAATTTATAATACATCTAATGTTTGTTTATGTTACTAAACATTGTGTAATACGTATTTCTTTGAACACTAACGAAAAGGATGATGTAGGTTCTGATTCTACTTTGAACCTTTGTCAGTGAAAGAATATATTTCATTTCTATAATATCTATACTTATTAAGCCTACATGACTAATAACTAAAAATATATATTATGAATATGTATTTACATATATCTCATATTGATTATTTAAATACCAATAATAGAATTATAGGTTATAAATCTATACTTTTTATACTTTATAATTTTATTAATATTAATTAATTTGTTCCCGATGTATTACAAATTAAATATTCTTTGTTTATTATGTATTTAATAATTATAAATTATTAATTTTAAAATCACCATAATCATATTAGAGAATGCAAATAAATATCTAATTTTGAATGTGAATAAAATGAAGTTTCAAAAAATAATTAAATAATCAATTGAGACAATTTTTTCATCAATATCTAGTTCCGAATTCTTTGTTTATTGTGTATTTAATAATTATAAAATTATTAATTTTAAAATCACCATAATCATAATAGAGAATGCAACTAAATATCTAATTTTGAATGTAAATAAAATGAAGTTTCAAAAAATAATTAAATAATCAATTGAGACAATTTTTTCATCAATATCTAGTTCCGAATGTAATAAAATTAACTATCAAAATTATCTGAGATTTGATTACAAGTGATTATAACATACTAGAAACTAAAAAAGATATCTTTGGTAACTATGATAATTTGAGGTGATTTTAAAATTGAAATATTTTTTTTATGAATAGTGGTTCTAATATTATGATAATATATATTTTTTTAAATATTTTAATACTATATAGTTTTATTATATATACCATTAATATTTAACTTAAATTTATAATTTTAACTTCAATGATATTTCTTTTAATATTACCAATACTGTTCGAACAACATCAGTACCGGTACCGTATAACAACGGTTTAGTTTCTTTTGTAGAATGACATCGATTACCCTTTTTCGTTTTTTATTAATATATAAGGTTTATAAAATTTCGAATATGCTATCTATTCAATAAAATTCATATTCGAACGGGTCAAATATAGTTGATATTTTTTATTGTCACAAACCAAACAAATATCGACAAACAACACCGATACATATACCGTATTCGTTTTTATGGTTTTATCGATGTGGCTGTACAAAATTCGTTAAACATAGAATTTTGTTCAAAATAATATGATTTTTTTGGTATCCTAACATATATCCAGTTCCGGTACTGACCGAACACCGGTACTGGTACAAAAATTTGTTTTTTATAGTTTTTAATCAATGTAAAACACGTGTTGATTGCTATGTCAAGTGCCGACATCATATTGTAATAAACCGAACCAATACTGCTTAAAAGCCTGCCGTGAAGCGTGAGCGAGTCCAACTAGTATATATTAACAAAAACCCAACCATATATATAGTTTTTTTTATATTTTAATATCATATAGTTTTTTTTATATACCTTTAACCTTTAATTTAGATTTATAATTTTAAATTTAATGATTTTCATTTTTAATTTTATGAATACCGTCCGAACAACATAAGTAACGGTACCGTATAACAATAGTTTAGTTTCTTTTGTAGAATGACATCGATTACCCTTTTTCGTTTTTTTATTAATATATAAGGCTTTATAAAATTTCGAATATGCTATCTATTCAATAAAATTTATATTCGATCGGGTCAAATATAGTTGATATTTTTTATCGTCACAAGCCAAACAAATACCGACAAATAACATCAATACATATACCGTATTCGTTTTTATGGTTTTATCGATGTGGCTGTAAAATTTCGTTAAACATAGAGTTGTATTCAAAATAACGTAATTTTTTGGTATCCTAACATATATCGAGTTCCGATACTGACCGAACACCGGTATTGGTACAAATATCTGTTTATATAGTTTTTAATCAATGTAAAACACGTGTTGAATGCTATGACAAGTGCCAACATCGTATTGTAATGAACCGAACCGATACTGCTTGAAAGCCCGCCGCAAAACGCGAGGAAGTCCAACTAGTATATATTAACGAAAACCTAACTAGTATATATTTTTTTCTCAGGGAGTCAAACTTTTTTTATCTAACGTATTTTTATTAATTTATTTGTTATAATTTATTTTGAGCAGATTTTATTTTTCATTTAGTTTTTTTAATAAAATGACGTCACTTACCCTTTTAATTATTATTATTCAATTTTATTTAATTACAATTTTTTGAATTTTTTTTGTCACATCTATATCTACCTCTTGATAAGAAAAAAGTTCGAAACATGGTTGTAAGTAGTAATTTACACATAAACGAAGAAAAAATGTTCATATTCTTAGAGCTTCCTCGCATTTAGATTTTTTTTTAAACGTATGACTTTGTTTACCCTTTTTAATCAAATCACAAAGATTCATGTTATAAAACATTCCTCACATTAGGTTTTTTGTGTTTTTTTTTATAAATTGGCATCATTTACCAATTTTATTAGTCTAATAATTTAATGTAATGCTTTATAAAATTTCAAATATATTATTGCACGAGCTTATTTTTATCTATGTTTCAATAAAAGCTTTATTTAAAATCCAATAGATAAAATATAAATGTTTTTTTTTTGTCCTTTACCATGACGAACTAAACCTATACTATACCGCCTGAATAAATTCTATAAAGCTACTCAATAGAGTGTCATTTTTATATTATAAGCTATAACGAGTGTCAGTAGCATATCGGTAATGTGACAAATCGAACTGATATCGTCCAAACAATATCAGTACAACATCGATTCCGACATAACAACATTGGTATTAGTATACATCAACACTGAAAACGCTACTGATATTTGATTTTATCATTTTCGATGTATATATGTCACAATTGTTTAGGCACGACTTTATTATTCTAGTTTTGTTTTTTTCTTTTTGATATCGAATAAGTCCTTGTTGAATTTCCTTAGTTTTACAGTCCTAGGATCCTATAAAAGGACATTTTTCGTGAGAAGTGTGAGAAGACATAAGAATTGACATGTAGGCATTATGTTTTTGACTTGGGCATAATGTTTTGGGTTGTTTTGGCAAGAAAAACACCAGACATAATAATTTAAGACACAATGCAATGAATTCTAGGCTTAAAAATTAAAACACTATGCCAAGAACGTTAAGTAGTGTGTTTTAAGTGTTAAGAAGTGTGTTTTTGTTGTTTTTTAAATTTCATGCTCATAATACATTGCATTGTGTTTTAAATTTTTATATTTGATGTTTTTCTTATCAAAACAACCTAAAACATCATGCCTAAATCTAAAACGTGATGTTTACATGTCAATTTTTATGTTTTCTCACACTTCTCACAAAAAAAATGTTTTTTTTACAGTAACCTCACCCAGTTTTACATATTATTATCACTGAAAAATGTTGTAACCGCCAAATTAGACTTTTCCAATATCTTTCATGTATAAAGAAAAATTATAAAGCAGGAAGACTATATAGGATTTGTCTTATATTTGACCATGCAATTTTTACCCGGTATATCTCCAAATTAAAAATGTTATATGTTCCTAGGTATATTTTAAATTATCATTGTAATAATACAACCGTAACATTTGACAAACAAACGAGAAAATGGAATTATAAAGAGATAGACACGTGTTATTATCTACGGTAATTGCTAAATGAGATATATTTATTTACTAACTTAGAATCGTGTTATACGGGTTGATTAAATATAATTTTGTATATTAAATAATAAAAGAGTTTATATCTTTAAAAAAAGGGACATTGGATTTTAATAATTTAAGTTTTACCTGTTTGCCGATAATAATCCCAACTTTAAAAATTCACTTCAATAATCCCAACTTGTAAAAATTTGGCCACCATTGATCCTTTTCAAACATATAAGAATTTGGTCTGCTCAATAGATTCAATTGACTTCTTAATTGATTTAAGTGCACTTATGTTAGAAAATGATCAATGGCGGCCAAACTTTTACAAGTTGGGATTATTGGAGGGAATTTTTAAAGTTGTGATTATTATTGTCCAACAGGTGAAACTTAGAATTATTAAAATCCAATAACTTTTAAAAAAAACCCCGTGTATTGCACATATTGAGTAAGGGTGTATTATACATGTTGAATAAAATGAAATTTAATCAATTAGCATATATAGTCATTAAAACATGTCTTTAAAGATGAATTTTGATGTACTATTTACTAATTATAATGTTGTACTTTGTTTTGTTTATTTATTATTAGGTTATATGTGAGTAAGTTACTTATATTATAAGAAATGATTGTGAGAAAAGAAGAGAAAAAGTTTTACTTTTCATTTGTAAATATATGGGAAACACTGTTTATACCTATAAATTTTTTAATATTTTTAGAAGTGGTTGTAAGTGAAGAAGAAAAAAAAAGATAATGATAAAGATATAAAAAAATATTATTTAATTAGAAATGAGAGAGAAAAAGTAGTGATTTTTAGTGTAATTGTCGGAATAAGGATAGAGAATTCAATGTGAATGGTTAACAATTCTGAACTAACAAAGTTATATACAAAAACAATTGCTAGAAATAAAAAAAAAATACATCAATAAAAACCCGACATGTTGATTAATAGATCTTAGTTATCGTTAAAAGCTCTTTCTTTTAATAATAATAATAATAATAATAATAATAATAATTTATATTAAAAGATAAGAATAAGATTAGTGATATTTATGTATTAAGTATTAAAAAAATTAAAATAAAATATAAGTAAAATTTTGAGGTAGAAGAAGCGAAGACATGTGACATTAATTAGAAACAAATGTAATATTAGGTAGAGGATCCTGTACATTAATCTAAAAGTGTGAGAAGAGTGAGAAATATTGTGATGATAACATGTGTCCTCAATCTAAATTAATTTAAAAGGGTAAACAAGTAATTTTCTTATTGATTTAATTAATTGATAACCTTCCATAATCGTCACCCTTAATTATAGGAATACGAATTAAGAATTAATCTACGAATTTGTGTCATCTCGTTCAGAACTGTATAGTGTTATATATTTTTATATAGAGTTATATAGTGTTACATAGTGTTATATGGTGTTATATAGTGTTTTTTTTGGTGTTATATGGTGTTATATGGTATTATATGGTGTTATATAGTGTTATTTAGAGTTATATAGTGTTATATTTGTCTAATAGCATGTCTATGATAGATGTATAGTGTTATATATTGTAACAACCCGACTTTTGAAGTCAAAGTACAAGTCAAAGTCAAAGGAAGAAAAGATTGTTAATACGATCTGTCATTCCTTGCTTAATTATTACTTGTACTTTCGAATCTCGTTAGTCGATACTCTAGTTTATGTTATTTTAGTTGTATTATGTGGAGTAAATGCAATAATCGCAGTTAAACGTTAATCTTAACGCAATCTCATCGCTATGGCATCGCAACTCGAATCGCAGTTCTGGATATTGTTTTACGTGTGTGTGTTATTATGTGTTACTTGTGCATGTTTATTATATGTTTTGTGGGGAATAATCGCAAACACAATCGCAACGCAATCTCATCGTAAACTGGAAACGCAAGGTTATTTATGTTGTTGCATGTTAGTTATGTTATTTGAGTAACTATTATTTAAAACTATCGCATCGCTTAATCGACACTCGCTTAAACGCATAGCAACCCTCAACGCACGAAACGAAAAGTCGGAAACTAACTCACTCGAGCCATTCGATCGAAGGACCATTCGATCAAATGGTCATCCGTCCGGATGACCATCTGATCGAAGGGCCCCCCGACCCAATAACCTGCACCGCCTTTCTCCCCTCCACTTATAAATACTCACCTGTCACATCACTGTTCACGTGATGTGACGGCTCTCCTCAGACCCTTCGCATTCTCGGCCATTTTTCTTTCGATTTCTCGCGGTTCTTGTAAGTTTTCATCTCAAATCTTGTACTTCCTTGATCTACACACACTTTCTCATCGATTTCACCATCAAATATTAACTTTTCACCATGAAATCTGTGGATTTGGGCTGTTCTAGGATGATGTCATCATGGGTTCTCATGAACACCAAAGTGTGACCTCATTCCACCAAGAACAACTCAGATCTAAATGATTTCTACAATGTTTAAACACTTATTTCACCTAAATCTAAACCTATTTCAAGTATTTCAAACTTTTCTTCAATGTTATTAACTTTTCACTAAAAACTGATAGGATCTGAGCTCGTTCCAGGCCTTCTACTTATTCTCTAGTGATGTGCTGGTCCAAGAACGGATTACTATCGAAGAGATGGCCGACTTAACGGGTTAGACATGAAATCTCGTCAAGAACAGTTGCTAATCGGACGGGGTGATTCCCATCCGATCGAACGACTTGGACTTGGGAAGGTTTCCGTTGTTTAATACGTTGTCATACCGTCTCGGCTAAAATGCAAACTTTCTAAACTTAGCAAATTTTACAAGTTTTCAAACGAACAGGTCGCTGAACGGATTGCCGTCCGATCGGATCACCATCCGATCGAACGACAATTCGAACGGATGACTTGTGACCTTCTATACTTAACCAAAATTTGCAAAACTTCAAAAATGTCAGTTTCCAACGAATAGTCATCCGATCGAATGACTAATCTATTAGGAGACTTAGATCTTTGGAATATCTCACTCAGACAGATCGCCATCCGAGCGAACGACCATCTGTCCGGATGACCGTTCGACCGGACGACCTGAAAGGAAGAGATACTTCTCTCTTTTTAAATGCTACAACGAAAACTTCAAAGTCACATCATACATAAACACATCCATCCCAAACGGATAACCCTCCGACCGAATGGCCATCCGCCCGGAAGGTCATCCGATCGGATCACTATCCGTCACTCAGTTCACTCGACACCGTTTAACGCACTGTTCATCGCTTATACTGTCGTTATGTAATCAGGCTAACTCTCCAGCGCTCCCTTCAATCCAAGACTGTGTTTATTCATTAAACACGATCTGTGAGTATACTCGAACCCTTTTTGCTTTACGCACTTTTGGGTGTTACATACGTTACCTATTACAAATCACAACTGACACACAATGCAAACACTTTATACGCTAACTGTTACTGCATGTTATACGTGTTACTCGATGAATGCTTGTATGTTATGTTTACACAGTGATTGTTTCCTGACACCTTAGCAACGATAGTACTATAGTTTGTACTCAGCACCTGTCATGGACAGGGGTTGTTAAGGGCTTTACTTCACGTGTCACTGTGGTGATATGTGTTGCGCATTCTACAACTCGCAGTCATGTCTGTGCACATTTCATTGTCGATAACTTGCTAGCTTCACTTTTCAACATGTTACATGTTGGTTATGCGTAAACCGCTTTCGCTATCTATTATACTATTAAACTTGTATGCTCACCTTTACACCATGTGTATTGACCTATTTTAATGTATGTGACATGTGTTTAGTATGCGTATGCTATGCTTGCTGTTTGGAAATCAAGATAGGAGGTCTAGAAACGTCACATTAAATTCTGAGTTGTCGAAACAAATTATTTGTCTTTAAGATACTATGTCTGTATTAACTATTTTGCTGAGTATGTTATGGTATGGGACGTAACTTTAAATATTTGGTAATATTAGTTGTTATGGATTTCTCCTGGACAATCTGTTTCGCTCAGTGCCATGCCCCGATGTTGCCGCCATCGGTTGGGGTGTGACAGATTGGTATCAGAGCAATAACTATAGGGAATTAGGCAAGACTCGACCTAGTCCGGGTCGATGTCTTAGAAACAACCTCGTCTATAGTCTAAGTACCAACAGACCGCCTTGTGCAAGCCCGGTAGGGGTTTTGCACGAGCCTATTTCTGTTACGCTCTCTCGAACTTATTCTCGCACGAACACCGCATGATATGGCCTTAGGAAAGGAATGCTAGCAACACACACTATTTTTCGAAAATGAACGAGTGATTAGATCGAGACTAGGTGTGAAAACCGCAAACTCTCGATTAGATCGCTTGTTCGACGCGCATTTTTACTATAAACACGAGAATTTGCATTGAATCAGGAGTGAAATCCATACTTCGACACAAATCTCCCTTTCTATCTCGTGATTCCATCACACAAACCGGAATTCAGTTGTTAATTTAGGGTGAAACCCGAATCTTGATGACTAGTTCCGTTCTTTAGGTTGGTTTTGCAATACTCTCACCAAAGTCTCGATGGATTCCAACGACTCGAGTCACGGGAATAACCGAAAGGATGCGTGCCATTCACCGTATGACGGTGAGAGAGAGAACATTCTACTAGGCCAAAACGTGTACTCGAAATCCTTGAGAATAGTCGAATCACTTTGGGTAGTCAAGTCACTTGGGTGATAGACATGTGTCGACTGAACCCGAGACAATCCATTTTCTATTTCAAGCCCGCAATCGCTGATTATATGTGTTTCGATTCTGAGCCCGCAGCCGCTGACACTGTGATATATCGCTTTTATGTGGAATTTTATGTGTTTTATGTGGTTTTATATGTTTATGTGTTTCGATTTTTGGAGATTTATACGCTTTTTGCTTTGATCAGCACGCACAACTCGCACTGCACATCTATCTCAAAACGTTAACAAATCACATGTTATGTTACTCGCTTACGCTATACTACTCGTTGTTTACTCGCTACTCGCACTCGGTACTCTCGAACGCGTTTCGCGAACTTGAATGATAGGTGAATACGTGCAATTTATGTAGGTGAATACGTGCAAAATATAGTGTAAAGCGTTGTTTTGGCGAGCTATGTGCTTATATGTTTACGTGCTTATGTGCTTAAGTGCATATGTGAATTATGTGTCTACGTGATTATGTGACTATGTGCCGACATGTTCCTGAGCTTTATCTAGTGGTAGTATCTTGTGAGGTGAGATTCGATCATATCGCGTCTGAATCCTATGACGATGTCTGTTGCAGACAATGTCGTCATTTGGTTCACATACTTCTCGCGCTGCACGCAGAAATCACGCTGACAAGCGTATCACTTCTTTAGTCGCAAAGCAGATGGCTAAGGTCATTCCGCAAATTGTCAGCGAGCTTAATGAAAACGCTAGCAAGTCCTCTGAGGAATCTAGGTCCGACTCTCCAAAGGGTACATTCAGCTTCAAGCAGTTTAAGGCCTGTGGCCCAAAAGACTTTATAGGCGAAGATGGACCAAGCGCTATGTTTCAATGGTTCGACTCAATCGAAGTCACGCTACGCCAGAGCGGATGTCCGATCACCTAAATACTGTCAACGCAACTGGCGTTTTCCAGTCTAGGGCTCTGGATTGGTGGACCGCCAAAAGGAACAGGCATGGGAACGACGCAGCCTACGGGCTTACTTGGGATGAGCTGAAAGAATTGATGATGAAGGAATTATGCCCGCCCCATGAGCTCCAAAAGCTGGCGACAACACCGGTCTGACAGCTCGCTTTAAGCAGTTAAGTATCATTTGTCCCAGCCAGGTGGCAACACCTGAGATGACGATCAAGAAATACATCCGTGCTTTACCGGATTGTGTTGCTGATTTCGTGCAAGCCGCGAAGACGACAACCATCGAAGAGATGTATTTAGTCGCTGCTGAGATTAATGACAAGTGAGTATTGGCTGGTTACTTCAAGAATACCACCAAGAGTCTCCATCAAGTTACCGCTGCTCCCACCGCTGAAACAGCCGCACCGTAAGCTTCCAAGTCTTCACGCCGCAAACGCAAGAACAACAAAAACAACAAGAACTGTGTAGTAACCGCCGCTCCACTCCAAGCTGTCCCTGCTCAACCGCAACCCCAGAACCGCCAAGTAGCGGCACCAGTGACCACTGCATCGCCAGCTAAGCGTGCACATACTGATCCACACCCGCTATGCCCTACTTGTACATATCATCATCCTGTTGGGATTGCATACCGATTTTGTGTTTGCTGCAACATGTACGGCCACTTCACTACTAACTGCCGTACTGGTCCCCACCAAGCTCAAGCTCAAGTTCAAGCTCCTGCACTGCCAGCTCCTCTTCCTGCTCCCTAGGGCCAACAAGTAGCTCCTACACCTGCTGCTCACGCAAGAGCCTGCTTTGCATGTGGTGATCCTAACCACTATGCAAATGTCTGCCCAAACAGAGTGGTGAAGCAAGAGCCACAACAGCAACCAGTGCAACAACATCAACAGCAGCAGCCTCAGCAGCGGTGTCACACCCTTAGTATTATATGACGGTTCTTGTACAAACACCGATGATTAAATGTGTATTTAAGAATACACATACATATAAAAATGCGGGTTATTTAAAATCTTTTACAACTTAGAAATAAAAACTTCATAATAAGATTAAATACATCATTTAGAAATAACGACAGAACAACGTGCGGAAGCTTCTTTTTCATGTGTTCGGTTCTTTTTAGCCCCTTGATCTTCATTAGTGTACTCATGATATTCACCTATAATCAAAACCAACTTAACGGTTAGTTTTGATAACTTAAATATAAGTTTAAACAACTTCTACGTGTCGCGACAGAATCAGTGTCTCCCTGCGCGTGCCGCGGGGGAGACAGTTTTCCAGCGGGTGCAGGCCTTGATCCTGCATTTCCTGCCCAGGTCAATTATTCAACAAAAAATCAAACTTTAAACGGCCATAACTTTTTATCTACTAGTCCGTTTTAGGCGATTCCTTTTCCTATGCGTTCGAAATTTAATTCTCCATCTTATGGAGTTAAAACCTGATATTCAACTAGTCGAAAATTCAGATTTCAAGCTCTCGGCTTGAAATCCCTTTTTAACACCTTTGACCCGTTTCATGATTCATTAAACCCCTTTCGTCTAAATCATTGTAATTTCTTGAGATATTCATTATCTCAAAATCATTAACTCGTGAGTCTAAAACTTTCATACATTATGCCACTACAGGTTGAGTTATGCGTAAAACTTCATTTTGACCCGGTAGAGGGATTTACCATTAACTTTAAATTTCACTCCCCTTTCACCCATCATTTTACTACATTAAGGTATCTACCTTTATTTCGTAATCTCAATACAAATTCCTAAACAACCCATATGGGTCGTTTGCCCAATCTCCCATCAAGGGCTTTTTGGTCAATTTTAGTCCTTCATTTTACGACGAAGGACTTTCGCTAATATTTGACCAAAATATCGCTTTTAACTATTATTCTAAATGTGCGTACCTGGCTTGGGTCATAGGCTTGACCCGTTTAAATACCTTTCGCTATAAATTTACAGATTATAGTAACGCGTACCATGTGTTAATTCCTGTGATCACTAAACTCAACATGCGATCATCAGACATTATTTTCAAATGGTGTTAACAACACCATTTGACCCGTTTAGTCGAAATGAAAAATTATCATTATGAGATTGTATTTAATTATCGCTTCACCCCCTTTAACCTATCCCGATTTTTTTTAATTCATCGTACTTAAAAGTTGTTTCTTGTTTTGTTTGACCCATTAGAACTTATGCCCAATGATGTCCTTTCAAATCCCTTTATCTATTCGTTAATCCATGTTCGGATTACCATTTTACCGTTTTTACCCTATTTACCATAATTTATGGTTTCTACCATTCTCACTTGTTCCGACTCGCATTATATCGCGCCGGAACAACATGTTTCACTTACTTATTATAAATCATATTCAATTCTCACAAATAAGCATTTTGCAATAAGAATAAAAAGGGCGTAAGCTTAACTTACCTTGAATTCCGATAATGCTTTTCCACGCGTATTAGTTCCGTTTGACCCGCTTCTACCCAAGCTTCCACCTAGCTTTTCGAGCGTCAATCTACCTTTTATCATTTGCAAGGTGATTAGATTAGTCATTATTATCAAGACTATCTCACCTTACGGACTTTATATCAAAATCACCAATTGAATACATTATTGGTCAGTTTGACTTTTAAAAGTCAAACGACCTATAACATGAGCAATTACACAATTAAGTTCAACAATTCATTTAGGCAATTTGTCAAATATCCGATAGGCATTATTCTTACACTACCGTTTGAACTATTTTTCTCATCAAATTCATTATACTTCTAATTTCTTTAACTTGTTCAAACGATTATCGTGACTAGTTTCTTTATTCATTTTCGCAAGAACCAAGGGTTCCCTTTTATAAGCGAGACCCACTTCATCATACTATTTAGCATTCATCCGAATACCTATTATAATCAAGTTTTAGACACAACCGAGTAGACCGCGATTTCATTTAGGCATTTTAACAAACACCTAGTGGGCATAATTTTTACAAACTAGTTCCTAACTAGTTATTTCTACCAAGTTTCGCACCTTTTTTCCAATTTTTTTTTGTGTCTAATCAACACTTAAATCCCAAATCTAACTTCAGGGAGTTCTATTAACACAATTTAACCATCAAGATTCTAGGGTTCATCATGTTTCTACAAAACCCATTTAGCACATAATCGGGTGATCATGAATTCACAATTATAAACATCAATTCAACAAGTAAATGACTAGGGTTTACTCCTAGACATAAAATCATTCCTAATTTCATCTAAACTTTGATCATGCAAGCTAAAATCTCGATTTCATGTTTTCACCTAAAACTCAAGGTGAAACTAAATAGCAAAATTAGGCATACCTTATGATCCTTTCACGAAGGTGATCTCAATTTTAGCTTGGAACCGGTTTCTAGCCCGTTATCTTCTTTGAATTTGGGGGATTTCTTGAATTTAGGGTTCAAGGAGAATAACTCCTTTTGGCTCCTGTGAATTGTCGACCAAAAACACACACCCAGTGTGTGTTTTGAGCCCCTTTTTTTATTAGTAATTCAATCTTTCTAACTTGGCCATTTTAGTCCCTTTAATTATATAATTACAAGAGAAGGTTAACTTGGTCAAGTTTTTTTCTTTATTATTCTCAAACAACTATTTAACTCCGTTAAATATTCCTAGTTAATTCAGTGGGTTCGGGAAGATTAATACTCGTTTTATTTTAAGTCCCGTTAACTCGGGCTTCTTATAAACTTACATTTCTCAAAGTATTTACTCTCCTTTTAATTAATATTAGGTTTATTTATTTAAATCCTAATATTTATCGGGTTACTTTTATCACTAGCGGTACTTTACCCATCTTTTAGTATTAACGTGGTTTGATTACCAAACCCGTTTTCGGGGTGTTACAAGTCTACCCCCTTAAAGAGGTTTCGTCCCCGAAATCTTATTTACGTAGTTCATTGGTTTAAATCTAATGAACTTAATTTTATTTTCAAAGCATTCATTCTTCTCGATCAATAGCTATCATTTGTGTTGGCGTGAGCGTCTTTCACGTGTAAGTCCTTACGGACCGTAACTTTCATCTTGCATCTTTTATCTTTATCGCCTATTTGACTGAGATGTCATTTGACCATTCGGTCGTATTTGTCCATCAACATGTTTACTCCACGCTAATCTTATATTGACAATCGTTTGTATAAGTCGTAACACTATTTTGACTTTGTATGGTTTTACTGGCTAGACTGATTAGTCGCCGTCACTTCGTACCCCGTCACTCGGGTATACCATATTGCCATTTCCGGCCTTATGCGTGTTTATGATTTCTTAATTCATCTCATACTACTTATGTTTGTTAAAGCGTTGCCTTTGACTAAAAACTGAATTTTTAGTTTAACATTTTCTCCATCTTACGTCATTTACTTGTATCTAGGAATTTTACGTCCGAAGATTTATTCCTTTCCGTTCTTCTTTAATGCGGAGAATAATACTAGTTCCCACGCTTAACCCAAATAACTCGTAGTTTCCTTCACCTAGCCTCGTAGGCTATTTCTTTAGGTTTTCACCCCTTTTAGCGGGGCCCCTATGGTTTATTTCCTTTTTATTCGTGACCCAAGGGTCATTTTGGTCCCGTAGACTTAACATTAACTATAATCCCGTAGGTTATGATGATCCCGTAGATCATCTTCTATTCGAGTCTTTATTCAACTGTGTATATATATATATATACTAGTCGTTTACCCGCGCGATGCGGCGGGAAACATATCACTTAGGTTGGTGAGTTTAGGGCTATGTAAGGGGATGTAGTTTCCGATGTGGCATTCGACGACGATGGTGGCAGTGTAGCAGAACGTGAGGGTCGGTTTCGGTTTTCTTCAGCGGCGGAGAATTAGCGGTGTGCGGTGATTGTTGGTTTTGTGATAGCGTTTTGTGGTTATTGTGTGACGGCCGGTTACCGGCTAGTTACAATGAGGCCTTCGGCAGTGGCGAAGCTTGATGTTTTCGATCGCCGGGGGGGGGGGTCGAAAACGTATATACCAAAAAATTTCTATACGAAAACGTATTTAAACCATAAATATTTTTCTCAAAAATATCAAAAGTAGGTTTATCCACAACCTTATTAACAATAATGATATCATATGCTAAATGTATCGGTTTATACACAAGAAGAATTTGTGCACATCCATATACCTTAATCCAATCTCATTTTCATATTAGTGGGTTGAAATGGTATTTCCACCTCTACATGCGACCTCCTCACAAAGAAGTAATATTAATTTAAAAAAAGAAAACACTGACATCTGCGCGATGCTGCAAAGGCAACTATGTAAACACTGCGGCGTCGACAATTTACAACGCGATACTCATTTAGTTAGTTTGTCAATCATCTCGTGGTATATTGTGTATAATTATGTTAATTATCATATTCACATAATAAATAATATTCACAGTATGTCCATATCGAGCCCATAAATACACGCGTGATTACGTGGGGTTGTATAATAGAAAATTGAAAGTACATTAATGTGTGAAAAAAATTACAATAATGTGTATGTACACTTAAAACAGAACTCTTAATTATATTTCAGCCAATTATAAATGGAATTCACATAACAGTTCAAATATGTAAATTGATAAAACTACCCTTAATCCTCCATTTGTAACATCAAACTTTGTCCCATTTGAACATCCAACAATTTGCATGTAGCAAAGATGAAAAGAGTTTCTTTGCTGCTGTAGACTGGTAATCCATGTCATCTAATTTTCAGGTGGCATTCCGTTTTTGGTTGAAAATCACTATGGGTATGGGTTTGATCATCTGATGTCAGGCTGGAATAGAAATAGGTACGATTACATGAAAGCTGGTGTTTGATTTATGCGTTGGGTGTGTGAATGAATCCTAAAAATGATGTCTATTTATTATCCATGGGTAGAGGTGGCAAAATGGGCGGGTATCGGGGTCCAGTTAATCCCCCCACCCTTTTATGCCAGTTCATTCTAACCAAAAGAACCTGAACTTTCATTCTCATTCCTCCGTTCTTAATCCCTAAACCAAACACCACCTCAGTTTTGTTTTAATCAAAGTTGATGGCCCTTTTCTATATATCTCATCCTCTACCACTGTTTAAACTCAGGAAACATACACGAGGTGAATGGCAACTTGTCTGGCTACAGGTTATACTTACAACTTAATAATACATTTTACCTTACAGTTTTTTTTCTGAAAGGCAACGCAATACACATGCAATACTTAACAAAAAAGAGAATAAACTACATTATGCCTTTCCTATTACACATGCAATACATAACAAAAATAGATCTCCTTGAAATTTGATGGGTAAGCACACAATCATACGCCATCTCACATAGCCACCACCACAATCAAGCTTCTACTCATATGCTTAACAGATTGCTGGATTCGGAAGAAGCTGCAAATTACCTTGAAAAAGACTTTGGCAGACGCAACTGAAAAAGAGAAGCAGTAGAGAGATGTAGGGTTCACGATGCTTCGGGTTTGGGGATAGAAAATATTTATCCAACACTCGACCCACTGCATTCTCATCGATTCCGCTGCATAACTACAGAAAATAATTACACTATTGAGTAACCATACTATTACTGTAACAATTTAAATATTTGAGCAGGCTGATTTAGGATGCTGCATGCATTAAAAAACACACTTAGGTAGACTTTTCAACCTGTTTGGCTAGTTCCACTTTTAGCTAATTTTATTTTAACCCATGTGAGATATTCGACCTGCTAATAAGGAAACGGGTAAAAATTGCAACCTTGTCTAGTTTTAATGAATTTAAAAGAAGTTAGAAGCTGATTAAGCACCTGTAAGAGATGAATGTCCCTCGACACAAAAGGATCTTCTTGACCAACTGCATGACCTTCGAGTCTAATAACTTCAAGCATCTGTAAATAGATCAATTAAAATCAACATTTGGGTGTCTCATATGACAATTTCAACAAATTTATATAAAGGGTTATTTAGATTACAAAGTATTCCATAAATTAAGAAAATGGTTAAGATGTGCAAAAAGGTACCTCTTCATGTTCAATTGTCTGGCCAAGTGGCATGATGATCTGGCTACCTGTAAACCTCGTGGGTCATGTCCCTTGATATCCATACGGGCTAGCTTTTACCGAAGCAGCTGAGTAAGCATCAACATTAAAACCGGCCCATTCTGATCGATGCTCTCGTAGAAACCGGACCAACACAACCAGAGGTACATTCTACCAAATAAAAAGAAGAAACATCAAGAGTCGGACATTATTCACATTTTTATCACTACAAAATCCATACAACACTCACGTGAAACAGCATCGAGGCCTTTGCACAAAGAACTCCTCCAAGAAATAAGAGGGGGTTCGATGAATTAGTCGAGTTGCCGATATTTTTCGTCAAACTAATGAAGACTATCACATCTTCAGCACCATCGCAGTTCATCAACGACCACCCGTCGTCATTAAATCCATTAATAGCATCACTGAATCCTCTGAGTACCAATATAATAAAAACTATTCATTAATGTTGACTTTTTCATTCTCATACAATGTGAGTTTGACTTTTCCGCCATTACATAAAAGTATGTACTCATGTACCTGCTTAATCGTTGACTTAAAGTACCCAAAATCGCAAAATCGTCAAAACTTCAAGATTCCGGCAGTCTCGAAAGCAAGATGTACGATCTTTAAGGATCTCCCCAATCTAAACAAGAAGATTAAAAATAAACAAAATTAAACTTTAAATTAGCTTCTAAAGAAGAATAGGTTTATATAACAGTTTTACCTTTGTGGGCTCTAAACATACAAGACCGCAGGCTTTAGCTGCCACGCCACTGCAACTTTGTGAAATGGCAAAGATTCCAACCGAATCCGGACCAGGCTAGAACATAACCAACAAATAATAATTTTAATAATCAAAATACACGTATACATATATATGAATCTGTTTTGAAAAGAAATGATACAAACCTTCATCCCAGGCATCTGGACCCAATCAACAACAGTTCCTGTAGCCTTTGAAAGGAACTCTGTCAAAGTTTCCTCCGCAATCGAGAGGAGTCTGCCAGATTTACAAAACGTAATAAGACAAGCGAACAACAACAAAATACTAATAAAGATTTTTATATAAGAATCAGTTGCTAAATGGGTTGTGTTCGCGGGTTGGCGGGTTCAACCCGAACCCGAAAATTTTAGATGAACCCGAACCCGAAAATCGGTTCATACATATGAACTCGAACCTGACCCGAATATTCACAGGCTGACCCAAACCCAACCCATTCAACCCAAATTTTTTTATTTTTTTTTATTTTTTTCAGCAAATTAATATATTAAAATTAACATCTACTACAAAAAAAACACAAATTAGATAATAAAATTACATTAAAATCATAAAATCTTATGTCAATTTCTATTTTTAAGTTATAAGTATAGTATAAAATACACACCAAATTTATTTTATAACATAAAACATATTGTAAAAAATATAATATTATAGAAAGTTAAACCCTACCAGAGGAACAGATAATTAAAGCCAAAACCGGATCACAACAGCGGATTCACAATAAGCAGCTGTTTACATTAGACTTTCCCCTTGAAAGTGATTATAACAACTGATGGTCCTCTATCCACTGTCCGTATACTACTGCTTCTACCTTTAAACTGCTGATATAGCCCTGAAGAAGTAAACACTGTTGGTTCAATCTACTGATGACAAAGCACTGCCCACTCAAGGACTGATCAAATTTGAGGAAAGCACTGATAGAATAAGATAGCAGTAGTTTAGTGTATTACTTGTCTTATGTAGAATCAGTGGTTAAGATTAGCAGTGTTTGTATAGGAACAGTGGTTACAGGTTGTTAGGCTGTTAGACGTCCCTTTCATGGTGACGTCAGCTGAGATGCCTCAGTGGTTTGGTTTGCCTATAAATGGAGCAGTACTCTGTACTGTTACATTCGATTGACTGAGCGAGTTCTTCTCCTCTAGTCCAATCATTTCATCTTGTGTGCAATCAACCATGGAGTATCAGGCTAAGGGGGAGTTTAGTTTGTAAGCTTGCTTTGTAATCTTTTGATTTGCTTTGTAACCTTTCGATTGATGAAAAACATGTGTTTATCAAAACTATTTTCCTCTTTGATTGTGTTTACAAAGTTTGTGTTCATTTCCGCTGCATAACTCATTGAATCATGTTTATTAATTGTTCATTTATTACAAACAAACACAATCATGAGAGCCTCCGATCCTAACAATTGGTATCAGAGCTTGGACAGTCAAATTCGATCTAACAGTCAATTTGACATAACAGTTCAGCTCAAAAATTATTGATACTAAGGTTGATTGTATTTAGTTGAAAAACAGAGTAACGAGAAATCATGTTCAAAGTGACTACTCAAAAGCTCTGTAAAACAACCAAGATGTCACAGGACACACAAACTTCATATAACAAGTGATGTCATACATAAACCACCTATAGTTTTCAGATCTGAAAATATGTCTGATAACTATGGTAGAATTATTTACGAAAATTGATTTTAATTGCTGTTATGAAGTTTTTGTTGTTTCCATCATGTTTGCTAAGGTGTGAACTTCATGTCAACAAAAATCTATGTTCGGATAAAAACACTAGTGTTTTTGTTTACTTAAAAAGAGGGAAATTAAAACCTTAGTCATTTAGATCTTATGTATTGAAAAACAGGTTGAGAATCCTTCAAAAGGACCAAAATCAATTATGTTAAGAATACATTAAGAAAATCAGCAGTAAAAAATATCCAGATCATGGGTAATGTGAAATTTGGCATAAGCATGTGCAGAAATGACCAAATCTCTCAAAACATTGCTGCAAAATGATTCTGGAATAAGCATTCATTCAATAAATACCTCCCAGTGAGTATTTCAGTACTTATGAATGGGAAGGGTAACAAGGGAAGAAGAAAATCATAAAAACTCAAAAGTGTGTTTATCTCAAAACTTTTGAAGTCAAAAGAAAAGAGCATAAATACAAAACACTTGAGAGTTCAAAATTGGGTGAAAAATGGTCATCAAGCAACTCTGTGCATTCATTGATTCAGGAAAGTTCAGGTAACAATGGTATCTCCAGTGATTAAACTTACAAAGAGGACTAGACAAGTTTTTCAGAATCATCACATGGTAACAAAGTTTATAACAGGACTTTCAAAAACACATGTGAACATGTCTCCTCATTTTGCAATCAATTAAACAAGAAAATGGTCTCAAACAGTGCTTCTTACAATGTTTTTTCAAACCACTGACCATTTTCATAAAACTTGAGAGTGATGTGATTATGAGATTAATTGGAAAATATACCAGATTCCTTTTTGATGCTGTTTTCAGAAAAACCTTTATTTATTTTTCTTGAAAAAGGTTTTTCTCAATAAAACAGGATATATTATTCTTTATTTAGAATGATATATTTTGTACTTTTACTTGTTTTTGACAGTAAAAGTTTCAATCTCCTGTCAGGATATAAAACCTTTATTTTTTTGGGTGAAATTATCCTTATAAATGGATCAAAAGGAAATGGTACAAATGTCAAGTTTATATCAAACTCAAGTTTGTTTTAAAACGGATCAAAGATTGATTGTTAAAAGACCTTGAAATGCTTGGGTACTCATGTTCTAATTAAAAAATAATGACACAAAATGAGTAGCCTTAGTAAAAAGGGTCTACATCATCTGAGGTACTAAACCACTGTTAAGAATCTATAAAAGCTTCAAAACCTGTAATTGACATGTGGCAAAACCTTGGATGAAAATTTCTGTAAAAACTACAAAACTTGACAATTTGCATCTAAAATGTATTTTGTTGAGAATAACAGTCTTGCAGATATTTCAGAATCACCATCAACAGATGTTAGACATGATATTGTGATTTCACAAGATAAAATCATTTCTTTCATCAGAACAGCAGATGCTCAAAATATTCGTCAAGAGCTTATCCACTGGTGCACTAACAGTTGCTGATATACTAGTATTTCAAATCTTTACCATTACCCCTAACCACTGCTTTGCCCAAACATCTGTTTCCTAAATACTGTCCACTGCTGAAAGTCAACCCCTGTTCTTTCATTCTCTTGATAAGCATTGTTGTTCAAAAATCAGTGTTGTATCCACTGATGTACTATCTACTGATAGTGAAAATCATCCACTGTTATCACATTATTACCGTTGTAACCACTGATGACTGCTTCATCAGTGGTTCTCAAAACAACTGTCCTCCATAAAACATCTCTTCATCAGCGGTTGACACGTGGTCAGTTTTTAGCCTTCAGATCTTTGTAACCGCTGCCACATCAGCGTTCATTCTTTTCCCTAAATAAAACCCTGATCAAAACCCCAAACAGGGTTTTACACTGTCGAACTGAATTCCAAAAATTCTCTTCTCAAAGCAGTTTCCGACCTTCCTTTACAAATCATTCTTCGCATTTCTTCATCAAAATGACGAAATCAAAATCAAAATCAAAGTCAAAATCATCATCATCTTCCAAAGAAGTCGCTCAAACGACCGCTGAACCCATTGAAATCCCTTACAAATCCCCTCACAATTACTTGGGTCTATTCACAAAACCCACCAACAACCACACCTTCGATTCCATCATCGACATCATGACTGCATCAAAGTATAAAACTTTGCTAATAGCAGATGCTCCAATTTATCAACAAACCCAGAGAGAGTTTTGGAAAAAGGCTATGCTTGAAAAACAAGATGATAAAGTCATAGCCATCAACTCTTCCATACAGGGTAAAACAATTCAAATTACTCCACAATCCATTTCAGAAGTCTTTAAACTCGATGATCAGCAAGGTAAAACTTCTTTTCTTAAAAACGAGTTGAAAACTGATTTTATGAAAAGGGGGTATGCAGAACAAACAAAAAGAGATACCTTACAAAAAGGTTTCTTTCCTTCTGCACCTAGGTTTTTATTCCACACACTTTTGATGTGTGTTTCAAATAAAACAACTGCTTTTAACGAAATACCATTGAAGATCCAATGTCTGAGTTATGCTATTTTAAATAATGAAAATTATAACTATTCCCAGGAGATCTTTGATGGTTTGGTGAAAAATGTTGATAGCAAAGCATTTCTACTTTTTGCAAGGTTTCTAAGCTACTATTTTAAACAAAAATTTGGAAAATAAAATGAAAATTTGCTCGAACAAGGTGTTTATTTTCAAATAAAAGGTTTAACACCTGAAACATTCACTAGAATGTTAACACCTTTAAAAACAAAAGCAGAGGTGCCTGAGCAGAATTTAGCAGCTACCACTGCTCCTCAGGTATCAGCTGCTGAGCCCACTGCTCCAGGTGATCATAGCAGCACAACCACTGCTTTGAAACCCACACCTGCCATTACCAAAAAGACCAAAAAGAAATCATACAAAAAACCCACCAAACCCAAAACAAAGGCAACTCTGGAAGATGAGATCCTAGAGCCACTCCCAGTGACAACACAAATGTCACTTACAACCACTGCTGCTACTTCCTCACAGCAGATGGAAGAAAGATCTCCACCATTGCCTCAAACTCCTCCTGCATCCTCACAAAAGGATCAGGTTGTAAGCACAGGGACCCCACAATATGAAGCTCTGGATCCAATCGGATCCATCTTCCTCAGTCCTGATCCCAAGGACATGTCTCTTTCATCACCTATATCTTCACCCCTCACATTACCACAATCCATAATACCCTTGTTGCATGCAGTTGCTATAGCTCAGACACAAACCAGTTCCTCTCTATCACCTATCACTGAGAGTACACTCCAACAAGTGACTGGGTCTGTTGCTTATACCTCTGCTATCCCAGCAATAACTGAGGAGGTTACACTGCAGGAGTTACAAGTAATTCCTGACAGTAATTCAAGTGGAGCAGCAACTACAAATGTTGGATCAACAGATCTACATTTGGCCAGTTGTTTCATCAATCAGACTCCCTTGAAGGCAATTTCTTCCATAGCACCTCTGGTAACCACCAGTGAGTTCGTTTTGACCACTGGTACCCTAAAAAGGTTATCAAGTGTTGAAGAAAGAAGACCCAGAACCAAGAACAAGGGGCGTCAATGAATGATTTTTGGGACTCAGTTTCTAAGTCACACATTGGTACAACCACTGCTGGTGGGGAATCAGATGATCCCATTAACTTGGGTGATGATTTAAAATATCAGGAATTGACGGACAGAGTTGAAAATCTTGAAACATCAGTTGCTGAAATAAAGGATATGGTGCAACAGCTGTTAAAAACTCAAAAAGCACAATCCACTGCTGTTCCAGCTCAAGCACCTACACAACCTGCACCTGCTGCAAATGAGCTATGGAATGTATTTCAACCCCTTCTTGAAAAACAAAAACAAATGGCTGATCAGCAGCATGCAATACATGTACAAATGCTGACAAACATGGTAGAGTCAAGATTTAAAGATACTCAAGCAGACATCAAAGCTATCAAGGCTCATATACAAAGCACCACTGGAAAAGTTCCTTCCACTATCCTTTTCATGAATAACCCCTTCCCAGATAATGCCAAAAAGGGGGAGAAAATCAAGTAGAAGAAGAAGGGAATTGAGGATGGTGTTTATATTGAACCGGAAAAAGATAGTCAGAATAAAGCTGCCATATCAACATATACTACTTCATCACACACCACCACAACCACTGCCCTACCACCATCATCATCTATAATCACAGCACCACCACCAAAACCAAACTCACCATCATTACCTCCTGCCATAAAGCAGAAGACAACAGATGTTACAACATCTGTTGTAATGACAACAGTGGTTGAAACACCAGTTGTTTCAACACCTGTTAGTCAGACACTTTCCACCACTCAAATCATTACCATTTCAACATTTGCTCAAAAGCATAAGACACCTACTGACACATCATTAGTTGTAATGACAACAGAGGTTGAAACACCAATTGTTCCAACAGCTGTTAGTCAACCATCCACCACTGCTCTCAACATTTCTACATCACAACCAAAATCCCCTTCACCCAAAAAGCTTTACTCAAGGAAAAGGAAATTTCAGAAAAATGCTGATGATATACCAGCATCTATTCCTTTATCCTCTACACCTCACAATGTCATCAATCCACAACCACCCACTCAAATATCCTCGACTAGAATTGAATCTGTTGCTGAGAAATATCCACTGGAATTGGAGGCTGTAAAGGATGAAATGAAACAATTTTATACAATAGATGATCCTTGGGAAAGAAGATTTCCTTCTCTTATTGGCTTCAGGAATCCATTAAACATAAGTGCGTATCTAAAACTCAAAGCCAGGCAAGCAGATATAAGAGCCAGACTTGAATGCAAAGATTAAGGTGATAAAGCCATTTCTGAAAGAATGGAGTTCTTACTCACAAAGGTCAAAAAAATGGAAGATTATGCAAAAGACCTGAGCAAAGACATGTCAAATATGCCACCTAATGCTGCCCTACAAAAGGTAATGAGAAAGGAGTTTCTTGAATTCATCATGAAAGAAAAATTTTATCCAGCCAAAGAAGAACAATTCAGTGAATGGCCACTCATTGCACTAAAGCATGAGGTGAACAGAATTAAGAGAATTCAAAATGATACAAGCAAGAAAAAGACAGCTCCAAACTGGAGTAAATACAAGCAGGCCATTGATAAACTCACTTTAGAATACAAGAGAAAGAAACAGGAGTTAGTGGATGCAAATATGGGAACTGCTAAAGCCATAGCAAAAAGGACTAAGCAGTATACAGATGAGGCTTATGAAAGGCTGAATAGAAGGAAAATAACAGATCCTAATGTACCAAAGAAGCCTGAACATAAAGAGCCAATACAGGTCATTGATCCTAAATCACTGTTCACTTCAGCAGATACCTCCATCATTGTGATAAACCAAGAAAAGAGGAAACTGCTGACTAATGAAGAAGAAAAGGAAAAGGAAGCTGAGTACTTTACAGAAGCCATCAAGAAAATGGCTTTAAATGAAGATAGCTCAGCAAAACTTCAAAACCTTGTCAAAAAGGTAATACACAAATCAGCATCAACAAACACTTCAGCAGATATGACAACCATTGAGCTAGATCAAAATAAAAGGCAAGAGCAAATTGAACAAGAAACTGCAGAAGACATAGCTGCAGCAAATGAAATCATAAAAAAGGCTTTCAATCAAATGTCAGCTGAAAACTCAGAAGTAGCAAAAGGTCAGAGTATTGATCATACTGAAAACTCTGAACTATCAAAAGCTCAGAGTGCTGATCATGTTGAAAACTCTGGACCAGCAAATGTACTAAGTACTGATCAACCACCTCTCACAAGGCCACAATCCCCTGACTCATCTGTAAATAAACCTCTCCCAAGAAACCCATTGGGTTCAAAAATACTAAAATGGATATCTGATCAAAAGACCCATTTATTGACCCTGTTCAGATCCAATGGAGAAGTGAAGTACATATCAAGGAAACAAGCACTAAGCCTTGGTGTTGAAGATCTACAAGATCTCCTTGAACTTACACTGTGCAGGGATGAGGATGACTCAAGTTCCAAGGACTTTGAAGCAGAATTTAAAAGACAAGCTAAGGAAGTTCTCATGAGAAAATAAAGATCCAGAATAATGAAGGGTTTTGGCATTATCTGTTCTAGGGGGAGATTGTTGGGATTGAACCCTACCAGAGGAACAGATAATTAAAGCCAAAACCGGATCACAACAGTGGATTCACAATAAGCAGCTGTTTACATTAGACTTTCCCCTTGAAAGTGATTATAACAACTGATGGTCCTCTATCTACTGTCCGTATACTACTGCTGCTACCCTTTAAACTGCTGATATAGCCCTGAAGAAGTAAACACTGTTGGTTCAATCTACTGATGACAAAGCACTGCCCACTCAAGGACTGATCAACTTTGAGGAAAGCACTGATAGAATAAGATAGCAGTAGTTTAGTGTATTACTTGTCTTATGTAGAATCAGTGGTTAAGATTAGCAGTGTTTGTATAGGAACAGTGGTTACAGGTTGTTAGGCTGTTAGACGTCCCTTTCATGGTGACGTCAGCTGAGATGCCTCAGTGGTTTAGTTTGCCTATAAATGGAGCAGTACTCTGTACTGTTACATTCGATTGACTGAGCGAGTTCTTCTCCTCTAGTCCAATCCTTTCATCTTGTGTGCAATCAACCATGGAGTATCAGGTTGAGGAGGAGTTTAGTTTGTAAGCTTGCTTTGTAATCTTTTGATTTGCTTTGTAACCTTTCGATTGATGAAAAACATGTGTTTATCAAAACTATTTTCCTCTTTGATTGTGTTTATAAAGTTTGTGTTCATTTCCGCTGCATAACTCATTGAATCATGTTTATTAATTGTTCATTTATTACAAACAAACACAATCATGAGAGCCTCCGATCCTAACACGGGTCAACCCGCCAACCCGACAGGGTTGACCCGAACCTGACCCATTTAGCTAAACGGGTTGGCGGGTTCAACCTGAAACTGACCCGAACCCATTTAGACTAAACCCAAACCCGTGAATTTTGTGTTAGGTTCGTGTCGTGTTAGAAATTCACACTCGTATGTGTGTCTTAACATCAAATTTGGGCATATGAGACCAGTTCCATCCGGTTTAACTTACCTCTAGCCCGAATGTTTCACTGTCCTGGTGAGGTCGACTTTCCAGGATACCCCAACTTATTCAACAATTTCCAAGCTTTTCTTATGTGAATTTAACTGCCCTGCAGCACCCTTATACATAAAACACACATACAATAAGACAAAATATGTCACGCGATTTTCTGATATATAAAGAAACTTCAGTATTATCTACTTACTTATGTAGAAGCATCTTAGACCCAATCGTGCAAGTTACAAACCCATGCCTGGTTGATTACCCATTAAATAGGCTGCTAAAGGGGTTCCTATTGGCTGCAATTATTTTCCAAATGAGTTTAGACCTCCATAAACTCTGTTTGGTTTACTTGAATCCCTGCAAGTGTGATACAACAAGGAGTGAACAAATGTCTATATAGGAAGAATCGTGTGAGTCATTAAGCTTATATAGGAATAATCGTGGGCAAAGACCATCTATACCCAACAAGTAGTGACAATTAATAGCATAAAAATTTACAAAACTTGTGCCTTGTGGTTATTTGGTGATTATTCCATAAGGGACATCATTTGTAACCATACTTGGAACTTGGAAGAGTACAAAATAATGTTTGTGTTCTAAAATGAAAGGAATATAGATTATGAAACCATGATAATGAAGCACAAAAATGGTTAATACATATGATTGTATCAGCTGGTGCGTTTATTGCTATTAACATCAGCATCACCACAAAGGGAAGGAAAAATTCTGGCCATAAAGAAAAAAATGTCATTTTCCAGTTCTAAGTTCTGCCTATTGCATAAATGAATTCTCACGAAGACTAT
Organism: Helianthus tuberosus; assembly: GCA_030545235.1. Classification (NCBI taxonomy): domain Eukaryota; kingdom Viridiplantae; phylum Streptophyta; class Magnoliopsida; order Asterales; family Asteraceae; genus Helianthus; species Helianthus tuberosus. The sequence goes on from CM060452.1 coordinate 156,776,944, forward strand.
AGCTGTAAATAAAAAAGCACTACAATCAATCATTTCAGCTCGTAGGAAAATATATCTACAATGAACAATCAATGTGAGAATGAATGAATGAATGAATGAATCAATGAATGAAAGGTTAATAATTTAGGATGCTAAAAACCATAAAGTATAAAATAACAATTTCACCTTGAGCATAACTGGATCTTGTTGCATTGGTTGCAAAATCATTTACTTCCGGATTATATTACTTCATTGAAAGATGTGTACATGTGTTGTAACCAGACAATCCTATAGTTATCCTTGTCAAGCGAAACTATTTCCTCGAGCTATAACCTCAATACAGGAAACTCAGGTTAATACAAATATAAATAAAGAATAAAAAAAAAAGAAAATAAAAAGTATTTACCTTATGCATCACTAAATCTTTGTGAAGCTTTCTCGTTTATTGGCCGTCAATATTCTCTTGAGTGCTCCCACCGTTTCATGACTTCCCTGAAGTCAAACTCTTCTTAATCTCAATTGTAAATCCCTTTTAAAGATCTTTCAATGATATCAACAATAACTTGTGTAAGTGCGGAAACCAAACACAAGCGGATTCAAGAAAACTATATAGTAATATAAACAAAATAATCAAACCAAAACACTTTCTTGCATTCACCTTTGAACCGATGACTGATACAAGACAAGCACAGGATCTCGAGTGGCCTACAACCTTCAACAAAACGACCAACCCTCTAAACATAATGCGGGTTTGCTTATATACTACCTAAGATGGATCGAGACCACCCTAAGCCCACTCGAGATCACCCCAAAACCCATTACATACATGCGACCCAAAAATAACTAGTTAAACATTACAAGACCAACCCTAAACTATTGTATTTCTCTATGCATAAACCTCAAGGTTCCAACAATCTCCCCCTAGGTTTATGCATGGAGATTCTTGAGACTTCAACTATCACGATCACCACCCAAACGATCCTTGAGCCCACCAAAGCCTTTTGTGCGAATATGAATGGTTGAAGCAACAGCACCTGTCCATTCTTTTGCAATTTCTTCATATTTTTCAGTAGCTCTAATTTGATGGCGAGCTAACACTTCCAGATCTTCATAAGCAAGATTCAACAAATCAACTTGATCCACCAAGCGAAAATTCACATCATCATCACAAACAATTACTGCCTGCCCTAGACGCTTATCATAGGCCCAAAAATGTAGGGACTTCAAAGCACCTTTTGGAATCTTTCTCACTAAAGGAATCACCTTTTCCTTGTCAGTCACTAGCCAGTGCACGATCTTCATTCGCTTGTTTGTATATGGATCTCTAACACCTTTAGCTGGTTTAACAATGAACTCTGCATTGTGCATCGAAGGAAAGTTACGAAGAACTTCCCTCTGCAATCTCTCGAAAAACAAATATCCATGACCTCCAGGTCTATCATCCACATAAGGTGACTTAGACAAGTTTATCAAATCAACCTTTGTGAAAGTCTGAAACTGAGCTGGATTTTTGTACCACTCAACAGGTCCAACCTTTCTCTTTATCCACCATCTTCGACGATCATGATCAAAACCCCAGCTAACCACACCAGATCTATTTCCAACTTTATCATAAAGAGTTTCACCAACATCCATTAAATGATGAGTTGCTTGAGCATCATCATCATCAGGATTAAGATTCTTTTTTTTCAGAATTACAAACTCCCTTTTCTTCTTGATTCTTTCAGCCTTTTCTTTATCTGCAACTGGATCAGTAACTCTTTTAAAGTATTGTTCCATAGCAGCACTTCTCTCAGCATCATCCTTTTCAAAGGCTTTTCTTCTGTTTTCTACGTCAGTCGGATGAGAAAACTCTTGTCTAAATTTCTTCTCCAGCTTTCCACGTAAATCATAAACCATATTAAACAGTAAACTGACATCTCCTTGAAGCTGTTCAATTTGTTGATTCTTTTGTACTATAGTATCTTCAAGTTGAATAATCTTGGCATCTTTATGAATCGAATCTTGCTCAACCACAATTAATCGTTTCTTCATTTCTCTCATACTAATGAACTCATCATCATCACTCGAGTCATCATCAAACGGCATCCTCAACAGCTCTTCAGGTCTTTTACCACTTGAACTGCTAGGCATATCATGAATAACTCTAGAAGGACCTACAGAATCAGAAACAACATTCGTAGCTTGAACATCAGCAGTGGTGGTCTCTAAATCATTTCTTTGAGTATCAGTGTTAAACTCAAAGATATCTTTAGTAGTGGTGGTGGTATCAGTGACACTTTTCTCAAAATCGAAGTCATATAACCCATCATCATCTTCAGCAATATTCATAGATTGATCTTTGTTTTGTTCAACATACATTCCGAGTCGAGGATCCCTCCTTTTCAGCTTCAATGGCAATGAATCAGGATCCTTTGGGTTCTCACTAGGCTCTTCATTGGATACTGTAAGATTGGAAGGAGGATTTCCCATCTTATCAGTCACAGACTTTAACAACAAAGCCAAACTCTCAGCAGTAATCACAGACGGAACAGTAGAAACAGCAACATCAGCTTCTTTTTCAGGAGGAAGCTCTTCATCATCTCCTGAATCACACATAATCTCTATGCCCTCATCGTCAGAGTTGATTGTTAAAATCTCTGTCTCAGGCTCATTATTAATAGCACCCTGAACATCAAGCTCCTCAGCAACCATTGCATTTACTGGAACAGGTTGTACTATTACTGGATCAGCAGCTACATCTTCAGTCTCTGCAAACTGACCAAATTTCTCTAATGGAATACGCCCTTCAAACTTCTTCTCAGTGCCTTTCTTGGACGTAAGGGCACCAAAACAGGCTGGTCCCATGGCTTTCAGCTCCAAAGTATCACCGGATCGCTCCAAATTAGAATAACGAGCATTAAAGATCATCTGCAAAAATCTTGGATACATAATAAATTTATCTTTTTGAATACCAGTAACATTTCTCTTCATCCCTTCAAAGATATACTTCGAGTAGTTGAACGGCTCATTCGTAATAAGTGCAACAAAAGCAGCCGTTTGTGTAATGTTCAGTTGATCTGTTCCCCCTCGATTTTCTGTCATACACAAGATAAACATGTGTGCCAGCAAACGCCAATACGGGTGCAAGAACTTCTTTACGAGTGAGGGATATTTTCCTTCGTAGCTCAAACGAGGCAAAATAGCCTCTACAGTACCACTTGGAAGATCAATCGGATCAGATTCATTATCACCAAACTGTATAACTTCTCTTATCATTTGCTCAGTAACGAAAATCTTCTTCTTTTGAATCTCAGCTTCTATCATCTCCTTTCCATCAGCTCCTTGTGCTTCAAATCTTGCTGTCTTCCAAAAGTCTTGAACAAGATTTTCATAGACAACTGGATTATCTCTCAGTGCATGAACAAGTCGACAGCTATTCAACCCTTTAATCAGCGATGTATACACTCTCTTGTGCTTCTCTGGAGGAGCAGCTAAGTATCCAGCTTGATTATGCGTAGAAATAAACTTTAAATCCATATCTACACACAACAGGAACATTAAGCACATAAGAATTTGTTAACTTGATGACATTTATTAATAAAACGAAACATGATCATAGTTAACACAACAGGTCAACAGTCAACAAGGTCAGTCATTGGTCAACAACTCAGATTGCAAAAGTCAGCATAGACGATGAGATTTCGAGTCGAGACTGTGAGGCTTCGAGTCGAGACCTTAGTCGAGACAGGAAAGATCACTCGAAACCATTTTGTTTTTGACTCGAGACCAATATAACATTGACTCGAGACCTCAGTCGAGACTGATGAGGTTGCGACTCGCAAACACAGATCTCGAGTCCATAAGGTAAGTTCTTCAATCTGAGTCGAGACCTCCCAAACACCCTTTGATCTGTTACAATTTGGATCAAAATCCAAAAACACTTTCAAAATTCTTTGAAGACCAAAACATATCCAATTTTAGGTTTCATGAGCATCTTCAAATATTCATATGATGTTCAAACATTCTTCATTAAATCTTCAAGAGAACCTACAAAACTTCAACTTAATCATCATTAAATTCATCAAACTACCTTCAATCAGATTCAAAACAGCAAATCGAGACTGAAGTAACGTCGGAAAAATGAAGGAAATCGCCGGAGAGTGAGAGAGAGTTTTGAGAGTAATAATGATTGATTTCGAGTGCACAGTGAGGTCTCGAGTCGAGATCCCCTTAAATATTCTAAATATGTGGGCCGGGCCTTTAACAGGTTGGGCCGAGACCACAGTCTCTACTCGAGACCACAACTCAGTTTGAAAATTGGATTTATTAAATAAGCAATTTTTTAATTATTTCAGCAATCCAATTAAAAATCAAACTTTTCTTATACAACCCTTCAACTTCCTGAGCATTCAACTTCCTGAGCATGTTTTATGAAATAAAAACCTACAAACATAAAAATAAATAATATCGAAATATTATTTACAAAAATAAAATAAGGAAATATCATAATTGCTCAGGGATCAAATCACGAGGTTTTGGGCCTGACTTCACTTATCAACACTGATCTACTACTGAGTGATCTGAACGATTGTCAGTATATTTGTCCTCCTAAACTCATCTCCCTAGACCTTTTCCATATAACTGCCTGTAACATATTTTATCATGTTTTGATTTCTTAACAATGAACACTCAAACAAATACTAATCAAATCCTGGAAATATAAACAACACACTCTATCATGCAAGTAGCTTCCCTACCACATGTTTCACAAGTCCAATCCAGATCTCTGAAATCTTAACTGGGAATAGATTGAGAAGAGAACAGAATAGATCTTAAGCAGAGATGGTATAATATACAGATCAAATGAGTTTTTATCAGTTTGATATAGGTTTCTTGGGTTTCTTTTGGGCACTTGAGGGCCTCTTTCAGGTGTATAATTGATCTACAGAGCGACAACGTACAGCTAGGTCAGCATGTATCTGGATGCAACAGAAGCTGTCGTTGCTTCGCACCTCCAGGTCAGCATATATCTGGATGCAGCAGAGGAGATACACGACTTTTTCAGAGAAGATTTCAGAGTCAGACCAAAATTGTGTGTATCAGGACAACATACAGGCATTCAAATAGAAATGAGCTAATTCCAAGTGATTTTCTTTGCTGAGGTCATGTACTATTTTTGTTCTGAACAGAAACAGCCAATGTTTCCAGTCTTAAGGATAGAGCCTACCAACACATCATACTAGAGTCAAACTATTTCGATACTGGTCTTACATGAGTCAGCCCTCGACCATAATGTGAAAATTCATTTCATTTCCCAGTCATGCAATGTTTCTTTTTGGTTTTTTTAATTTTTTTTAATGTTTTTGTATTTTTCCAAAATTTTCAATTTTTTTTATTTTTCAAAATTTCTCCCCCTAAATTTGTGCATAAATAAAAACTACCTAAGAATATAAAACTTTATGAACAAATTTACTTAAAAAACAAACAACCATGCTCAGTCGGTATACCGGATCATTTTCAGAAAATCAACAAGCACTTTGAATTTTGAGCTGCTGACAGGTTTTGTAAACAAATCGGCAGCATTTGCATCTGTATCGATTTGCTCCAGTTTAATAAGACCTCTGTCGAAGCAGTCTCTAATGAAATGAACTTTTTTGTCAATGTGCTTGGTTTTGGAGTGAAAAACAGGATTTTTAACAATTTGTATTGCAGCATCATTATCGCAGTAAATGGTAGTATTAAGATAAGTCAAACCGTAGTCCTGCAATTAATGTTGCATCCACACCACTTGAGAGCAAGATGCAGAGGCGGCAACGTACTCAGCTTCAGCTGTGGAAATCGCCACTGTTTGTTGTTTCTTGCATTGCCAAGAAATGAGCCTATCACCCAGAAATTGACATCCAGCTGATGTAGATTTCCTGTCACTATCAGTGCCTCCAAAATTGCTATCAGAAAACGCAAACAGGTTAAAATTGGAATCCCTCGGATACCACAGACCAAACCGAGGTCGGCCTTTAAGGTACCGAAAGATTCGTTTAACAGCAGTAAGATGAGAAGTTTTAGGATTAGCCTGATATCGCGCGCAGTTGTAGACAGCAAACATGATATCTGGACGGCTCGCTGTCAAATACATCAATGACCCGATCATAGACCTATAAAGACGTTGATCAACAGAAGATCCTTCTTCATCTTCAGTCAATAACGGTCTCTCTTCCATTGGTGTTTCAGTTGATTTTGCGTTTGCAAGCTTAAATTTTGCTAGCACATCATCCACATACTTCCCTTGATGAATAAGAATTCCTTGAGAATTCTGTTTGACTTGTAAACCCAAAAACAGTGTCATTTCTCCGAGAGCACTCATCTCAAATTTCTTTTTCATAACTCTCTCAAACTCCTTGCAAAGCTCCTCACTTGTAGATCCGAAGATAATATCATCGACATAAATTTGAACCAAGATCTGATCCTTGCCCACTTTCTTAATAAACAGAGTCTAGTCTATCGTGCCACGTGTGTATCCATGAGCCAGAAGATGCTCAGTTAGAGTAGCATACTAAGCTCGTGGTGCTTGGTGCAATCCATACAATGCCTTGTCGAGCTTGTAGGCATATTCTGGATGATCTGGATGAAGAAAACCCGGTGGCTGCTCAACAAAGATTTCTTCCTTCACATCTCCATATAGAAACGTTGTCTTGACGTCCATCTGATACACAGTGAACCCCATATATGACGCGTAGGCTAAGAAGATCCGGATGGCTTCAAGTCGGGCAACCGGAGCATATACTTCATCATAATCCAGACCCTCTATTTGTTGAAAACCCTGGACCACCAATCGTGCTTTATTTCGAACAATAACCCCTGCAGAGTCTTGCTTGTTTCTAAACACCCATCTAGTTCCAAGTTTGCGCTTTCCCTTTGGTAACTCGACAAGTTTCCATACTCCAAGCTTCTCAAACTGGTTCAGTTCTTCATGCATAGCATCTACCCAGCCTGGTTCCTGCAATGCTATATCAACAGTTTTAGGTTCTATTTGTGAGATGTAGCAAGAGTATAAACATGTATTGATGGTCCCTGATTGGCTCCTGGTTAAAACTCCTGCATCTACAGGACCAATCACATTCTCTATAGGGTGATTTCGTTGGACACTCGTAGGTATTGCCATGTCAGGTACGGTCTCGTCTTCAGTAGAATCATTTTGATTATCATCAGTCGTGTTGCTAGACTCCCCCTCATTAGATGCCACAGTATGGTGAACTAAAGGAGTTGTAACTATGCAGTCTTCAGGAATGGATTCAGGAAATAGTGCAGATCCTGAACCACTAGATGCAGCACCACTTGATGAAGCACCTTCAGGGGACTGATGGGACATTTATTGAGGCGTAGGGTGCCGAGTGAAAACCATTCCCGGTGGGTCAATGGTATGATTTCTTGAACTTCCTTCAGCCTGTTCTTCTTCTTCAGTATCACCAAAGGACAGTGGTTGTTTGGGAGTAGACACACCTGCATCTGTAGGGACATTTGACAAAATGTTAAAAGATTTAAATAATTCAGCATAATCATACAACCAATCTGGTCCAACTCTAGCGTCCGTAGCATTTTCTTCGAGCCATTCAATGTTGCACGACTCGACGACCTTTTTAGTTACCTTGTTGTATACCCTATAGGCTGAACCTTTAGCATATCCAACAAAGTAACACTCGTCCCCTTTAACTTCAAACTTTCAATTAGCGTCCATAAGTAGTAACACACATGGACATCCAAAGATGCGAAAGTGTGAAACCGAAGGTTTACGTCCTTCCAGAATCTCATAAGGAGTTTTCATATGTCGTTTGTTTACTAAAGCATGATTATGGACGTAACAGGCCGTGCTAACAGCTTCAGCCCAGAAGAAACTAGGAAGCTTCGAATCGGCCAGCATGGTACGCGCAGCCTCTATCAGAGTACGATTTCGTCGTTCAGCCACTCCATTTTGTTGTGGAGTTCGTGGTGCACTGTATTATTGATCAATTCCATTCTCAGCGCAGAATGTATCCATGGTGACATTCTTGAATTCTGTCCCATTATCTGATCGAATAGCTTCACTTTCGTACTGGCTTGATTTTCCACCAGAGTAATGAATTGTTTGATCAAACCCGCAGCCTCATTCTTGTGACTTAGAAAATACACCCAGGTGTAGCGTGAGTAATCATCGACTATCACGAGACAATATGCCTTCTTGCCAATACTTAACACATTTACCGGACCGAAGAGATCCATGTGAAGTAATTCAAGCACAGCTTTGGATGAGGATGTAGACTTGGATTTATGAGGCTTTCGATGTGCTTTTCCCTTTGCACAAGCAACACACTTTTCTACCAACATAAAGTCTTTGATTGGTAGATCACGGACCAGTTGACCTTTGGCAAGACGATTCAAGTTCTTCATATTCACATGCTCAAGGCGACGATGCCACAATAAACCATCATGTTCTGAAATCTTCGAAAATAGACAAGTAACTTCTTCACACGGCTTCTTGTTCATATCAATGACATAAGCATTTCCCCGTCTCTCGGCTGTCATAAAAAACCAGTCTTCAGGAATCACAATCCCTGGCTTCAATACGTAGCAGCCTTTCTTTGTAAAATGAACTGAATTTCCTCAATCACAAATCTGTGAAATGCTCAACAGATTGTGTTTCAGTTCTGGGACGTAGTTCACATTTTCGAAGCTTAAAACGCCGTTTTTCACTGTTCCTTTCAACGTGATTCTTCCTGATTCTCCTCCCGTAAAAGAGACATATCCACCGTCAAATTCTTTTACATTGACCAGTTGAGACAAGTCTCCCGTCATATGCATGGAATAGCCACTATCCATGTACCAGAGGCGCATGGTAGTCCTCCACAGCTGTTCCTGCACGATTAGCGAGATCAGTTAGATTTAGGAACCCAGCCCATAGTGGATCTGGGTTTTCCTTGTGCATCAATGTAAGTCACTCTCTGCCACACTAAATTGTCTTTATTCAAAAATTTCAAAGGATTTTCAATGGCAGAATTTTGATGAGATGTGAGACGAATTGGATTGCATAGCCTTAGCTTTAGGTTTCCAATGCTTATTTGACCATTGAGAATTGTAGTTACCAAACATTTTATATTGATTTTTTTGAAAATCATTTTGTTGATTTTGATTTTTACGTTTGGCTGCATTCCAATCTTGATCAGAAGGCTTAGCCTTACGATAGTTATTCTTCATTGTCTTAGCCCTTTCAGACGTCACTGACTCTGAACAACGATATCGGTTTGGCTTAACTTTCTGATTTTGTGAATATTTATTTTTATACTGCACACTTGGGAGATGAACACAGTTTCTGGCGATGTGTCCAGCAACTCCACAATTGAAACATTTTTGTCGTTTCAATGTGTGGAAGTTTTGATGCTTCATAGCAGATGTGTATCTGTTGGGTTTAGAAGAATGAGCTTGCTTGATTTTTGTTGCTTGTTTAACTTGTGCCTTTTCTGAGCATTTAGGTACCTGTTGATCAGAACTAGCACTGGCACAAGTATGAGATTCAGATGGAGTAGATTTATCTTTGTTTATAATTTTATCAGAACCATTTTGAAAGGATGTTTCAGATTCCGTTTTAATTTTCTCTTCAGAAACATTTTCTTGCAATTATTCATTTAAAATAACCTCTTCTTCTTTTAGAAAATCAGATTCAGTTTTAATCTCGGAAGATGTTGAAACTTCATCAACACATGTATCATCTGAGTTTGATAATGGTTCCTTTTCAACCTCGGTTTTCAATGGGGTCCCACTAGGTTCAACATTAGGGGCGTCCACTGAGACCGATTCAGAAGAAGAATCAGCACACTGTTGATTTTCTTGAGAAGAAGTTTCGGTGGTTTCACTGAATGTGTCCTGAGGGACCTCACCTGTCACACTATCATCAGCTGAAGAGTTAGAAATATTAGAATCACAATTTTCAGCTACTGAAAAACATCCATCATCACACACATTATACAAAGTTTCATCACAAGCATTCACAGTTTTGCCCAAAACATCAGGCCCAAAAGAAGACGAAACATAACTATGAAACGAGTTCAAAAACGATTAACCAAACACACAACCAGAATCAGTTTTATCAAAAATAGATTCAGAAAAATCAGAATTTAAATGTTGTTCATTCCCAAACATATCTCCACACCTCACTTCAGGTACTTCATCTGCACATGATGAAGAAACGTTAGGATCAATTGTACCCTTGGACACAAAACAAACTGGTTGAACCACCTGTTTTTCAACAGGTCTGCCAGTAAATGATGACTTATTGTTTTTAGGACCATAAGTCATATTACTTTCATTCATCATCTCCTCCTCAGTCATAGGTAAGTAAGTATAATTGTCATTATAAGGAGGAGGAGCCTGATTAAAACCCAATCCCATCCCTTTCTTTTTCTTATATGCAAGCTATTGATCACACAAATTCTTAACTAGTTTACTGTAAGAATCAAATTTCTTAATATTGAGTTCATTTATTTGATATCTATATCTGATATCCTCCAGTTCTTTAGTCACAGTGCATAATTTCTCCTGAACATATAAGAGTTGAGTTGCTTTTACACTAACATCATCTTTGAGTTGGATGATGTCTTTTCGCTGAGCTTCAATTTTCTTTAAAAAGTTTTTCATTATTAGCTAAAGTGAAAATTTTCCTTTTAATGTCATTATAATCTTCAATTAGCTCAGCGTTGTGTATTCTATAGGCTTCAACTCGTTCTCTACATTCAGGAGTACAGAAAACAGAAAGTACCTCTTCTTTGGTGAGACCTTTGACTGGAGCTGAAAGAATCTGGGTCATGAAAGCAAGGTTTTCAGCTGAAGTCTCCTCCTCAGGTGTTGAAGTCTCATCCTCAGATACAGAAACTTGATCATTTAAGGCCATGAAAGTAATGTTGTTTGAATCAGCTTGATTTTCTGGAGCTGAGATGTTCAGTCGCTCGATTTCTGAATTCCAATCAAAGTTGATACCAGGCTGAACCACCAAGGCTTGAGCCAATCCCAGGGGTTAAGGACTTCCACCAGCAGCACCATCACCAGATATACTCGATGTGGTCATAAGAGCTCTCTCTCGATTAGGTGAAACAGGCTGGGTAGGAGTTTGTTCTCTATTGACCCTAGGCTTGGTACAGTTTCTTGCCAAATGTCCTGGTTCATGACAATTGTAGCAACGTAACTCAAATGGCATTTTTGTGGGTCCAGAAAAGGTAAGACCTTGCCATTTGTTTCTCCCGATTTTTCTCACAAAATTTTTGGCTCTAAATGCTGCCATAGCCATCTGCCAGGTTATATCTATTTCTTCTACATCTTCGGGATGAATTTGATCTAAGTCATCCATAGAGAACTTTGGAGGATCAAATTTACCTGCAGAAAAAGCATTCAAGCAATTTATGACAGAAGCAGCTATATCAAGATTTTCTTTGGACTGTTGCGAGAAGAAAGCAATCATCTCGTCTTTCGCAGTGGGAGTTGACGATGCAGCAGCAGTAGCATTAGCAGTAGGTGGTGCAGCAACAGCAGGTGCTGGAGTTCCAGAGTAGTAGGCATTTGGTGAGGTAGGAGCAGCTTTAGCAGAAACAGAGTTGCTGAACATTTGAAAACTAGTGTGAGACACAAGAGCAGTGTTATTGCTTGATGTAGAGGGTGTTGCAGTGAATCCAGTGGCCAACATGCTATTCTTGTAATTTGTTTCTCTCTGTTTATCGTCTAGCTCGCATGCTTTAATGTGAGAAATCATTTCAGATAAACTACACCTTGCTTGATCCTTGGTTTTCTTGATCATTGCGACGTGATGATCCCAACTTTTAGGTAAAGCATTTAGAAGCTGTCTATTAGTTGAAGCATTTGACGTGTGCATTTCCTCCATCTGCATTTGAGTAACCAACTTAACGAATCTCTGAATTTGATTATCGACAGTCTCTCCATATACATGGTTAAAATTGTTGAAATTTTGGCTCAGCAGATTTCTACGACTCTCTTTCATATCTTCATTACCTTCATAGACATCTATTAATGATTCCCACAATTCCTTTGCAGATTTGCAAGTGCGAAAACCAATAGCAATGTCTGGTCCCAAAGCCATGGTCAGGTAAGAAAATGCCATATCATCTTCCTCAACAATTTTAAAGTCTTTTTCAGTATACTTACCAAGAGGCTTTTTCACTTTCACACCAGCATCAGTAGAACTCTCCACCATAATTTCTCTTGGGCCTCTCAAAATACTTCGCCAAATTTTTGCATCTTTGACCTTAACATGTTTTTCGAAACGCCACTTCCACTCAGGGAAGTCATTTCCATCTAACAGCCTGGGAACACGAGTGGTGGTTCCAATGATAGAATCCAGTTCTTGATGCTTAGTCATAGCTGCCAGGTCAACACTTTGATTACTTGAAGTCATGGTTACTCGATTACTTAATTAATTTACTGATTAATTAATTATTTAAGTCCAAGAGTCCAAGAGTCCAAAGTTCAAAAGCTGAAAGACGTTGTAAATGTCGTTGCGAGTCGAGACGAGGAATCGAGACTGAGTTTGCAAGTGTATTCAATCTTGAATCGAGACAGGTGTTGCGACTGAATCCTGAGTCGAGACCGGTGTAGCGAGTCAAGATTAGGTCCTGAGTCGAGACAGGTGTTGCGAGTCGAGATCAGGAACAACCAAAAACTTGAAGCCAGTCGAGACAAACGGTTTTGAGTTAAAATTGATAACTCGAGACCACTGCAGTTGCGAGTCGAGACAAGAACGAGATTTCCAATCAAGACGGAAGAATTGAGCACTCGAGACTGATGATCTTGAGTCGAGACTAAACTGATTTCGAATCGAGACCCTTCAAAACAGATTTGTGAGATAAAAGTAACTGTGATCCCTGACTTTCAGCAGCTTCCAAAAATTCAAAGATATGAGATCTTTGAATCTTTATCCTCAACAAACTTCCGATAATTCAGCAAACACCTTTGTCAACGAATCACAAACCAAAATCAGCAACTTTAATCAAGATTTGCAAAGACCAGTTTGAATCCAAACACACTAATAATACTGAAATTCTGTAAAACACACTAGCAAACAAGATCAGTAACAAGTAATGACTTCTTGAATCCAATGATATCAAAACCGAACCAAAACTTGGTTTCTTGGCTCTGATACCAATTGTAAATCCCTTTTAAAGATCTTTCAATGATATCAACAATAACTTGTGTAAGTGCGGAAACCAAACACAAGCGGATTCAAGAAAACTACATAGTAATATAAACAAAATAATCAAACCAAAACACTTTCTTACATTCACCTTTGAACCGATGACTGATACAAGACAAGCACATGATCTCGAGTGGCCTACAACCTTCAACAAAATGATCAACCCTCTAAACATAATGCGGGTTTGCTTATATACTACCTAAGATGGATCGAGACCACCCTAAGCCCACTCGAGATCACCCCAAAACCCATTACATACATGCGACCCAAAAATAACTAGTTAAACATTACAAGACCAACCCTAAACTATTGTATTTCTCTATGCATAAACCTCAAGGTTCCAACATCAACAATCAAGTTTCGATAGAAAAATCCTAATTCAACACATAAAAAACTCATCTCAGTTCATCGAACCTCCTTATTTTAGCTTCATGAAATATTAAAACTATTATAGCAAGTTCTTTTAAACTTCAAAGTAAATTCTTCCCCTTTGAAATGAGTTAAGCATAGTGCAACTAAAAAACTAACACACTATAAACACAAATTATAATTTCACTAATTAGGCATTACATCAAACACTTGGTGTGCATCTGAATTCTAATAACTTGGTATCATTTATCCTTTAAACTAATTCACCATTTAAGAACATGGACAACAACTTTACCTGACAAATAAAGTTAGTGATCACAGATACCATAAAACCAACGTCTTGTTGTAATAATTACAAGTAGTCAGACACATATGTAATATTCATGACTATAAAAAGGCTTTTTAATAGAGGTCTTACCCGACAATCAGCACAACACACAATTTTGACAGAATAGAAGAGATTTGTACCTATACGAACCCGTAGGCAACTTGAGAAGCCCTGAACCCAAGATGAAAAGGAGAATACGATAGGGTTCATAAAGATGAGTGAGATAATAAGGAATTAAAGAAACATCAAAGTAGTTATATGAACATAGTTTCTTACCCGACAATGCTTAGGAACAATGTAAGACCTGAATGATGAAAGATTTTCAAGATTCCTAGAACAAGGGTTGTAGACCTTCATTGATCTGGTGAAATCCTCATAGATCTGGTCATGAAACGGCATCTGGTGAGAGATCTGGCATGATGTTCTTGAGTCGCCGATAGAAAGAGAGAGAGAGGGTCTGATGATGAAGTTTTGTGAGATGTGTGAGTGGGAGAGATGGGAATGCATGTGAACTGAATATCAGCGGTGCAGATCACGATCCGTGTGAAAAAGTGGAGAAATGGACGGCTAAAGATGAACCAGTTGAAGGGTAAATTGTTTGTGTTTCTTGGTGCTTTAAGTGTTGTACATTATGCATTGAGGGTGTTCTCAACACATTGGTAAATTACCATTCCTATCCCTTGGATATGCTTATTATAGTAGTATATATATATATATATATATATATATATATATATATGGCGTCAAAGCACCCCCTTTTTATGTTTAGAATTATTTATTTTTGCTTTTTTTTTATTTCATTCGACCTTGACCGTAGTCTAAGGCTACATTTGTTTTCTTTTGAATTATCTTTCCGACTTTATGACTTCTAACGTCATTTACACGTCGGTTTGTCCTATACTTACCGTTACCCGGTCTTTACCTATATTCTCTACGACCCGTTACACGGGTTCCTTATCTTAGTGTTTTTAGCATTCTTCTTTTTTTTGCTAGTTTGCGTTTTTCCTATCTTCATTCCTTTACGACCCATCACATAGGTTCATTAATATTTCGCTCTTCCATTATTCGGTTTGCGCTTACTTGTACTACCAAGATTTTATACTTTATTTATCTTGTTTGATTTATTCGTGTGAGGTTTCATCACTTATGAATGCCAAACTTCATTCTTTATTTGACCCGTTCAACTTTGAAATAGTTGAACATAATTATCAAAATTTATGTTTGCAAAATTTCATCGTCTTTTAGTTATAATTCACAATCCGAGTCCTTTGACTTTCTGTTTCGCGTTCCCGTCTCTTGGTTTACGCATACTATCAAAATCCTACCCATCCATCAGGTATCTTTACCGAAATCATTATCAAGTAACCATTCTCATATGGTTTTAGATGTCATTTTAATTTATTTGGCCGTCTTAGCGAAATCCATCGCTTTTGCTCAGTCAAGTCCTTTATTCTTCGTTTAATTCGTTTGACTTGTCCATGTGAATTTCATCACTTGTGACAGTCAAACTTTTATCTCTCTGCCGTAACATTCCTATTGGTCGGTCTGTATTTTCTTTTACTTTGATCCTTGTCCCTTCTCTCGGGCTCTTTATTCTAACGTAATACGCTTCCGTCATCCGACTTTCGTCTACGTTTGTTATCAAACATCTTGCTTATTTGATTCATTTGGGTACCTTTTTAGTTTGTCCTATTCACCCCGTCATTGCTACATCGGATGTAAATATGTCCATCATAAAAGTTCATGGTACCACGTGTTCACTACTTACTTGGCCAGAGTAAGCGATCAACACCTGATATACATGAGCTTTTATAATTTTAACGTTACACCCCATGTAAGTAACGCCTCTATTTAGTTTTCTTGGAAATAATATCCTGGATAGGTATTCTATTCAGGTTTTCCAAGCTTTTAATTTACATATGCCACAATCATTTTCTACATGTTTGTTGCATATTGCTATTTGTGCGATTAAATTTAAAATGTGCACCTGGTAATGCTTGCCCTAACGGGCTTCTCTTGCCGTTAACCTTGTTCGTGATCGCTACGCGATTTAGGTCCTTGATGAGTATGCTCTGCTTGTCATGCCTCGGACCGTTCCTCCGTCATATCCGTAATTTATTTAATTCTCGTCATCTTCAGATGCGAGTATCCTTCAATTAAAACATTCACAAAGGTTAGTAATGTGAAATGAATGATTGCCCGTATTATAATACGAGGCTTTCTGCTATACGTGTCAACGCACATAATTTCATTAACTGTATTAATCATTTTAATTGGGGTAGCGTGTATTACGCGATAACCCTACGTGTTGTTTACAACACTTTAACATGCTAAACCATTAACATACATGTACTTACCGGATTTGCGATCAAGCCTCGAACCGAACACACTTTACTCTTTAACCATGAGCTCTGATACCAACTTGTAACACCCTTAGTATTATACGACGGTTTTTGTACAAATATCAATGATTAAATGTGCATTTAAGAATACACATACATATAAAAATGTGGGTTAATTAAAATCTTTTACAACTTAGAAATAAAAACTTCATAATAAGATTAAATACATCGTTTATAAATAACGACGGAACAACGTGCGGAAGATTCTTTTTCATGTGTTCGGTTCTTTTTCGCCACTTGATCTTCATCAGTGTACTCATGATATTCACCTATGATCAAAACCAACTTAACGATTAGTTTTGATAACTTAAATATAAGTTTAAACAAGTTCTACGCATCAAACGAACAAAATAAAATAAATTTTAGAGTTTTGGTCTGTCGCGCCCCACGACAGATACCATACAAGATTTCGCGGGTCGCGAGCGACGCCCGCGTGTTGCGACAGAATCAGTGTCTCCCTCCGCGTGCCGCGGGGGAGACAGTTTTCCAGCGGGTGCAGGCCTTGGTCCTGCATTTCCTGCCCAGCTCAATTATTCAAGAAAAAATCAAACTTTAAACGGCCATAACTTTTTATCTACTAGTCCGTTTTAGGCGATTCTTTTTCCTATGCGTTCAAAATTTAATTCTCCATCTTATGGAGTTAAAACCCGATATTCAACTAGTCGAAAATTCAGATTTCAAGCTCTCGGCTTGAAATCCTTTTTTAACACTTTTGACCCGTTTCATGATTCATTAAACCCCTTTCGTCTAAATCATTGTAATTTCTTGAGAAATTCATTATCTCAAAACCATTAACTCGTGAGTCCAAAACTTTCATACATTATGCCACTAAAGGTTGAGTTATGAGTAGAACTTCATTTTGACCCGGTAGAGGGATTTACCATTAACTTTAAATTTCACTCCCCTTGCACCCATCATTTTACTACATTAAGGTATCTACCTTTATTTCGTAATCTCAATACAAATTCCTAAACAACCCATATGGGTCGTTTGCCCAATCTACCCATCAAGGGCTTTTTGGTCAATTTTAGTCCTTCATTTTACGACGAAGGACTTTTGCTAATATTTGACCAAAATATCGCTTTTAACAATTATTCTAAATGTGCGTACCTGGCTCGGGTCATAGGATTGACCCGTTTAAATACCTTTCGCTATAAATTTCCAGATTATAGTAACGCGTACCATGTGTTAAATCCTATGATCACTAAACTCCACATGCGATCATCAGACATTGTTGCCAAATGGTATTAACAACACCATTTGACCCGTTTAGTCGAAATGACAAATTATCATTATGAGATGGTATTTAATTATCGCTTCACCCTTTTAACCTATCCCGTTTTTTTTAATTCATCATACTTAAAAGTCGTTTCTTGTTTTGTTTGACCCACTAGAACTTATGCCAATTGGTGTCCTTTCAAATCCCTTTATCTATTCGTTAATCAATGTCCGGATTACCATTTTACCGTTTTTACCCTATTTACCATAATTTATGGTTTCTACCATTCTCACTTGTTCCGACTCGCATTATATCGCGCCGGAAGAACATGTTTCACTTACTTATTATAAATCATATTCAATACTCACAAATAAGCATTTTGCAATAAGAATAAAAAGGGTGTAAGATTAACTTACCTTGAATTCCGATTATGCTTTTCCATACGTATTAGTTTCGTTTAGCCCGCTTCTACCCAAGCTTCCACCTAGCTTTTCGAGTGTCAATTTACCTTTTATCATTCGCAAGGTGATTAGATTAGTCATTATTATCAAAACTATCTCACCTTACGGACTTTATATTAAAATCACCAATTGATTTCATTATTGGTCAGTTTGACTTTTAAAAGTCAAACGGCCTATAACACGAGCAATTACACAATTAAGTTCAACAATTCATTTAAGCAATTTGTCAAATATCCGATAGGCATTATTCTTACACTACCGTTTTAAATAGTTTTCTCATCAAATTCATTATACTTCTAATTTTTCTTTAACTAGTTCAAACGATTATCGTGACTAGTTTCTTTATTCATTTTCGCAAGAACCAAGGGTTCCCTTTTATAAGCGAGACCCGTTTCATCATACTATTTAGCATTCATCCGAATACCTATTATACTCATGTTTTAGACACCCGCGATTTCATTTAGGCATTTTAACAAAAACCTAGTGGGCATAATTTTTACAAACTAGAGTTATTTCTACCAAGTTTCGCACCTTTTTTTCCAATTTTTTTGTGTCTAATCAACACTTAAATCCCAAATCTAACTTTAGGGAGTTCTATTAACAGAATTTAACCATCAAGATTCTAGGGTTCATCATGTTTCTACAAAACTCATTTAGCACATAATCGGGTGATCATGAATTCACAATTATAAACATCAATTCAACAAGTAAACGACTAGGGTTTACTCCTAGACATAAAATCATTCCTAATTTCATCCAAACTTTGATCATGCAAGCTAAAATCTCGATTTCATGTTTTCACCTAGAACTCAAGGTGAAACTAAATATCCAAATTAGGCATACCTTATGATCCTTTCACGAAGGTGATCTCAATTTTAGCTTGGAACCGGTTTCTAGCCCGTTATCTTCTTTGAATTTGGGGGATTTCTTGAATTTAGGGTTCAAGGAGAATAACTCCTTTTGGCTCCTGTGAATTGTCGACCAAAAACACACACCCAATGTGTGTTTTGAGCCCCTTTTTTTTATTAGTAATTCAATCTTTCTAACTTGGCCATTTTAGTCCCTTTAATTATATAATTACAAGAGAAGGTTAACTTGGTCAAGTTTTTTTCTTTATTATTCTCAAACAACTATTTAACTCGGTTAAATATTCCTAGTTAATTTAGTGGGTTCGGGAAGATTAAAACCCGTTTTATTTTAAGTCCCGTTAACTCGGGCTTCTTATAAACTTACATTTCTCAAAGTATTTACTCTCCTTTTAATTAATATTAGGTTTATTTATTTAAATCCTAACATTTATCAGGTTACTTTTACCACTAGCTGTACTTTACCCATCTGTTAGTATTAACGTGGTTTGATTACCAAACCTGTTTTCGGGGTGTTACAAGCAGCAACAGCAGCTAGCAGCCCGGGGACGTGCATTCAACATCAACACCCCCTAGGCGCAAGCAGAAAACAACGTGGTTAATGGTACGTTTCTTGTCAATGGTGTATATGCTTCGTGTTTATTTGATACTGGAGCCGATAATTGTTTTGTATCGTGAGAATTCGAAAAGCTCCTAAACCGAAAACATGCTAATCTCCCTACGACGTTCGACGTAGAAGTTGCGACTGGAAGAACCGTTACTGTTCGTTCTGCTCTCCGTGATTGTATGCTTGAACTCAACAATCACGTCTTCCCTATCGACCTTATCCTGATGCAGCTTGGTAGTTTTGATATCATATTAGGTATGGATTTTCTTCGAGAAAATCATGCTGAAGTCGTTTGCTTTGATAAAATGATTTGTTTCTCGCTCGCTAATAGTGATCAACTTTGTGTCTATGGCGAAGTCTCATCAAAGTATCTCAAGCTCATATCGTGTATCCAAGCGAGCAAGTATCTCGGCAAGGAATACAAAGCTTTCTTGGCACACATCGTAGTAGCGGAGGAAAAGGAAAAGAAGGCAATGAATAAGGTGCCTGTGGTTCGTGAGTTTCCTACTGTCTTTCCTGATGTTCTACCTGGTTTACCCCCCGAGTCGTGATATTGATTTCCGTATCGACCTCATTCCTGGAGCAAATCCTGTTGCTAAAGCTTCCTATCGCCTCGCTCTGTCCGAAATGTGCAAACTCTTGAGTCAGCTCCAGGAATTACTTGACAAAGGCTTCATTCGCCCTAGCACCTCTCATTGGGGCGCACCTGTCCTTTTCGTCAAGAAGAAGGACGGATCGTTCCGGATGTGCATCGATTATAGGGAATTGAATAAGCTGACTATCAAAAATCGCTATCCCCTGCCCCGAATCGATGATTTGTTTGATCAATTGCAAGGTGCAACGTGTTTCTCGAAGATTGATTTACGCTCACGCTATCACCAGTTACGAATCCAGAAGGAAGATATACCTAAAACTACTTTTCGAACCCGATACGGCCACTAAAGTTTGTCGTTATACCCTTTGGTTTAACCAATGCACCCGCGATTTTCATGGATTTGATGAATCGCGTGTGTAAACCATTTCTCGACCGCTTCGTCATTGTGTTTATCGACGATATCATTATCTATTCGAAATCGAAAGCCGAACACGCGCAGCATCTACGTTTAGTTCTCGAATTACTCCAAGGGAATCGACTCTATGCCAAGTTCTCCAAGTGCGAATTCTGGCTAGAGGAGGTTCAATTCCTCGGTTACATCATCAATAGTCAAGGTATACACGTCGACCCCGCAAAGATTGAAGCTGTTAAGAGTTGGGTTACACCCAAATCACCATCCGATGTTCGTTCGTTCCTCGGATTGGCTGGCTATTACCGTCGATTCATCGCTGACTTTTATAAAATCATTGTTCTGCTTACTTCTTTGACGCATAAAGACAAGTCTTTTGTTTGGGGAAGTGAACAAGAACAAGCCTTTCAGACTCTGAAGCATATGCTTTACAATGCTCCCATCCTCGTGTTACCCGACGGAAACGATGACTTCGTAGTCTATTGTCATGCCTCGAACCTTGGTCTCGGTTGTGTTCTCATGCAATGGGACAAGGTTATCGCGTACGTCTCTCATCAGCTCAAGATCCACGAGAAGAACTATAGAACCCACGATCTCGAGCTTGGTGCAGTTGTTTTTGAATTAAAGATTTGGGGACACTACCTTTATGGTACCAAGTGTACGGTCTTCACCGACCATAAGAGCCTGCAACATATCTTGAACCAAAAGGAACTGAATATGCGCCAACGTCGATGGGTTAAACTTCTTAACGATTACGACTGCGAGATCCGTTACTATCCTAGAAAAGCAAATGCTGTTGCCGATGCTCTAAGTCGACGAAGTTATTTGCATAGCGTTCGTAATACTCACGCTCAGCACAACCTCGAAGCCTTAATTCGTAACGCTCAGCACGCCTGCTTCATTGAGAATACCTTGCGAGAGGAAATGAAGAAGTGTGGTGCTGAATCTCAATTTGTCACCAAATCGAACGGTATCTATTACTATCTCGAACGCATCTAGATTCCAAGTCGCAATAACCTTCGAGATATATTGTTGACTGAAGCGCACAAGTCTCGATATTCCATTCATCCTGGTGCCGACGAGATGTACCATGACCTTCGTCAAAGGTACTGGTGGCCTGGAATGAAGAAGGATATCGCTATCTATGTTTCGAAGTGCCTGACTTGTTCGAAAGTCAAGGCTGAACAGCAAAGACCATCTAGCTTACTTGTGCAACCCGAGATCCCTATGTGGAAATGGGAGAGTATAGCTATGGACTTTTTAACGAAACTTCCACGTACACCGTCAGGTCACGATAACATCTGGGTTATCGTTGATCGACTTACAAAATCTCCTCATTTTCTGCCGATATGAGAAGACTTTAAGGTAGAACGATTAGCACGAATCTACACCAACGAGATCATCTATCGACATGGGACGCCTCGTGATATCATCTCTGACCGTGATGGTCGGGTTACCTCGTTCCTATGGGAAACGTTTCAATCTGCTCTCGGTACTACTCTTAATCTAAGTACCGCTTTCCATCCCCAAACCGACGGTCAGACTGAAAGAACGATCCATATCCTAGAAGACATGCTTCGCTCGTGTGTCATAGATTTCGGTGGAAATTGGAACGCGCACTTACCTTTGTTTGAATTCTCGTACAATAACTGTAACGCCCCGCATTTTAATTTTATTTAATAATAATAATAAAATAATAATTTCTACATTTTACGTCGTTGGGTTCGAAGACGGGTTTAAGAAACGTAAATCGGGCCGCGCAAAACCCTAAATGCTAGTAAACGGTCCTTGGGCCCAACACACTACCTAACCCTAACCCTAGCTATATATACAACTCACACACACACACAAGCCGCATACCCTGCCCCCCCTTCCTGCGATTCCGGCGATCGGCCGATCTCCGGCGGTCTGCTTCGGCCGAACTCCGGTACCCCCTTCATCTCCGGCGAACCATCACACCTCCACCCTCCTTCAACACCTCGCAACCCCCTTTACCCTCACTCCTCTCACTCTCCATCCCGCTCACCTCCTCTCTCTCACTCTGTAACAGAGCCGACAGACACCACGGCGGTGGCGGCGCGACAGGAACAGGAGCCGCAACAGCGGCGGACGTCGGTTTCGATCCAGCTTGTTCCCGGTCTAGTTCAGGTTCGGCTTCGGTGCAGGTTCAGTTCACTGTTTGCTTGAGTGCCGATTGGAAATCTCCGGTCACGGGTTCGAGTTCTGGTTAACTCCGGTCGATTCCTGTCAACGTACAGCTCCACCAGGTTCTGGCTCGTTTATTCTTGGTCCCGGTTCCTATTTGAGTCTCGGATCAGGTCTCGGGTTCAAGTCCAGTTGACTTCAGTCAACCCGGTCATGGTTCAGATCAGTTCGGTTCCGGAAACAGCAGGTTCACGGCTCGCGTTCCGGATCAGTTGACGAGACTTGGTTCGGTTTTGAGTCAGTCAACACACAGTTAAACTGAGGTCAAACTCAGTCAACTCACAGATCGGTATACTTTTATCATCGCAAATTTCTTTACGTTATTTATACGAATTTATAACTGTTGTTGATGAAACTTTATATATCTACATACCTTGTTAACGAAATTATATATTTTGTACGTTAAATAACACAAGTTACGTATTTCGAATGCTTTTGGCGAAGATAATCTACTTGCACACTGTTAGCGGAAACTATATACTTAGTATGTCGTTGACGAAAATTATATTATTGTTGAAATTATTGGATTAAGTTTTGACAATTTTAATCGACACCTTGATTGTCGGGATCGTCCAAAAACAGAGGAAACTCTGCCTGATTTTCGTCAAAATATAAATACATTTATTATATCCTTCGTCAAAATATAAATACATTTATTATGCCTTTCGTCAAAAAATATAACTATAACTATTAGGCTTTCGTCTAGTATATATATATATATATATATATATGTCTATTATTCGTCATAACAAATATAAATATTTATTTATTATTTTGCCAACACTTCTATAACACTTTTAACGAGTTAAAGTTAGAATTGTCACATAAACCATGTTAAATATGTACGTACATCTTAACTCCGATATGTATCCTCCGTCATAATTCCGATCACTCATACACCTTCGTTTGCTTTCGTTTCGGTGACCGCGGTGTTCCGTTCCCCAACTTCTCAACTTTACACGGGATTACAAAGGGAAGCTTTGCAAAACGGTGAGCATACTCGACCCCTTTTTTTACACTTTGACGCATTTTGGGGTGCAACATGTATCATTTAACAAAAATTCATATTATACGAAATCAAACGTATTCCCGATATGCTTACGTTAACTATGCACGCTAGTTTCATTTTGTACACACATGTTATTTGTTACGCTTGTGTTAGTTATACTTGCTAGTTTCAACTTGTATGTCCATGCGATTTCGTTAAGCTTAGGTTGTTTAGGTATGCTAGTTTAAATTCTAGATATAAAACTTCCATCATAGATTTGTGACAAACTTTACGTTTACACATATTTTTCAAACTTGTATGCTCACCAATACCTTTGTATTGATCTATGCTTTTAATACATGTTGCAGGAATATCAATGACGCATGGAATCTAGTAGGATTGCCTAGAAACGCATTTAAACGTTAAATACTTGTTTTATTGTATTTTACTTCATACATGTTGTAATTAGTTCCAAAACCATTGTATTAAACTGTTATGAAATGAAATGAAATTATATTTCTTTTATACGTGTTGTGATTCGAAATTTGTATTATCTGATTTAAGCAACGAAAAGGGTAATTATTAAATACCTGTCACAAATAGCGTTATGAAGCCTCTTGCAATCTCGTCTTTTCGTCTCATCCCGATGTTTCCGCCATCGGTTGGGGTGTGACAGATTGGTATCAGAGCCATAACTATAGGGAATTAGGTAGAATTTCCATGTTCGACCTAGTCTATAGTCTAAGTACCAAAACTCGACCATTTCAAATTCTTGCTTGATATGTAGTTCTTCCTCTTTGCTTCTACCTTTCCTTTTGTCTAAATAAACGATGCTTATTTTCTAAGACATTTCACACAATACATACTTGAAGATACTCATATTCCACAATCGAAACGACTCACTAGAATAGGGGTGATTCCCGCCTTTGGTTACGAATTTCAATCCACCTTACATTTTATTTTGCACGAAATTTCACCATCAAGTCAGGAGTGATATCCGTATCTTGGTGGGAACTTCCATTTCATACTCTAGTGCTTCCTTATTGACGAGTCGAGGTTTTATCTTGTTTCATTCAATAAACCACATTTTGGGGACGAAATTGTCAAGCTAGGATTGATATCCACACCTTAGTGACTGGTTCCACTCTTAGATTTTCAATCTCGCCAAAGTTTCGTATTTTCGATCAAATTAGGGACATGTACTAACTGGAAGGGTAAAATACCGTTAATCGCCTGGCGACGAGAGTATTATGCCTATTAGGTCAAAGCATGTCTCCCTGATTCGAAAGGACTTGCGATGCACTTTGGAATAGTCGAAGCTTCTAAACCTGAAGCACTCCAATACTTATCAAGCCTCTCTTTTATATTAACTTAACTTTTATGCGATTTAATACTTGTTCCCTAATCATCGTTTTACACAATAAATTAATACACGCCTACTAATACGTTATACTTGATTCGGGAATACTGGACATTCTTTATGTGATAAACTGGTCATTAACTTCGGATGAAGCCACACCTTGACATATGTAGTGCTTGTGAAGCACTATAGGAGTAGCGCACCGCCGCATGGATTTGTGGTAATGTCAAGACATTCATTCATACATTACGGATCTTTTCATAGCAACAAAATGATGACATGTGCTATGATTAGATGACGCTTTATACATTACGGATCTTTTCATGGCAACGAAATGATGACATGTGCCATGATTAGATGGCGCTTGCGTTAAACGTTGGGTTGACATTTTGTCATTAACTTTGATCAAGTCGCACCTTAACATATATAGTGCTTGTGTAGCTCTATAGGAGTAACGCCCGCCGCATGGACTTGCGGTCATGTTAAGTCATTCATACATTCATACATTCATACATACATACATACATACATACTTGCGGACACGATGGTTTGACCAGTGAGATCACATGCCAATAATGTGTTAATCTAGTTAACTAAAATATCTCATGTGGACTATTCAAATAATTTAATCATACTCATACATATACTTGCACCTTATGACCTCTCTCTTACTTAAATACAATCATGCATGCATACTTAAAATCCTATACGCTATCGTTATCACTTGTAATATGTTAATATACCCTGACCCATACACTACTAGTACAAACTACGCAGATCATGCACAAACCAAAATAATCACGGATGTATACATGATTATATTGGTAGGTGCATGAAAACCATAGTAGGTTCTACTGCGTATGGTAAGACACGGAACGTAACATGACACCGAATACTAAACGGACGTAACGTGGTCAAAACATGGTGGATACGCCGTTGGTACTTCCTATATATAAGTGTTTTCACCATGTTAGCAAACTTTCGTATG
Organism: Helianthus tuberosus; assembly: GCA_030545235.1. NCBI lineage: Eukaryota > Viridiplantae > Streptophyta > Magnoliopsida > Asterales > Asteraceae > Helianthus > Helianthus tuberosus. The sequence continues at coordinate 156,802,924 of CM060452.1, forward strand.
ACGTGCCATGAGTAATTCGGTGTTTTGCAGACCTACTTAGACCTAATACGTGAACTTTAAAAACTCACGAATGCATTATATCCGATTATCCACGACGAGACCTCATTCCTAACACACCACTCTCGTCTATCTGATACTTATGCTATTCTTATACTCATAATCATAATTAGATCAATCGTTCACCCTTATACCTCGATTATTCTCCGTTGTCTCAAACTCCAAAGCCTCAATTTTAAACAATCCTCTTCGGTTTGCCAAAACCCTTTCGAGTCTTCCTCTTGAATAAATTTCAGGACAAAATTTCCTAAAGGAGGGGAGACTGTAACGCCCCGCGTTTTAATTTTATTTAATAATAATAATAAAATAATAATTTCTACATTTTACGTCGTTGGGTTCGAAGACGGGTTTAAGAAACGTAAATCGGGCCGCTCAAAACCCTAAACGCTAGTAAACGGGCCATGGGCCCAACACACTTCCTAACCCTAACCCTAGCTATATATACAACTCACACACACGCACACAAGCCGCATACCCTGCCCCCTTTCTGCGATTCCGACGACCGGCCGATCTCCGGCAGTCTGCTCCGGCCGAGCTCCGGTACCCCCTTCATCTCCGGCGAACCATCACACCTCCACCCTCCTTCTACACCACGCAACCCCCTTTACCCTCACTCCTCTCACTCTCCATCCCGCTCACCTCCTCTCTCTCACTCTGTAACAGAGCCGACAGCCACCACGGCGGTGGCAGCGCGACAGGAACAGGAGCCGCAGCAGCGGCGGACTTCGGTTCCGATCCGGCTTGTTCCCGGTCTAGTTCAGGTCCGGCTTCGGTGCAGGTTCAGTTCACTGTTAGCTTGAATGCCGGTTGGAAATCTCCGGTCACAGGTTCGAGTTCTGGTTAACTCCCGTCGATTCCTGTCAACGTTCAGCTCCACCAGGTTCTGGCTCGTTTATTCTCGGTTCCGGTTCCTCTTTGAGTCTCGGATCAGGTCTCGGGTTCAAGTCCGGTTAACTTCAGTCAACCCGGTCATGGTTCAGATCGGTTCGGTTCCGGAAACAGCAGGTTCACGGCTCGCGTTCCGGATCAGTTGACGAGACTTGGTTCGGTTTTGAGTCAGTCAACACACAGTCAAACTGAGGTCAAACTCAGTCAACTCACGGATCGGTATACTTTTATCATCGCAAATTTCTTTACGTTATTTATACGAATTTATAACTGTTGTTGATGAAACTTTATATATCTACATACCTTGTTAACGAAATTATATATTTTGTACGTTAAATAACACAAGTTACGTATTTCGAATGCTTTTGGCGAAGATAATCTACTTGCACACTGTTAGCGGAAACTATATACTTAGTATGTCGTTGACGAAAATTATATTATTGTTGAAATTATTGGATTGAGTTTTGACAATTTTAATCGACACCTTGATTGTCGGGGTCGTCCAAAAACAGAGGAAACTCTGCCTGATTTTCGTCAAAATATAAATACATTTATTATGCCTTTCATCAAAAAATATAAATATAACTATTAGGCTTTCGTCTAGTATATATATATATATATATATATATATATATATATATATATATATATACGACTATTATTCGTCATAACAAATATAAATATTTATTTATTATTTTGACAACACTTCTATAACACTTTTAATGAGTTAAAGTTAGAATTGTCACATCAACCATGTTAAATATGTACGTACATCTTAACTCCGATATGTATCCTCCGTCATAATTCTGATCACTCATACACCTTCGTTTGCTTTCGTTTCGGTGACCGCGGTGTTCCATTCCCCAACTTCTCAACTTTACACGAGATTACAAAGGGAAGCTTTGCAAAACGGTGAGCATACTCGACCCCTTTTTTTTACACTTTCACGCATTTTGGGGTGCAACATGTATCATTTAACAAAAATTCATATTATACGAAATCAAACGTATTCCCGATATGCTTACGTTAGCTATGCACGCTAGTTTCATTTTGTACACACATGTTATTTGTTACGCTAGTGTTAGTTATACTTGCTAGTTTCAACTTGTATGTCCATGCGATTTCGTTAAGCTTAGGTTGTTTAGGTATGCTAGTTTAAATTCTAGATATAAAACTTCCATCATAGATTTGTGACAAACTTTACGTTTATACATATTTTTCAAACTTGTATGCTCGCCAATACCTTTGTATTGATCTATGCTATTAATACATGTTGCAGGAATATCAATGACGCATGGAATCTAGTAGGATTGCCTAGAAACGCATTTAAACGTTAAATACTTGTTTTATTGTATTTTATTTCATACATGTTGTAATTAGTTCCAAAACCATTGTATTAAACTGTTATGAAATTATATTTCTTTTATACGTGTTGTGATTCGAAATTTGTATTATCTGATTCAAGCAACGAAAAGGGTAATTATTAAATACCTGTCACAAATAGCGTTATGAAGCCTCTTGTAATCTCGTCTTTTCGTCTCATCCCGATGTTTCCGCCATCGGTTGGGGTGTGACAATAACAGTTATCATTCTAGCATTCAAATGGCACCATTTGAGGCATTATATGGAAGAAAATGTCGATCGCCTATTGTGTGGCACGAGATCGGAGACGTGCAAAATTACTGGTCCTGAGCTACTGCAAGAAATGACTGACAAAATTCTCCAAATTCGAGACAACCTGCTGAAAGCTCGGAGTCGTCAGAAAAGTTACGCCGTTAGACGCCGCAAGCCCCTTGAATTTGACGTTGGCGATCACGTACTCCTAAAGGTTTCACCTTGGAAGGGGGTGATCAGATTCGGCAAGAAAGGAAAGCTCGCACCTCGATACGTTGGACCCTTTAAAATTCTGGAAAGGATTGGCAAGGTGGCCTACAGACTCGAACTACCGGAGGAACTTAGCAACGTCCACCCGACTTTCCATGTTTCGAACCTCAAAAAGTGTCTGGCTAAGCAGAATTTACATGTACCACTTTAGGATCTACAAGTGGACGAAACATTACACTTCGTGGAAAAGCCTGTCGAGGTCATGGATCGAGAAACCAAGAAGCTCAGACGCTCACGCATTCCCATAGCGAAGGTTCGCTGGGAAGGAAAACGCGGCACCGAGTTCACCTGGGAACTCGAAAGTGACATGAAGGCTAAATATCCACAGCTATTCGTTATGCCTGCGCCTTAATTTCAGGACGAAATTCCCTAAATTAGGGGAGGCTGTAATAACCCGACTTTTGAAGTCAAAGTACAAGTCAAAGTCAAAGTCAAAGGAAGAAAAGATTGCTAATACAATCTGTCATTCCTTGCTTAATTATTACTTGTACTTCCTAATCTCGTTAGTCGATATTCTAGTTTATGTTATTTTAGTCGTATTATGTGGAGTAAATGCAATAATCGCAGTTAAACGCTAATCTTAATGCTATCTCATCGCTATCGCATCGCAACTCGAATCACAATTCTTGATATTGTTTTACGTGTGTATGCTATTATGTGTTACTTGTGCATGTTTATTATATGTTTTGTGGGGATTAATCGCAAACGTAATCGCAAACTCTCTCGCAACGCAATCTCATCGCGAACTGTAAAATGCAAGGTTACTTATGTTGTTGTATGTTAGGTATGTTGTTTGAGTAACTATTATTTAAAACTATCGCAACGCTTAATCGACACTCGCTTAAATGCATCGCAACACTCAACGCACGGAATGAAAAGTCGGAAACTAACTCACTCGAAAAATCCGATCGAAGGGCCCTCCGACCCAATAACCTGCACCGCCTTTCTCCCTTCCACCTATAAATACTCACCTGTCACATCACTGTTCATGTGATGTGACAGCTCTCCTCCGACCCTTCGCATTCTCGGACATTTTCTCTCGATTCCTCGCGATTCTTGTAAGTCTTCATCTCAAATCTTGTACTTCCTTGATCTACACAAACTTTCTCATCGATTTCACCATCAAATCTTAACTTTTCACCATGAAATTTGTGGATTTAGGCTGTTCTAGGATGATGTCATCATGGGTTCTCATGAACACCAAAGTGTGACCTCATTCCACCAAGAACAACTCAGATCTAAAGGATTTCTACAATGCTTAACACTGATTTCACCTAAATCTAAACCTATTTCAAGTATTTCAAACTTTTCTTCAATGTTCTTAACTTTTCACTCAAAACCGATAGGATCTGAGCTCGTTCCAGGCCTTCTACTCATTCTCTAGTGATGTGCCGGTCCGAGAACAGATTACTATCGAAGAGATGATCGAATTAACGGGTTGGACATGAAATCTCGTCAAGAACAGTTGCTGATCGGACGGAGTGATTCCCATCAGATCGGACGACTTGGACTTGGGAAGGTTTTCGTTGTTTAATACGTTGTCATACCGTCTCGGCTAAAACGAAAACTTTCTAAACTTAGCAAATTTTACAAGTTTTCAAATGAACAGGTTGCTGAACGGATTGCCGTCCGATCGGATCACCATCCGATCGAATGACAATTCGAACGGATGACTTGTGACCTTCTATACTTAATCAAATTTTGCAAAACTTCAAAAATGTCAGTTTCTAACGAATAGTCATCCGATCGAATGACTAGTCTATTAGGAGACTTAGATCTTTGGAATATCTCACTCAAACGGATCGCCATTCGAGCGAACGACCATCCATCAGGATGACCGTTCGACCGGACGACCTGAAAGGTAGAGATACTTCTCTCTTTTTAAAATGCTACAACGAAAACTTCAAAGTCACATCATACACAAATACATCCATCCTAAACGGATAACCCTCTGAAAGAATGGTCATCCGTCCGGAAGGTCATCCGATTGGATCACTATCCGTCACTCAGTTCACTCGACACCGTTTAACGCACTGTTCATCGCTTATACTGTCGTTCTGTAATCAGGCTAACTCTCTAGCGCTCTAGCGCTCCATTCAATCCAAGACTTTGTTTATTCATTAAACAAGATCTGTGAGTATACTCGAACCATTTTTGCTTTACGCACTTTTGGGTGTTACATACGTTACCTATTACAAATCACAACCGACACACAATGCAAACACTTTATACGCTAACTGTTACTGCATGTTGTACGTGTTACTCGATAAATGCTTGTATGTTATGTTTACACAGTGATTGTTGCCTGACACCTTAGCAACGATAGTACTATAGTTTGGACTCAGCACCTGTCGTGGACAGGGGTTGTTAAGGGCTTTACTTCACATGTCACAGTGGTGATATGTGCTACGCATTCTACAACTCGCAGTCATGTCTGTGCATATTTCATTGTGGATAACTTGCTAGCTTCACTTTTCAACATGTTACATGCTGGTTATGCCTAAACCGCTTTCGCTATCTATTATACTATTAAACTTGTATGCTCACCTTTCCACCATGTGTATTGACCTATTTTAACGTATGTGACAGGTGTTTAGGATGCTTGTGCTATGCTTGTTGTTTGGAAATCAAGATAGGATATCTAGAAATGTCACATTAAATTCTGAGTTGTCGAAACAAATTATTTGTCTTTGAGATACTATGTTTGTATTAACTATTTTGCTGAGTATGTTATGGTATGGGACGTAACTTTAAATATTTGGTATTGGTAATATTAGTTGTTATGGATTTCTCCTTGACAATCTGTTTCGCTCAGTGCCATGCCCCGATGTTTCCGCCATCGGTTGGGGTGTGACATATATTGTTATATAGTGTTATATAGTGTTACATTGTGTTATATGGTGTTATATGGTGTTACATAGTGTTATACGAGGTTATATGGTGTTATATAGTGTTATATGATGGATGTATACTGTTATATATTTCTTGTAAGAGTTACACATTTCTGGATTTTTTAGAATGTCCGAATTTTAAAATAAGTTTAAAATTGAATCGCTAGAATTTAGGAGTGAATCGCTAGAATTTAGGAGAGGTTAGCTAATTTGAAACATATATAAAGACCCTATTACCCCTACAATTTTCAAATCAGTCCAAATAATTAAAACACAATTTATAATTTGCTCCCTATTGATCTAATGGTTTAAAACTGTAGGATCGTATTCCGACCTAAACGAGTCGTTTGGAAGAGTTCTAGTCCATTTCAGAGGCGGAAACTAAGAAACGGACAATGAAACAGCTTGTTTCACACTTTAATCCTCTTATATATTGATTTTACAGCGATTACAGTCAAAAGGTATACCGGCAGCACTTCGGTATCACTCTGAGAAAACTGTTACAACTGAAATGACAACTATCCTATATATAGTGGATATGATTTCGCTTGAAGCAAACATGAAGGCTTCAAGCGACACCTCTCAAGCGAAATCTTCATGAAATGCATGTTCTGTTTTCAAGCGAAACCTTCCAAAATGACATTCTGTTTTGTCTTCTAGCATGCAATATCACGTGAACTTGTTATATGATGTCATTGATGATGTCACCTAGATGATGTCATCATGACATCATGTCTTGATTAGCTCCGTACTGAACCGAGACTCGATACAAGACGAAGACGACAGATGTGTGCACCAACAGACTCCCCCTCAGATGTTGACGAGTCTTAAGTGTCGAGTCTTCACAATCTTCAGTCTTTATCAGTCTTTGAGCTTTCTTCAGGATCTCTACCTGGCTCTATTCTATCTCCAATTCTCTCTCCCTCTAACAGACTCCCCCTCAAAACATGCTGGGATCGTAGTCTGGCTTTTACAGAATTTCAGAATCCTCAGGTATCGGAACCTGGCACTCTATCTGCTATCCTGCACATCCTCTACCCAAAAATAAGATTCACAAGAATAAAATATTTTACAATTTGTCAAATATCAAACACCAACACTGAGCCTTCTCCAATCAATATACAATCAAACATTAACAATGATCATTTAACGAATTTTTATCTCTGAAAAACTTTTCAATCAAATTTTTCCAAACCTGTTCGTCATGTTCAGCACTTGAAATTTTGAAATTCAGCTCTTCAACGTCAGTTGTCTAAAATCTTTTTGAATTTTTTTCAAAATTTATGCTAAAACACACTGAAAATCTTTTTGGATTTTTGAAGGAAAAGAAATGCAGTAAAGAAATATTTACAGACACTATTTTTGTGAATTCGTGCAAGAGGATCATATCAGTTTTTGAGACAAGTCATCAACACCATTAAGCTTCATTTCATATTAAGTTCTAAACAATTCACCTAGATTGTCAGTATATTTGTCCACTTAAATTTTCACACAAAATTCAACTGTTTCGAGATACGAATTAGTGTTTTATGACTTAAACATCTACATGTGTCCCACCTCAGTATATACTCCCGTATCCAGACCCCAATATTCAGTCTTACAGGTGAGTATACCACAGATGATATCTGTAAGGGGAATAAATTATGCAACCGTGATAGCTCAGGTCAGAACTTTCGTTCAGCAGAGAGCCTAGTTGACTTTTAGGTGTGTCCCCTTTAGAGGATCTTTTATATTACAACAGCCATGATTAGCATTTTTCAATGTTTCATCATTTTTTAGCTGAGGGCGAAGCTATATTTCAAGCAAGCAGAAAGTATTCTCCGGGGACTAGGCCATTGCTTCCGCAAAATCAGAAGTCCCGGGATAATACCCCAGATATCACTGAGTATAAAGACCTAGTATCTCAGAATATGGGACCCTTCAAACAAGATTTCAGGGGTTACCTATATATCCTGGAGGTGTTCCCCACGTAGACGCAAGTAAATTTTATGTTTATATCTCGTCACAATCTACTAAATGTGCAAAAACCTACTCACACATCCACAGTGAGATCGTTTATCACATTTGACTTTCCAATTCTTTAGCATGTTGTGATAGTCCACTGATGTACTATCATTTCCTCTATTCACAACGAAACTCATTTTTGATTTTATCATGTTTTTGCCTTTTTTCAAATTTTCAAATGTTTTTGGATTTTCTGAAATTTTCTACTCCCCCTAAAATACAAACACATTTTAAGAAATTTGAAAACAAACTGTACAAACAACGTGACAACCGATATCAAATCGCATCAATTCGCCATCCACTTGGCATAAACAATCAGAACTCCCCCTTTCACAAAACTATTTTCTCATTATGATTTCAAAACACTTAAGTTTGTTTTAACCAAAATGATTTTTCCGGAAAATAAGTTTTGTTGATTTTACCACTTGTCAAGTTAGGGGTATGGTTCATCATTTTGTTTGTATGAGGATTACATCAAGTTCAAACTAATGACCTTGAGTAATCACTTTGACAGAATCAACCTCTTACCACTTGTCAGAATATCCAAAACATATAACCACATGTAGGAATAAAACATCTACACAAACCATTTTACCAATCAAGATGCCGATTCCTGCTTCTCACTTACCAACCTGGAAGCTCCGGCAATTCACAATCTGTAAAATTTAACAAACTTTAAGATTCAATCACACAATCAATCACTAAGAAAGATGCCGATTCCTGATCCGCTATCACAAACTTGGGATCTCCGGCAAGTCAGGTTTTTCAATGAAAGAAAATATCCACCCAAGCCTGACCAGCCTTGGGTGTAACCTTCTCAACTTCACTAGGGGTTGGGCTATAAGTTGCCTTCTTTGTAGCATAAAACTCCTTTACCCCTTTAACCTTCCCATCAATCATTTTACCAATCATCCTTTTTACATTTCCATTAAAAACTTTCTCAACATCAAATTCATTCTTATCAGAATAAAATTGATTTGAAATTTCAACCTTTCCAACCTTTGATTTAAAATTCTCAGCTCTCAATGGTGGAAAATGAACATCATCCATTAGAGTTACTGAGTTTTCACTTTTTACCTCAACCTGTGGCTCCTCTGACTTTGTGGAATCAGATTCATCGCCAGATTTTACCTCTGATTTCTTAACAACCCAAGCTTGGTTGTCAAGATTTCCCCTTTTCTTGTAAAACTTTTTCGAACATTCACCAACTTCATATGTAGAGTTTTTAAACACTTTAAATCGTTCAGTTGGTGGTTCAGTTTTGTCAACAATAACTTCTTTCAGTTTTTGTGAGACTCCCTGTTTTGTTTTTGTTGCTTGGGGACAGTTCCATGCAATATGACCAACTTCATTGCATCTGTAACAGGTTCTTGTCTCCTTTCTTTGATAAACTTCATTCTTCACTTTCTTTGCAAGAAATTCTGTGTTTGATTGCTTCCAGAATGAGCTTTTTGATTCTTCTTCATGGCTAGTTCCTGCAACATATTTTGTATTTGTTTTAGAAATGTTCTCATTTTTATAATTTTCTGGTGGAATAAAACCAAGTCCTTTCTTTTTGTAGCTACGATTGTGGTTTGGTTTCTTTTGAAAACCAGAACCAGAATTGTAACCTTTTTTCTTGTTCAAACGTTGTTGTACTCTTGAAGTGTATTTTTTAGGTTTTCCAGTAGGATTTAAATCTTTAATTTCAGAAATATTGATTTCTGTCATTTTGAAAACCTTTTTAATCATGTCAAACCGAACACTTCTAATTGGGAATTCTTTATCAAAATATAATTTGTCAGAATCATTCAAAGTATATGCAACTTCAAATGTTTCGTCATTCAAATTAGATTTTGACAACAAAAATTCTTTACTATAAACCCGTTTTCCCGACGATTTTGAACTCTTTTCAGACGAACTCGAACTCCCGACTGACTGACATGAACTTTCGGACTCGGATTTTGACTCTGACTCCTCATCCTTATCCAACACCTGATCAACCACTCGTTTTATCAGTTCGGACTCATGATCTGTGTCGGACGCTGTGAACGTGACATCAATATTGTCTGGTAACACATCGATTAACTCGGACTCTAACTTTAGATTGACTGCCTTTTGGACTTGTTCCTCATTCGGTTTTCTAGGCGAATACCCTTCCCAAATTGGAGGCGGACACTTGTTATAACAGACGTTCTGTTTCTTACCAGTATCCGTTTTCTTCTTTGATTTCTTGTCTTTATCTTCATCTTTAAACGCCTCGAAACCTGCAACAGTAGGGTAAATTCTATCAATTATGTAATCACAACTTGTATAACTTTTCAGCAATCGTCTAATTCTTTCATTTTCTACTTTTTCACCATCTAACTCTTGCTTCCATTTAGCACATTCTTCGATGTAAAAATTTATCTCTTTTTGCTTCGACATCATTGTTGCATTTAACATCTTCAAAGCAGCTTCTCTTTCTGAATTAGTTTTCTGCAAACTATTCACTGTTCTATTTAATACATCGTATGATTCTTTCACATTTTTTAAATCAAACAGCAACTTTTCTTTCATCTTCTCTGAATCACTAAACCTCTTGTTTTTTTCTTCACATTGTTTGCAAGATTCCAAACATGTAAGACAAGGTTTTGTAACTTCAACAATTTTTTCAATCTCCACAATCTTTTCAACTTCAACCACTTTTTCCACTTCAACAATCTTCTCAACAACTTTGACTTCCTTCATTACTTTTGCAGCTTTCTCCTCTTTCAGTTTCTTCAATTTTTCTGCAAAATAAGATTCAAAATTATCAGAAGATAAGTGAGTTTTTCCAATATTAATCTGTTCAATTTCTTCATCACTATCACTTGTCTCTGACGAACTGTTTTCAGATGAAACAGATCTTTCATCTTCACTTTTCTCTTCATCAGATAACACTTCCACCCATTCCTTCAGCATTTCCGGCTTTCGAATAATATGAGCAATAAATGCTCCAACATTTGAATCAGCTGGAATGTACTTGTCCCAGCTAAATCCTTCAGCCAATTTCTCGTCATCTTGATCCATGATGCCATAGTAAGCCTTTTTGTTTGCATCCTCGATCATTTTTCCATGTGCCGTTTGAGGTTCCTTTTGTTGATGTGGTTGGTGAGTAATTTGCTGATAAATGGTCTTCCGATAATAATCATCTTTCCCAGTAGACTCCTTTGCTCCTCTCGGTTCCTGATTCTTGCACTCCCTTTTAAAATGGTCTTTCTCCCTGCAACGAAAACAAACAACTTTAGATTTATCAAATCCAAGATTAGAAAGATTTGCATCCAAGAAATCAGTTCTTCCTGTAACCAATCTAAATTTTTCTGCTCTCCTCAAAACGCTAGCTAAAGCCCATTTAATATCCATCAGTTCTAGCTCCTCTGCATCAATTTGGTCATAATCTTCCTTTGTGAGCATCGGATTGCCAATTCTTCCGGCAATTAACCCTTCATAAGACTCTAATGCAGTGACCAATAATCCCATATGATGCTTAACAACTTCTTCAGAATAATTTTGACCGTTTTGAAGATGTAGAGCTACATTGCACTGAATCAAATGACCATTTCCAGCAGATGAACTTTGAACATTTGGAGGATTCACCGTTGAGAACCCACTTGTGTTGACTGATCCTTGACTACTAGGAGTAGATTGATTTCCAGCACTAAATGCAGTTTGGATCTTTGGACTTGCTTCAGCAGTTTGAATATTTCCTTTGTAATACAGTTTGACGTCTTGTTGATTGCTTGAACTATTCATTCTTGCAATCTTCTGTTGTTCAAGATCTTGTGCCTCCAGTTTTTCAATAAACTGACCAATTGACAATCTGCTAAACTGTCCATAATTCTTCAGAATCATGAGATATGTACCCCATTCCTTTTGTGGTAAAGCATCTGCAAGCTTTTCCACCCATTCTGCTGGAGTTTTAGTGATCTTCAACTGGGACATGGTGCGTACAAGATGGCAGTATCTCTCAATGAGAGTCTTCGTAGTCTCACCAGGCATGCTTGTAAACAACTCAAACTCCTTCTTCAGTAACGCTGCTTTACTCTGGAGCATCTCTGTACTTCCTTCAAACTTCTTTTCAAGAGCTTTCCAGATCGAAAACGCATTTCCATCATGCTGAAGCAAAACAAATATATCCTCTGTTATAGCTTGCTGCAACAGACTTATCATCATTTTCTCTCCTTTATAACTTTCTCTCTCTTGATCTGAAAACTCCGAGATAATTTTATCAACATTCATAGCAGTCTGTGGTCTGATGTATGCTGTTTCAATGCTTTCCCAAGCTCTCAGATGGTTTACCTGAACCCAATTCTCAAAGCGATTCTTCCATCCATGATACTCCTCAATTCCCATAAGCTTCGGGGGTTTTTGCATTGTTCCTGTTTCGTTTTCTGCTTTCATGTTTTGAGCAATTGAAGCCGGAGTAGTCGAGGGTGTAGCAAACGCGTTGTAGAACTCGGAATCCATTCTTTTTTAGCAACTTGAATATCTTGTAGAAACCGACAAGTACCTTTACAAGAAACAAACAAACAATCAATTTAAACGCTTATCAATTAATTGAATAAGACTGGTACTCGAACTGATGATTTTTCTGTTCGGACAGAACGTTGACCAACTGTGCGGACTGAATGACCTGGATCGAATTCAATTGACCTTGACCCTTTGAAACTTTTGAACTCCAACCCGTACGAACTGAACTTATACCACGTGACTTGACCACACAAAACAACTTGACTGAAACCGCAACTTGACAGACAAAAACGACTGATCCAACCGTGCAAACCGACTGAACTCCAAAACTCAAACCATGACTCAAACCACGTGACCTTTACAATTCAAATATTTTGAACCAAAATCGCATACGATCCAATCAACACACTTATGCCGACAATCACAAATATCACAAACAAATCTGATTGAACTACTTATATCGCCAGTTAAAAACTAATCGACAACTTTTTATGAGATCACATGCAAATTTTTTGTTTTCAACCACACTTATCCACTCAAATTCTATCTTTTGCCGACAACTACTGTTACATACAATAAAGGATCACAAAAGTCGATGTATTCACATGTATCATGTCATCTTTTCATGCAAATATTAACTAATATTTCAACTTCAATATCACATGTATTCTGACACAAATCTTGATCTCTTAACTCTATTACTGACACACTTTCACATGAATATCAAGTATGATAACAAACACTCCAAATACACATGCAACCGATGAAATGTAATTATTATAGCCGAACAAGTATGAAATCACATACAGCACTCTATTCTAAACAATTTCACATGTAAAACTATGATTTCAAATATCAATGAGTGACAGACAACTTTAACTGTAATCACATGGGTTGATTATATCTAGAACCAATTCCATTTGTAAAACCGAGAAACTTTATCACATACATATGCAACACATTAAAAACTGTCAGATCACATGCACTTTGATTAAATCAATCGAAACTCTTAGTATGTGTCAGACAACAATTATCTTTCATATGCAAACAATTATTATAATGCAACTTTCTATGCCTTGAATGAAGTGCCGAAACCAATCACTTTTTAATGAACCGAGAATATGTTCAGACAAGATCACATGTTACTTGTAGAATCGATAACAACATTCACAAACAATCCAAATATCAATCTCACAAACCGATATATTCACATAACACGATGCACTAAGCACATGAAATACAATTCAAACAGTCGTTGTTTTCAAACAGTGTGCCAGATTCAATCAGTAGGTCTATTTCAAGCGATACCCTAACTGTTTTCCAAGCGATTTCGCTTCAACTATTCAAGCGAAATCGTGTAAAATAGTTGCTGATGTCATCATATGTTCGAACAATTGAAGCGAAAACACACAAAATTACAAGTTTTAGGCTGATTTTGATGCTGAAACTTTCCAGAAACTGTTAAAACATGATTATGCGTGATATGTGAGAATTTTAGCCGATTTTATCCGTAAAAAGTTTGTTCGATTTTGAAAGAAGGTGTAGAAACAGAAATTTCAAGCTGAATATGGTAAGAACTCCTCGTCCTGAGCTCTGATACCAATTGTAGGATCGTATTCCGACCTAAACGAGTCGTTTGGAAGAGTTCTAGTCCATTTCAGAGGCGGAAACTAAGAAACGGACAATGAAACAGCTTGTTTCACACTTTAATCCTCTTATATATTGATTTTACAGCGATTACAGTCAAAAGGTATACCGGCAGCACTTCGGTATCACTCTGAGAAAACTGTTACAACTGAAATGACAACTATCCTATATATAGTGGATATGATTTCGCTTGAAGCAAACATGAAGGCTTCAAGCGACACCTCTCAAGCGAAATCTTCATGAAATGCATGTTCTGTTTTCAAGCGAAACCTTCCAAAATGACATTCTGTTTTGTCTTCTAGCATGCAATATCACGTGAACTTGTTATATGATGTCATTGATGATGTCACCTAGATGATGTCATCATGACATCATGTCTTGATTAGCTCCGTACTGAACCGAGACTCGATACAAGACGAAGACGACAGATGTGTGCACCAACAAAAACACTTCTCACACTTTTAAATTGATGTACACTATCCCCACCCTGTAATATTGTATACTTAGTAATATAAAAGTTGTGTCTTTAAATATCTGTGTATTGCACAGGCTGTATAAAATATAATGTAATCTCGTAATACGTTTATTACTTTCCAAGCACATTAAATCTTTGAATTTAGAAATCACTCATAAAATAGTTATCATTAATTTTTGTTTTTTTAAAATTACTTTTTGAGTCCCTGTGTTTTAGTGGTTTTAACGACTTGAGTCCAAAATCAAAAAGTTTAACGCCCTGAGTCCCTAGCCATTTATTTTATAACGTTTTGAGTCCAATTTTGTTCATTTTATAACGATTTGAGTCCAAAAAATTGGACTCAAAAGGTTAAAAGTTGGACTCAAAAGGACTCAAATGGTTAATGAAAATGCTTATAGGGACTAAGGTCGTTAAACTTTTTGCTTTTAGACTCAACTAGTTAAAAACACTAAAACACAGGGACTCAAAAAGTAATTTACCCTTTTAACTAACATAATTTTGACCTTGAAATAAGTTTATTTAAAAGATTAATAATTAATTTCATATTTAAAATTTGTTTTACATGGGTATTTTGGTTTATGATTTTTGATGAAGTGATTTCGTTAATAACTACAGAGCAAAAAAAACAAATTCGTATAGTAACAGTATTGTCACAATTATATATTTTTGGATTTATATAAATGTTTAGATTTTAACTTCAAATAAAATGAATTTATTTATTTAATTTAAAGATAATTTTATGTGAAGTTAATAGATAATTTTTATATGTTTTTAAACATTCATAGGAATAAGATTCTTTGTTATATTCTTATCATTAATTAATATATATAGGGAGCCGCTAAACTAAAAACCACCCCCAGTTGTAAGAACCGTGAGAACCACTCACCACCAATCAGATTATGCCAACCAAAAGGGTAGTTTGGTCATTTACCCCAGATGTCTAATCTCTCTCTCTCTCTCTCTCTCTCTCTCTTCATTAATTGTAGCAGACATTTGTATTTTATTTATTCTCTCCTCTCTCCTCTCTCTTCACTCTTCTCTTTCATTTCTGTCTTTTAAATTCAAATGCTTCTTCTTCCCATTTTCATCTCTGTCATCGAGAACCACACAAAACATGCAACCCCCCCAAAACCTTTCATCCATTCCTTTCACCCACCCTGTTTCCGACGACAACCACCAGCCAAAACACCCCCCTCTGTCTCAACAGTAATCGCCGGCCACCTAACTGTGGTGGCGACGGGTGATGTCGGTGGCCCCAAAACATCTCATCTCTTTCATCCCGTTTATGGCGGTTGGCTCTCCGGCGATAGTTAACTGCAACCAACCCCCCTCCGTCTCCACAGTAATCGCCGGCTACCCAACTGTCGTGGCGGCGTGTGATGCCGGTGGTTCAGTTCTTCAGTGGTGGTGGAACACGAAGAGAGAGACAAAGGTAGCGATGTTTTCTTTGTGTCTCTGTTTTGGGGGGTTGTTTGATGTTTTTTGGTTCTGTTATTGACGTTGTTTGATGTTTTTGGTTCTGATCTTGACGTTTTCTTTGGCGACGGTGGCCGGTGAAGGGGGATTTGTAGGATCGTTTTGTGACCCAAACGAGTCAATCAGAAGAGTTCTTATCAATTCAAGAGGCCGAAACAGATGAATTGACTTGGAAAACAGCTTGTTTCACACTTAATTGTCTTGTTTATTGATTATAACAAGTTTCCAGATCAGTAGACACGTCGGCAGCACTTCGGTACCGGAATTACAAAATTTACAAATGATTTCGCTTCAAGGGTATATATAGTGAGGGTAATTTCGCTTGAAAGTAGCACTGACCATTTCAAGCGAAATTACTCACTTACACACAAACCCAAGTTTCTCGAACTACGTGCCCTGATCTAACATTTCTAAATACAAGACTCGATACAAGACGAAGTCGACAGACATATGCACCAACAGACTCCCCCTCGGATGTTGACGAGTCTTAAGTGTCGAGTCTTCACAGTCTTCAGTCTTTATCAGTCTTTGGAGTCTTTCAAAATATCTGACAGTGAAAGCATCCTCAATCTTCTCTTCATTTTCAGAATCTCGACCTGGCTATATCTTCTATTGATCAGATCTCTTGATTCCTTAAGCTCTGCATCATCAGACTCCCCCTTAAAGAATACTCGGGATCGTAGTCTGGCTTTCACAGGTTCTAGAATTGCAACCTGGCTCTCTCATAGCCATAACCTGCACATTCTCTACCTCAAAGTAAGATTTCACAAACTTTTAAAATTTGACAAACTTAAACTTTTTCAAGAGACATCAACTAAGAAATAGTTTTACAATTTTAACCGCTGAAGAATCACTTGTATACAAAATATTCAAATTTTTCATTTTAAACAAACTTCTTCATTCCAAACAAACTTTCCCAACCCTGTTGTTCATCATGTTTAGCACTCAGAATTTTGAAAATCAGCTTTGCGACATCAGTTGTCGAAAATCTTTTTGAATTTTTCAAAATTTATACTAAAACATTCCGAAAATCTTTTTGGATTTTGCAATAGATGAAATGCAGTAAAGAAATATTTACAACCAATATTTTTGTGAGTTTGTGTAAGAGGATCATATCAGTTTTTGAGACACATCACTAGCACCGTTAAGCTTTAAACATTTTAAGTTCTAAACGATTCACGTTGATTGACGATATATTTGTCCTCTTAAGCTCAATCTTAAAACTTTCGAAATGTTTACCGATACGTTAAGGTATATTAATTTTGCACTAAATTCTTATGGACCCAACGATCTCAGCATATCCCCTCATCATGCAATACACTGATTCAAGTAATGCCTTTAAACTTTCATCAACTGTGATTTGTGCGAAAACAACACAGAATGTTTAAACATTAACAATCAGGTCGATACTTCCGTATACGCAGAGAAAGTCCAATGTTTAAACAAAATAAGAAATAAAAACAAGTTGAAGTTGTTTAGGCTTTAACCAACAGGTCGATACTTCCGTATACGCAGAGGTGATCCAAAGCTTAAACGAAACACCAAAGAAAATAAAGCAGAATGTTTAGGCAATAACATCCAGGTCGATACTCACGTATACGCAGAGGATGTCCAATGCTTAAACAAAATAAAGAAATAAAACAAGTTTAAGTCTTTGCAAAAAGAAATGCACAATCACATTGACTTTTCAGCAAAGTTGTGAAAGCTCACACACTTAACCGGTTTTATGTCTTTTGACAATCAGCGATTACCGAGCAGGCACACAGTCAAGAAGGACAAAACAAAGTACTATGCTTTTGACCGTGTTTCCCACTAGACTTAGGCTTTTTGCTTTATGTTTGTATCATTATCACAAATCTACTAATCTAGCTGAGCCTATCGTCACATCTTTAGTGAGACCGTTTATCACATTTTACTTTCCAATTCTTTAGCATGTTGTGATAGTCCACTGATGTACTATCATTTCCTCTTTTTGACAACAAAACTCATTTTGATTTTATCATGTTTTTGTACTTTTTCAAATTTTCTAATGTTTTTGGATTTTCTGAAAATTCTTACTCCCCCTAAAATTCAAAATCATTTAAAGAAATTTGAAAACAAACTGTACAAGGTAAAATGACAACTGATATCAAATCGCTTCAATTCGCCATCCACTTGGCATAAACAATCAGAACTCCCCCTCACAACAAACTATTTTCCCATTATGATTTCAAAACACTTAAGTTTGTTTTAATCAAAATGGTTTTTCCAGAAAATTACTTTTGTTTTCATCATAAACCCATTGTAGGTTAGGGGTTCATCACATTGTTTTCTCAAACCTTATGAATAAGAGTTAAATCAAGTTCAACTTAATGACCTTGATTAACCACTTGTAGATGAAAATCTACCAGTTGTAAAGTAAAATATAAACAACTACCACTTGTAATCTGAAATACTACTTGAAGGAAAATGTCGATTCCTACTTCACACTTACCAACCCGGAAGTTCCGGCAAGTCTACAACCTGTAGAATTTTAACAATTTTAACAGTTTCACAAAAACAATTTTTCCAGAATGATGCCGATTCATGCTCCGCGATTACCCACTTGGGAGCTCCGGCAAGTCAGGTTTTTAGTTTGAAAATCCTGTCACCCAAGCCTGACCAGCCTTGGGTGATTTTGGTACACATCTATCCCACCATCTTTTCGATTGATTAAATTCTTTGGCACCTTTAACCTTCCCATCAAATTCTCCTTTACCAGGGAAAAATTGACCTGAAATCTCAGATTTACCAGCCTTTAACTTCAAATTTTCTTTTGACAATTTTGGAAAGTTTTCATTGTTCATCTCAAGAACAGAATTCTCATTCTTTTTCTCAACAAATGACTCCTCTAATTTTATGGAATCAGATTCATTGTCAGAACTACTCTCAGATTTTACAACCCATCTTTGTTTGTTTTCATCAACTTTTCTTTTGTAAAAACGTTTTGAAGTTTCACCAACTTCAAAATTTTTTGGTTGTTTCTTTTCATCAATATGTATTTCTTCCAAACTTGAGTTAAAAGAAACTCCCTGTTTTGTGTTGTTGGACTTTTGACAGTTCCAAGCAATGTGTCCAATCTTGTGACATTTGAAACAGGTTCTTCTCTCAACTCTTTGCTCAGTTCTCATCATCATATTCTTTTTCTTCTCAGCAAGAAACTCTTGATTTGACTGTTTCCAGAATGGTTTCCTCTGCTCTTCTTCAGAACTTCCTCCTGCAACAAATTTTGTTTTTGGTTTATAATTTTTCTCATTTTTATAATTTCCCGGGGGAATGAAACCAAGACCTTTCTTTTTGAAATTACTGTTATGGTTTGGTTTCTTTCGATAACCAGAACCAGAACTGTAACCCCTTTGCTTGTTCAATCTCTGTTGAACTCTTGAAGTGTACTTTTTAGGTTTTTCATGAAGATTTAAATCTTTTATTTCAGAAATATTAATTTCTGTTAATTTGAAAACCTTTTTAATCATTTCAGATTTGACACTTCTTATTGGAAATTCCTCATCAGAATATAATTTGTCTGAATCATTCAAAGTATATGCTACTTTGATTGGTCCATCATTCAAATTAGATTTTGATAACAGGAATTCTTTATTGTAAACCCTTTTAACCGGCGAACTCGGACTCTTTTCTGACGAACTCGAACTTTCAGATTTTGACTCCGACTTTGACTCTTCATCCATATCCAACACCTAATCAACCACTTTCTTTAACAACTCAAACTCATGATCAGTGTCAGACGCTGTGAATGTGACATCAATATTCTCTGGTAACTCATCAATGGTTTCAGACTTTAACTTGATGTTGAGAGCCTTATTTAAACGTTCCTCATTTGGTTTTCTGGGAGAATAACTATTCCAAATCGGGGGCGGACACTTGTTATATTTGACACTTTGTTTCTTACCAGTATCCTCTTCATTCTCCTTTTCTTGGAAAGCTTCAAGACCTGCAACGGTAGGATAAACTTGATCAATCAAATAATCACATGTTGTATAACTCAACAACAAACGTTTGATTCTTTCACTTTCAATCTTTTCAAGTTCCAAATCCTGCTTTAGCTTTGCACAGTCTTCAATATACTCATTGATGACTTTCCGCTTTGTCATTAATGTAGAACTCATCATTGTCATAGCAGCATCAACTTCTGTATTTGTCTTTTTCAAACCATCAACTGTTCTGTTCAGCACGTCATAAGATTCCTTCACATACTTCACATCAGACAACAAATTCTCTTTCATCTCTTCCAGTTCACAAATTTTCTTGTCTTTCTTCTCACAATCTTTGCAAGATTCCAAACATTTCTGACAAGGTTTAATGACTTCAACTATCTTTTCAACCTCGACAAACTTTTCAACTTCAACAATTTTTTCTACTTCGACAACTTTCTCAACTTCGACGAGTTTTTCAACTTCGACAACTTTCTCAATTATCTTTTCTACTTCAACAATCTATTCAACTACTTTTTCTTCATCAACTTCTGTTTTTATCTCACACTCTTCATTTTCAACTTTCTTTGTTGAAATTTTTGCAACTTCAGCTTTCTCGGCTTCTAGTTTTTCTTTTTCTTCAGCAATTCTTTTTGCTTCCAATTCTCTCTTCAATCTAGCATTCTTCTTTTCATTCAACATCTCGATCTTATCTGCAAAAAGCAAATTAAAACTAAATGAGTCTAAACTTTTTCTTGCATTATTAATGTACTCTTCCTCGTCATCAGTATCATCATCACTTTCTAAAATTCTAGCAACAAGTCCTGAACCCGATGGAATGTATTTATCCCAGCTAAATCCCTCTGCAACCTTTTCATCATCTTGGTCAATTATACCATAACAAGCTCTTTTCTCTTCAATGGTACGTGCATGTGCAGTTTGTGGTTGTTGAGCAATCTGATGAAAAATTGACTTTTGATAATAATTGTTCTTTCCAGACTGATCTTGTCTTCCGTTTGCTTCTTTGTTTTTGCATTCACGCTTAAAATGACCCTTTTCTTTGCACCGAAAACAAGTGACTTTTGATTTGTCAAACCCTATCGGAAATGCACTCATTTCTCTAAAATCATCTCTTCCGGTGATTTGTGTAAATTTTTCTGCTCTTCTAACTGCACTTGCTAGACACCACTTGATATCCATCAACTCAAGTTCCTCTGCATCAATTTGGTCATAATCCTCTTTGGTAAGCATCGGATTTCCAATTCTGCCAGCAATCAAACTTTCATATGATTCCAACATAGCAATGAGTGATGCCATGTGTTGCTTAGCTATTTCTGGAGATAGATTTTGACCATTTTGAATGTTCAAGGTAACATTGCACTGCATATTTGTAGAATTATTTTGTTGAGAACTTGGTGTTGTAAAGTTTGGATCAAAGCTTGAATATGAAGATGAAGATCCATCACCTTGAGTTACAGTACTTCCCTTTGCTCCAGAAGAACTATCAGCACTGAAACCAGTTTGAATCTTTGGGCTTGGAGTAACTTCAAATTTGTTTTCTCTGTAGTATAAACTCACATCTTGTTGAGCATTTGGATTAGACATGATAGCAGTTTTCTGGATATCCAACTCATGCTCTTCAATCTTCTGAATAAACTGTGCCAGATTCATATTTTCAGATTTTCTCATGTGTTTTAGGATCAACAAATAAGTTCCCCATTTCTGCTGTGGTAAAGCATCGGCTAACTTATCAACCCATTCTTTATCATCTTTCTTTATATCCAATCTTCCTATTTCCAAAACCAAATGACAATATCTATCAATGGTCTTTTTTGTTGTTTCACCTTCCAAAGCTACAAACATATCAAATGATTTCTTCAGTAAAGCCCTTTTGTTTTTTATCATATCTGCACTTCCTTTAAAGTTTTGAATCAATGCAGTCCAAATTGATCTTGCAATACCTTCCTGTTGGAGTAAAACAAAGATATCTTCTTTAATCGCTTGTTGAAGAATACTGATCGTCATTTTTTCATTTGTATACTTCAATTTATCAATCTCTGAAAAGTCACAAAACGCTTTTTCAAGCCCACGTTCATTTTTCGGTTTCTTGTAATCTTTCTCTAATGAACACCATGCGTCAAACTTATAAGCTTGCACCCAGTTCTCAAATCGATTCTGCCATCCTTTAAAATCTTCAATGTACATAAGTTTTGGTGGTTTCTGGTAAGTTCCTGTCTCATTTTCATTGTACAATGTTTCAGCAGCTGTAACTGGTGCAACTGGTGTAGCAAACGCATTGTAGAATTCCTCTTCCATGTTTCGGAAAAATGTTTCACAAAAACTCAAGTTTCACACGAAATACAGATTCAAACGAAATCAACTTTCAAACGAAATCCCTTTTGAAGCGGAATACCCCTTTGATACGAAATAACACTTTCAACCGGAATCACTTTTCACACGAAATAACTGATTTCGTGTGAAATAGCACACTTTCAAACGGAATATGTAATTTCAAGCGAAATTATCAAACGGAATACCAATTTGGTGCGGAATTATCTAATTTCGTGTGGAACGTCTCAAACGAAATTACACTCTGAAGCGGAATTAAGAATTTCAAGCAGAATTAGGTAATTTCGTTTGAAATGAAGCTGTAATTCCGTATGAAATTATGCTGACGTCATCATTTTCGATCTGTGTTTCAAGCGAAATTACCAATTTTATCAGTTTTAAATCGAATTAAGATCCAATTCTTTCAAGGATTCATTAAAACACTGTTTCGCACACAATATGTGAAATTCAAGTCATTTTGACAGTAAAAAATTGTGAATTTTGAAAAAGAAAGTGTAGAAGACATATTTTATGGCTGTTTTGGCAAGAACTCTTCCTCCCGAGCTCTGATACCACTTGTAGGATCGTTTTGTGACCCAAACGAGTCAATCAGAAGAGTTCTTATCAATTCAAGAGGCGGAAACAGATGAATTGACTTGGAAAACAGCTTGTTTCACACTTAATTGTCTTGTTTATTGATTATAACAAGTTTCCAGATCAGTAGACACGTCGGCAGCACTTCGTTACCGGAATTACAAAAGTTACAAATGATTTCGCTTCAAGGGTATATATAGTGTGGGTAATTTCGCTTGAAAGTAGCGCTGACCATTTCAAGCGAAATTACTCACTTATACACAAACCCAAGTTTCTCGAACTACGTGCCCTGATCTAACATTTCTAAATACAAGACTCGATACAAGACGAAGTCGACAGACGTATGCACCAACAGGATTGTTGTGGTGGGTTAGGGGGCGGTGTGTCGAAGGCGACGGCGGCGGTGAATGATGGGTGGAGGGGTGGGGTGGGGTGAGGAGGGGTGTCTTTGTTTTGGTGGGTTGTTTGATGTTTTTGGTTCGGTTCTTAACGTTGTTTGATGTTTGAATGTTTTTTGGATCTGGAAAAAGTTACTTGCACTGTTTGATTGTTTTTTGAATGGATGCAGGTTGCTTGAATGATACATTTGTATTCTTTGATTATGTGGGTTTTGATCGGTTTGGATTTTGGGGGGGGGTGATGATGCAAAAAAAAAACGAAGATTTTGATGACGATGGCGCGGAAAGGACGGCGGAGGGTAGGTTTTTTGAACCTGCAACCCCACTTTTGCAGCCTTTTAATTATCGGAAAATCTGAGCCATACCCCGTTTTTTTCGAGATATGCATTGTTTTGATATTGTTGGTTTTTTATATTTTTTCCCCAGTCGATGATGATAACAATCTATCTGAGACACCTACCGTGTTTGTGATTTCTGGGTGCGTTTGTTTTGCGTAAAAAAATTTTTGTGAAAAAAAAGTTAAACCGTAAACTTTTTAACGCAAAACGTAATCTTTTTAACGTAAAACGTAATCTTTTTAACGTAAAACGTAAAAAGTTTTACGTAAAACGTAAAACGTAAAAAGTTTAACGTAAAAAGTTTAACGTAAAACGTGAAAACGTAAAAAGTAAAACGTAAAACATAAAACGTAAAGTTTTTAACGTAAAACGTAAAACGTAAAAACGTAAAACGTAAAAAGTTTAATGTAAAACGTAAAACGTAAAAAGTTTAACGTAAAACGTAAAAAGTCTAAAACATCTGTAAAAAAATCTGAATTTAAAAATGTTTTTAGTAAAAAAATTATGTTTAAAAAATAAAACTAATATAATAATACAAAAAAGTAATAAAAACAATAAAGACAAAAAGATAAAATAGAGTAATTTTACTAAACTACCCTTTTAGATTAAAATATTAAAGACATAATAAGACGAAATGTATTTAATATTAATTTTAGTTACTTTTAATCTCATCCATCCATCCTATTGATCTAATGGCTAGGAACTGGTTCTCGCGGTTCTTACAACTGTAAGTGGTTTTCATTTTAGCGGTCCCCTATATATATATAGGAGAAGGATCCGTTAGGAACCACCCTTTATTGCGAGAACCGCGAGAACCAGTGTGAACACAAACAGTAATTCCTAAAAAAATCTAAAAAACACCCAATTTTTTTTTACTATTTTTTTTTGGAAAAATCGCTGTATTTTGTTAATAAAAAAAGTTCAAATTTTTTTTTCGAGTAACAGTTATCCATGCACATGTGCATATGTATCATTTCTTTGTCAAATTCCGTAATTCTTTACAAATATTAGTCAATTGCACTTTCATTTACACTAACACGTGTAATACACTACTTTTTACGTTAACAATATTAGAAATGTACATGTGCATCTATATGTATCAACATGAAATAAGGTGTGTTGGTACACTACTTTCTCTTTCATCTATCATTCCATCCATAATACACAAACATGCACATGTGCATTTTTGTCATTTCTTTGATAAATTCCGTAATTCATTACAAATATTCGACAATTGCACTTTCATTTACACTACCATGTGCAATACACTACTTTTTACATTACCAATTAGAAATGCACATGTGCATCTATATGTATCAACATGAAATAAGATGTTTTGGTACACTATTTTGAATACACTTTCCCTTCATCTATCATACCATCCATAATACACTACCATTACCTCCTATCATCCATAATACAGTACCATTACCTCATACCATCCATAATACAATACCATTACCAATATTTTCACTTTATTACATTTATGTAAACACCATTTATACCATCCAATCAACATATTACATCATAAATTGACAACTATACCCAAACCATCAACCACTATATATAACTAACCAAAAAAACATGTATATGGGCCGGGCCTACTTCTCCATTCAAAATCACAAACTTTCTGTACCAAAACACGTTATATCATGGTTATACCTAAGATGCACATGTGCATTTTGAATATTGGTAATGTAAAAAGTAGTGTATTACAGATAGTATTGTAAATTAAAGTGCAATACGTATAACCGAATTTGTCGAAGTAATGATACATATGCACATGTGCATGGATATCTGTTACTCGAAAAAAAAAAGTTTTTTTTTTTGTAACGAAATATAGCGATTTTTTTTAAAAAAAATATTAAAAAAAAAATTGAGTGTTTTTTTTATTTTTTTTAGATTTTATTTTGTATTCACATTGGTTCTCGCGGTTCTCGCAATAAGGGTGGTTTTCGCATGAACCTTACCCTATATATATATATATATATATAATGATTATTTTTAATTATAAGAAAATGAATATTTATAATTAGGTGGATTCGTTCGATTCAAGTATCACGGCGTTCGAGTTCAATTAAAAAAATGAACACTCCTACTTGGCTTTTGTTCACATTTGGAAAAAAAAAAAAAGACTATAAAAAGTTGATTGAGAAAAAAAGAGAATTATAATGGGTTAATTTAATTATCATAAACAAATTCCAAGTTGGCTTTTAAAACCCAACTAGTAATAAGACCCGCGCGCGTTGCAGCGCGGGTACATCGCAAATGTCGAACGGGTTAGTCCAACCGTTATGTGATGCGTTAATCATATGTAAACGCACGTTTTGACGTATCTTATTGAACTCAATGTAACATATAGCCTCATTGCGTATTATATGCGACCTGATTAACTCGAATTTATACTGTCAAGTCAAAACATATTATATGCGACCCGATTCAGATGTAGGGAAAATTCAAAATAAAGCACAAAAGCGTATTACCAAATTTTCGTCGAAGCGTGAAAATGCAAAGTTTAAAAGTTGAGGGGGCGGTATAAAGCATATGTGCCAAAAACGTAAATTACCAAAGTATAGGTAAAAATGTAAGTTCTTTAAAAAATAAATTAGTCAACGAAAGTTATTGAAGAAATAATAGGTTAAAAACACATATTATATATGGTATAGGGGTAAAGTTCGAACGTTAGAAACTTGTAAAAAGGAGTAGTAGCTTAGGAACTAAATTTGTCATTTTATAAAAATTTGAAGGTACCAAATTCAATGGGCTAAAATTGCAACATCGTGAAAGTATGGGGGAGGCAAAGCCGGTAGGAAACCCCACCAGTTCTTATAATATCTTAAATTGTTTTATTTAGCATAGCATATAATTTAAATTTAAATAATACATTTTTATAACACATCAACTTTGAAAATTTTGAATATTGAAACAATTTTACCGTGCAAACAAACGTTAAATATAGTTGGGTCATTTTGAAGATCAATTTTCATGGACCCACCAAAGACTCACATATCATAAAGACATAAACCCATCACATGACAAAATCCACAAAATCCACCGTCAATTCTCGGGAAAGAAAAGAAAAACAATGTGCCAACACAAAACCACCATTGCAACTACAACAATCACCACCATTACTACCACAGGAAAGAAAAGAAACAGTGGTACCATTTAGTTTTATTCTCTCTCTCTCTAGTCTATACAATCACCATCATTACTACCACAAACCCACCATCACAACTATAGCATAAGCACCTACTCACCACCACGCTGAACCGTACCTTATTGTTTTTATTTGGTTCAAAGTGCCTATGATCACGTAGGAGATGTTGTATCTTAGTCTCCTTCCCGATTTAAGAACGGATGGGCATAACACCGCCACCACCCCCACAACCCAACCTTCTTACCCGTCGCCGTTTCCGAAAACAACACCGCCATCACAAAAACCACCACTGCCATCGTGACCGCCACCACAACAAAACCACCTAACCGGCAAAGGCGATTCTAGGGTTCTGATGACGACATGAAGGTTTTAGGTCCCGTTCACATGCAGATATCTTCGGTTCAGATCTCAAGGGCGAGTCATCTTTGTGAGTAAGCCGTTTATAGTCGTTTTAGTTCGTTGGCCTTTGATTAAAGTTTGGTTTCTGTTTAACAATCGGGACCTCCGATTACCGCTTCGTTTTATTATTAACAAATTGGGGATCTCATGATTTAAAGGGGGAAGCAAAGATTGAATGTGAAATGGATCAAGAGAGAGGAGTTGATTTTTTACAGTGAAATATAGAAAGTGAAGGAGATGATGATGTGGTGTTGGCGGCAGCGACAGTGTTGCGATGGTCTTCATATAGAGAGATGGATCTATGATGGTGGATTGCGGTGGTGGTTGAATAGAGAAAGAATGTTGGTGTAATTAATGAGGTTTAGTGTATTACCTAGAAAAGGACGAAAAAAACAAACAAAAGTAAAAGGATCAAATGGTAAAATCAAAAGTAGGGACCGAGAGGCAAAGCCGGTGGGAAACCACCGACTTTGTCCTTTAAGATTATGTATAATTCGTGCCTATGAATTTCAAAATGATCTGATAATTCTAAATTGAATTATACATCTTCTATTTTTGTATAAAAAATTGATGTATATCTTTATTTGTACGGATAGAGTTAAAAATTAAGATATTATTAATTATTAATATAATATATATAAGAATTATTTATCTAGAAATAAAAAATCATGGGTACTTTATTTAAGGATTGAGTTAATTGCCATTTTAGTCCCTGTGGTTTGGGCCATTTTGCCAGTTTAGTCCAAAGGTTTCATTTTTAACATCTGGATCCAAAAAGGTTTCATCGTTGCCATTTTGGTCAAACTGGCTTAACTCCATCCATATGTGTTAAGTTTGCCAAGGGCATTTTAGTCTTTTAGATTTTGTTTTTTTGTTTCTACTTTTTATCCAACTATTTCTTCACCAAAAATCAAAACCTCTTATGTAGACACATTCACCAAAAATCAAAACCACTTATGCAGACACAATTTTGAACCACCGCCATCAATCGACCAACACCACCCCTTTTCTCCGACGACAATAACATCCACAAACACTGAATAAAAATATACTGCAACAACCGAATTTCAACAATCAAGGAAGCATAATAAAATCACCTCTCGACTCTCTCACTAAAATTTCCGACAGGTTTTCTAATACCGGGCACGTCAATAACCAGATTCATCCATGACTACCATTTGCCACCTCTCTTCCACTAGCCACCTTACCACCACCCGTCGCTTCACCACCACCCACCAGTCCTCCCCTAGCATCACCATCGCCGTTTCTTCACCACTGCCACTCCAACTTCTAGTGTGACTCCAACAGCTTCCCTGTTTCCTCTAACTTTGAGTCCACCAGCGCCTACAACCGGAGCTCTTTTTCTGTCTATCTATCAATCTATCTCCGGCAACGTCGGCGACTGATGTGGGGGGGGGGGGGGGTAGAGAGAGAGAGAGAGAAAGGAGACTCAAATCTACGATGGTGTTAGGGGGTAGAGAGAGAGAGATGATTCAGATCTGTCGTGATGATTCAGATCTGTTGTGATTCAGATCTGTCCGGCGATGGTGGTTATTGGTGGAGTTTGGTGGCCGACAGATATGAGGAACCATCAGGATATGGTGGTTATCGGTGGAGCTTGGTGGCCAACGGGATTTCAGAGATGGTGATTATCGGTGGAGCTTGGTGGCCAACGGGATTTCAGAGATGGTGATTATCGGTGGAGCTTGGTGGTCGTCGAATAAGAGGAACTGGCAGGAGTAGTTTTAGGTGATGGTGGTTTTAGGCGGTGGTAGAGATGACAACGCGGTGGTGGTGGTTCATAGAAAGAGAAAGTTCAGAGAGAGACTGTGTTTAGACTTTAGAGATGCTTTTGTATTGACTGAATTTATATATCTATATTATTGGAAAATAAGAGGGATAAACCATAAAGAATAAAGGGTTAATTAAAAGAAAATTGAAATGACTAAAATGCCCTTGACAGACTTAACACATATGGATGGAGTTAAGCCAGTTGGACCAAAATGGCAATGATGAAACCTTTTTGGATCCAGATGTTAAAAATGAAACCTTTGGACTAAACTGGCAAAATTGCCCAAACCACTGGGACTAAAATGACAATTAACTCTTTATAACTAATATTATTTATCATTTCTACATTTACAAGTTTTAAATAAATGGTTAAATTTATTTGAGACTTCACTACAGTTACAAGTTTTAAATAAATGGTTAAATTTATTGAGACTTCATTAACAAGATTATAAAATATTAATGTGTGACACCTATCATTCATTGTAAGCATTTATTTTATGATTTTCTCGGTTCACTTCCAAACTTATCTTATATTAATTAAATAAATAAATGAATGAATAATGAGCTAATATTAAATTTCATCCTACTTTTAAATTTTGAATACAATTCTTCTGTTTTTCTAATAAAATATTATTCTAAATTTAAATTGTTAATTTAAGATATTTTTAAATAAAACAAATTATTTATCACGAAAACCAAACTTTGTATTAATATCTGAAATATTTTTATTTTCATTACTAAATAAATTATTATATCAATTTTATTACATAATTTATAAATCAATTTGTCGGAATTGGTACCAACATTTTATCACTCAAATAGATGTTGATATCTTCTTTTCAAGAACCATCTTCACAATCACCATATCCATCGCGTATCGAGTATTATCCATTACTATATTGAAAGATATGACTTTTTTATTATTGGTATATAAAATTAGATTTATTAAACCCGTGTAATACACATAGTTTTTTAAAGATATACGTTTTTTATTGTTTACCAAACAAAATTACATTTATTCGACCCGTGTAATACATGAGGTTTTTTAAGATATAACTTTTTATTATTTGATATATAAAATTAGATTTATTCAATTCGTACAATACACGGGGTTTTTTTAAGGATATATATTTTTTATTATTTAGTATAGAAAATTACATTTATTCAACCCGTGTAGTACACATATTTTTAAAGATGTAACTTTTTTATTATTTGGTATATAAAATTACATTTATTCAACCCGTGTAATACATGAGGTTTTTAAAGATGTATTATTTTATTATTTGGTAAACAATATTACATTTATTCAACCCGTGTAATACACATGGTTTTAAAGATATAACTTTTTTATTTGGTATATAAAATTATATTTATTCAACTCGTACAATATGGTTATTATAGATATAACTTTTTATTATTTAACATTAAAATGATATTTATTCAACCCGTAAAGGAGGTTTTTAAATATATATTGTTTTATTATTTAGTATATAAAATTCATTTATTCGACCCGTGTAATACACGGGGTTATAACATAGTTTAGTTATAATCCTTAAAGAGTTAATTGCCATTTTAGTCCCTGTGGTTTGGGCCATTTTGCCAGTTTAGTCCAAAGGTTTCATTTTTAACATCTGGATCCAAAAAGGTTTCATCATTGCCATTTTGGTCCAACTGGCTTAACTCCATCCATATGTGTTAAGTCTGTCAAGGGCATTTTAGTCATTTTAATTTTCTTTTAATTAACCCTTTATTCTTTATGGTTTATCCCGCTTATTTTCCAATAATATAGATATATAAATTCAGTCAATACAAAAGCATCTCTAAAGTCTAAACACAGTCTCTCTCTGAACTTTCTCTTTCTATGAACCACCATCACCGCGTTGTCATCTCTACCACCGCCTAAAACCACCATCACCTAAAACTACTCCTGCCAGTTCCTCTTATTCGACGACCACCAAGCTCCACCGATAATCACCATCTCTGAAATCCCATTGGCCACCAAGCTCCACCGATAACCACCATATCCTGATGGTTCCTCATATCTGTCGGCCACCAAACTCCACCAATCACCACCATCGCCGGACAGATCTGAATCACAACAGATCTGAATCATCTCTCTCTCTCTCTACCCCCTAACACCATCGTAGATTTGAGTCTCCTTTCTCTCTCTCTCTCTCTACCCCCCCACATCAGTAGCCGACGTTGCCGGAGATAGATTGATAGATAGACAGAAAAAGAGCTCCGGTTGTAGGCGCTGGTGGACTCAAAGTTAGAGGAAACAGGGAAGCTGTTGGAGTCACACTAGAAGTTGGAGTGGCAGTGGTGAAGAGATGGCGATGGTGATGCTAGGGGAGGACTGGTGGGTGGTGGTGAAGCGACGGGTGGTGGTAAGGTGGCTAGTGGAAGAGAGGTGGCAAATGGTAGTCATGGATGAATCTGGTTTTTGACGTGCCCGGTATTAGAAAACCTGTCGGAAATTTTAGTGAGAGAGTCGAGAGGTGATTTTATTATGCTTCCTTGATTGTTGAAATTCGGTTGTTGCAGTATATTTTTATTCAGTGTTTGTGGATGTTATTGTCGTCGGAGAAGAGGGGTGGTGTTGGTCGATTGATGGCGGTGGTTCAAAATTGTGTCTGCATAAGAGGTTTTGATTTTTGGTGAATGTGTCTACATAAGAGGTGTTGATTTTTGGTGAAGAAATAGTTGGATAAAAAGTAGAAACAAAAAACAAAATCTAAAAGACTAAAATGCCCTTGGCAAACTTAACACATATGAATGGAGTTAAGCCAGTTGGACCAAAATGGCAACGATGAAACCTTTTTGGATCCAGATGTTAAAAATGAAACCTTTGGACTAAACTGGCAAAATGGCCCAAACCACAGGGACTAAAATGGCAATTAACTCTTTATTTTAAGTTTCTTAAAATTTATTTGATACCAAACTAAACAAAACGTTCAAATATATAGTTAATATCAAGAGTAAATTACGATTTGGAAAATTGGTTTTTAATAAACGAACATTTGCCCCATTGGTAAATAATAATCCAACCTACCTAATTGGTATACAATAATTCTACATATCAACATGTTGGTACTCAATGAACTTCCATTAAATTTTTTTAACTGAAGTTAATTTTTAAGTTTTATTTATTACACAAACAGTCCCTATAGTTATAATTTACTAGTTTTAACTATTTTGTAAAACAAAAAAACGTTAAGGGCCATGTAATTAAATTTTATAAAATAGTTAAAACTAGTAAATTACAACTACAGGGACTGTTTATGTAATAAATAAAACTTAAAAACTAACTTCAGTTAAAAAAAATTAACGAAAGTTCATTGAGTACCAACATGTTGATAAGTAGGATTATTGTATACCAATTACGTAGGTAGGATTATTATTTACCAATGGGGCAAAGGTTGGTTTATTGAAAACCAATTTTCCTTACGATTTTGGCCTCTGTGGTTATATCACTTTTACCCTTTTAGCTAAAAAATGAATCTTTTAACATCTGAGCCTCCAACGTCTTTTTTTCTAATCGTTTTGGCCCCAAACACTAACCCCATCCATTTACTTTTAGGCGCCAAAAGGGTTAGAAAAAATGACGTTGGGGTCCAAAAGGGTTAGAAAAAAAGGCGTTGAAGGCTAAGATGTTAAAAATTCCTTTTTGGGCTAAAAGGGTAAAAGTGATATAACCACAGGGGCTAAAGTCGTAATCTACTCTAATATCAAATTTGATAACTAAGTTTGAATTTAAAGTAAATAGATAAATATAAAAGTAATAATTAAACTAAATAATATTTTGTAGGAGGATTATTTATAATTAATTAGAAGAGATTAAACTAAAATAATAATTATCCATAAGAAATGACCTAATATGATGACAAGTGTTCTAAAAATGATTTCTTTTATTATATAGTACTAGCGGTAAGACCCGTGTGCAAACACATGTCGTTTCTTAGAAAACCATGCATAACACATATTGATAGAACATATAGATACATGTATAGATATTGTACCAAAATGTCTTATCTATTATAGCTAAAAGACAACTATAAGTAAATATAAAAGATATTTAACAAACTTAATAAAAGATGTCTAAAATATGTTTAACAAACTTAATAAAATTCATCAGTTACAAATGATTATTTCCATTCTCTTATTCAAAAAAGAGAGTATCCACCCATTGACAATGTAAATTGTTATAAACATAAGTACATATAAAAGATGTCTAACAAACTTAATAAAATTCGAATACAACTTAACTTTAACAAACATTAACTAAGAACATACGATCACCTGCCTAAACAACAAAACATCAAACCTCACTCAAGAATTTGTTACGCAGCAACATGTCCTTTGCTACATGTTGTGATCTGGTTAAATATGCTACTGCAAACAATGTAACAGATGCTGATCCAACAATCTCCCTATACAACAGATGATACGAAAACCCTTCTTTATTACTGATTTTTATTTCTCATCAACATCTCCCTGATTTGTCCTTTGAATTGTAGTTCAAAGTCCAGTGAGAACATGTCTTCTTCATCATCCCTCTCAAGTTGAAGTTCCAACAAATCTTGGAGATCGTATGCATTCAGATTATATGCACTATCCATTTTAATCTCTTCAACACTACCATCTGATCTGATCAAAGTCAATACTTGGGTTTTTGAGCATGACTTCCACTTTACTATTTTTGGATCAGTTGGTTTTCTTGGGCAAAGAATTATTGAAGATGAGTTTGGTGATTGTGGTTTGCTAACTAAATTTGCAATTGATTAAGACAAATCAGATGATTAGAGAAGGTTTTTAGAGTATCGATTTTTAGAGACAGAGCAACAGTTGTAGGATAGACTGGGTTTTGAAGAACATTTGAATGTTCAGCTCTAACTTCTTCCAACTTTTTGTAGGTCTCAACAATCTTCAGTTTAGACCATCTAGCAATGGATCTAACTGGACCATAACCAGCAGCCACAAGCTCTGCTCTCATTCTGTTAAACTTCAATACCTCATATGAATCCATTGTTTTGACTTTCTTCCAATTAGGTGGATTTGGCTTTACCAGAGGATCATTGTTCATTTTTGTGATTCTATCGATATGAGTTTTTCTCTTACGTGTGGAGATGATTTCTGGTGAAGGAGAATGTTTTGGTAGTGAAGATGAATGTATGGGAAATCTTTGTGACGTTGGAGATGGTTGGATTGTCGTTGGTGTAGTGAAAATGATCATGACAGATGTTTGACAAACTTCTGCTAAAACAACTGGTGTCTTAGCAGCTGTTTGGTAAACATCTGCTGATACTTTTGTGTTCCCAGCATCTATTGACAAAATGGGTGATGATGGTGTGGAAGGTATTTTCTCCTTCTTTTGTGATGGTTTTTTGGAGAAGGTTGGGATTTAGGTTGAGCAGGAGATACAATTTCTGTAGGATTAGCTTTTGAATCTGGTGGCAACTTTCTCAGTGAGTCTTTCTCCGCCTTTTAGGCATCATTATCATCATCATCATCTTTCTCAAAGATTGATGTAGAGGTGGAGCCAGTAAGTTTCAACCGATGTTCCTTAATGTTCATAATGTCTGCTTGTGTGTCTTTATACCTGGCATCAACCAAATTTCTAATAAACTCCAAACTGAAATTGCGGTTACTTTCAGCCAAATTCCTCTGAGCTTGAAGGATGGGTTGCATAGAATTCCAAAGCTCATTGGCAATTTCTTGCCTGGAAGGTTGACTTTTAAAAAGCTCTATCATCTGCTTAATCAATTCTTTCATTTCAGAAACATCTGTTTCAATGGTAGACACTCTAACCGTCAAATCCTTATAAGTTAATTCATCACCTACTTTGATAATAGGAGAAGTCTCCATATCATCAGAAACAGATGGCCCTTTTTCTTCGTTCTGGAGACTTCCCACTGAAGCAGAGATTACATTTGTAACCTCATCAGTCGTTACCTTCAAGGGAGTCTTAATGATGTAACCATTGTCCAACTGATCACCAATGTGTTCAACAGTTGTAGTGGCTGCTCCACTTGAACTACCACCAAGAGTTTCGTAATACTCAACGGGGATAACCTCCTCAACTGTGTGTAGGATAGGAGATTGAATTGGTTCAGACACAGTCATTTGTTGCGATCTACTCTCAGTAATGTGTGTGATGTGTGTAAAATGCAACATATAAATTACATCAAATGAGGCATAAAACTAACCCTTTTTTAGTACTAATATTGGAAAAAGAGTGTTTTTGTCTTCCTTTTGTATTTTCAGGATTAAATGAGCTCAAAAACGCAAAAGAAGCAAAAAGACAGCTAAATCCAACATAAATACAAGAAAAGGAACATTAGTGGACTGCCCGAACCCTCAACGGCACCTTCCAAAGCAAAATAGAGAAAACAGAAGGCTGAACACGCCCCGTGCTCAGCCAGCACGGGGCCGTGCCCAAGAAGCAGCAGAAAAGACAAACCTATAGAAGCTTCTATTGCCCATCACGGGGCCGTGCTCAGCGGACACGGGGGCGTGTCGAAAGTACAGCAGGCACATTTATTGTAATTGCGAATTACAATTAATGAGGAGAGAGAGTGTCAGACGGACACGGGGCCGTGTCCAGCTCTCTGTTCAGCCTATAAATAGGAGTGCTTGGATTCATTTCATCTCATCCCTTGGCACACCACCTCTCTCACACTTCATCCACCACCCACCACCATCACAACACCATCATCCACCACCATCATCCATTGTCCATCATAGAGTGTGTGAGTCGTCTCGGGATCCAAGATTGATCGTAAGAGTTCTTGACAATCAAGGCCATGTTTGCCTAAGTCTCTTACATCACTTGGTGAAGACAAAGTGTCTAGTATAATACTTTTTATTTCTAATCTTTTGCACTTTTTATTTGGTTTTGTATTAATGACTTTAATAACTAGTTACTTATGTTGAAGGTGATCTTTCCTTATCGTTTGTCCGTGGTGTCTTGGCATTATTTTACTGTCTATATAAAATAAAGGATTTTC
This sequence comes from Helianthus tuberosus, assembly GCA_030545235.1. Taxonomy (NCBI): domain Eukaryota; kingdom Viridiplantae; phylum Streptophyta; class Magnoliopsida; order Asterales; family Asteraceae; genus Helianthus; species Helianthus tuberosus. Next base: position 156,838,678 of record CM060452.1, read on the forward strand.
ACCATTCATATCTCCACGGTCTATATGGAGGTATGTTGGCTACCTGGTAGGGGGTTAAGGGAACGGTTTGGTAAAGGTCTTGCCATTGTTCAGCGTTTAGAGGTCCTTCAATGGACCTGGGTCAAATTTAGTAGGACCTCCTTCAATACTTCACGGTATTGGATGGCGGGGGTCCAAACTCTTTGATCCCCTCATAAGTTAACTACTATTAATACTATAACCCGGCTATTTAGGACTGTATCCCTGCTGACTCAGACTACTTAGCCGAGGGTAACGTCACCGCCAAAAGCGGGGCCTACCACAATACTGCATTAATAACTTAATTCATTATCTTCCAATAATCCACCCCTTTAGGATTGTATCCCTGCTGACTCAAACTACTGGGGTGAGGGTAACGTCACCTTCAAAAGAGGGGCCTACTACAATAACTAAGATAATCTCTTAATTATGTGCAAAAGTGCGGAAATAATCAAAGGTTATACTAGATACGAGTCGGAACCAAGTGATTCATCTTGTCTATCTGTTTTTATTTTTATTTTTATTTTTATTTTCAGCATTTTAGTTAGTTTTATTTTTCTTAGTTTAAAACATTTTTCTAAACTTTTGTTTTGGTTAGACGTTGAGGATAAACCGGTACTAAAAGCTCTTGTGTCCTTGGACGACCTCGGTATCTTACCAACGCTATACTACACTCAACGATGGGTGCACTTGCCCATATGTGTGTTTAGTGTTAGTGAAATATCGTGTTTTATAAATTTAAAACTTGGCTAAAATAAGTGTTAAAAAGGGCTTAAAATATACACCTAATATATATAACACTTCACACCCATCAAGTTTTTGGCGCCGTTGTCGGGGACACAAGGATTTTAAGAAAGTTAGGAATCAACGGCCTAATCATCTTTTATTTTTCTTTTTATTTTTTTTTAGGATTTTCTTAGTTTTTCAACTTCTGCAGAGCTCAGCACGGGCCGTGCCCGCTGAACACGCCCCCGTGCTCAATCATTGGAACTGGCAATCCTGTTTTACATCAGACAGTAAGCTGAACACGGGGCCGTGTCCACTCAACACGCCCCCATGCCCAAGTTTCAGTTACTGAAAACAGAACCGTTAGATCCCGACAGTTGGTAATTTCTGACATAAACATGAGTGATAGTAATTATTTTTACTTTCGGCACTCTTATGGTAAATGGTGTCAATTATGTGGTGGCGAACATGAAGAAGTAAAATGCTACTTCCTAAATTATAGGCCCCACTACATGGACCCACCATCTTCTCACAACCTTAAGAGGGGCGAAAGTAAAAATAAGCACTATTTCTCCCTCGAATGCGCCCAGCCAGATATTCTAGGGGAAATGCTCCTTAGCGAGTTAATTCAACTAGAAGAGCTAATTCTGAAATGGATAGAAGAGCTTGGGAAGGATTTTATTGATCCACCCCAAGACGATACCCATGAAGAAATGTTGGAACCGCATTCCGACAACCTCGTTGCTCCCGAAAATACCTTCGTACCTAGCAAAGACTTGGACGATAGTCGTCCCTGTGTCGATTGTGCCGTGAAGGACTCACCATCAACTTCGTTCGATGCATACATAGACCTGAGCGATTCGGCATATACCTTCTTTAACAAGAGCCCGGAAAAGGGTTGGACTTGTCCACCTAGAATGAAAATAGGAATTACCCTCACCGACAACCTCTTGCGTTCTCGCCTTAGTCTAGGACAATTAAGGTATATTAGGCACTTTGGGGTTGTTCCAACCAGTCAGGAGCCACCCGATACTAACAAGTTCCTTAAAAAACTAGACAACTTCATAAAACAGTCCTTAGACACGGGGCCGTGCCCAGCCAACATGCCCCCGTGTCCATCGAAAGATTCCATTCTGATCAGTACGTCAGAATACGGACAAACTGTGTCAGAACTCCACCTGCACACGGGGCCGTGTCCACTGAACACGGGGCCGTGTCCAGGTTGCTGTCGTTTTCTATAAATGCAGCCAAGAATTCTGCACATTTGGACCAACTTGGGGCAGAGATTTGCAGGAATCTTCTCTCAAACTATCCTAGGTAAGTCTAAAAGAAGGTTCCAACAACCCATCTTGTCCTTTCCTCTTTTAGCTATTTCCTTCTTCTTCATCTTTCTCCAAGAGCTACCATTGAAAGTTTGGAATTCCTCCAACTCTATGGTAGGGATAAATGAGTTTTGTTCAAAGAATCTTGGTGAAAACATGTTATGAAACATTGTTTTAAGTTATTAGTAGCCAAAAAGGCCCCACAACATTCAGAAAATAACTTAAAAATCCAAGTTTCCTTGTTCCAAAACTCTGCAGAAAGATGAACACGGGGCCGTGCGCAGTGAGCACGGGGCCGTGTCCGGTTACTGTTTCATTAAATAAACTATTTTTAGTTTATTTTTTCGTAGGATGACGAGTGAAAACAGCGAAACATCTCCTGTGCATTCGCCAAACAGCCGTAGAGGAAGAAGACCCTCCATTGAAGCTACACTTGTACACTATGTGATAGCATTAAGGGAGGCTCTCGACGAAATGACTTCAGTAGAGGAGGTCCTAATCGACCGTATTAACGATCTAACGATGGGACTTGAAAGCAACTTCCAAGAAATTAACCTCTTGCACCAGAGGTTAAATATTCTTGTAGCACCTCCAATGGAACCAGTCCTTCCTCAACAGGATTGGAACCTGGCACTCGGAATCAACAACCCTACCGGGTGGGAAGACTTTCCGGCGGAACCTCCCATGGAACACCAACAAGAGATCCCGGTGGAAGTTGAAACTCCTCAAACTAATGCCAATGAGCCTTCTTTTCTCCTTCCAAGGGAGGTGGAAGAATGGCTCGCCGACATTTAAGGAGAACCGCACTCGGAAGAAGGAGTTCACAAAGGCCTTGTTTAACCAAGATTGATTATTTCTTGGAAATTTTGCTAAATTAAAATAAAGTAAAGGCTAGGACTCCATGGTTTGTTATTTCTTTGTTTTATCTAGTTTAATTTAGGATTATGTAAGTTCTCTCTATGATGAAATGAAATGATGGTTTTAAAGTTTGGATGGTTTATAATGAGTAAAACACACTCATGGTGGTAAAGGATGAAAAGGGGAACGAGAAAAATGATCCCATGCACAAGAACGAGGCAACCCGACAATTTTCTCCATTTCAGAAGGTTCAACACGGGCCGTGCCCAACCAACACGGCCCCGTGTCGAACCACCTGCAGAAAATGCCCAGTACAGGTACCTGGACACGGGCCGTGTTCACCCAACACGCCCCCGTGTCCAGACTTCTGTTTCTCTTATTTCAATTTTGTTACTGGCACTTGAACACGGGGCCGTGCCCGGATAACACGGGGCCGTGTTTAGTGCCCAGTAACACAAATTTTTGCTTTTTAAACACTATTTTACACATCTAATCAACCTAAAAAAAATTATTTTTGGGACACATTGAGGACAATGTGTAATTTAAGTGTGGGGGGGGGATGCTAAAACCTTGAATTTTGCAAGTCCTAAATATAAGCCTTACACAAAACTCTATTGGAACCGCTAATCACCCCAAATTTTTTCAAAAATTTCATTTTTTTTACTTGTCTAGGTTTAACTCGGGAAATTCAAGTTCTCAAAAAGGTTATATTTTTACAAATTTACAACCGATAGCGTAGTGATAAAAAGAACCAACATAAGAAAATTATGAAAAGGCATGACAAACTTATTTAAAATTTGATTATATATACTTGATCACATAAAAACCCATTCCCACAAAACTGAGTTTTGAGCCTTTATTGAGCACACAATTTCATATCATTTGACTAAATGCTCATTTTTTGTTTCTTGTGTGAATAGCCGCTTGGTTCTTACGACTCTAGAACTTGCCATGACAATACATTCCCGGTCCTTATCAACTTAAACCCGAGTAAGTAAATGATGGAGGCATTAGGACTAACCCTTTTTCATTTCTACACCATTATTTTTCTTTTTCTTTTACCACCTACCCAAAAATCCCCCTAGTTAGCCCCTTTGAGCCTAAACCTTTTCGTTTCATCACCCAAACAAAAACCCTTTCACCCACCAAAACCTTTTTCATTTTTAACCCTTTATTTTAGTAACAAGTTCGGTTCTTCGTGAAAAAAAAAAAATATATATATATATATATATATATTTATAATAATGAAGCAAAAAGAAAATAAACAAACAAAGTAATCAAAAATAACTTTGTTTGAATAAAAGCTTCATTAAAAATAAAAAAGTTGCAAAAATACGAAAACCGACACTTGTTACGCTTTTAGCCTTTTTTTTCTACTAACCACTAACCCATCCACCTACCTTTAACCCTAGCCAACCCTTAACCCACAAAGTCCTCTTGATATCTACAAAGGTATAAAAGTTAAAAAGGAGGAGGATTGATTTCTTGGCAAGCCTATGGTAGGAATAAGTTCCGTGCCGCTCTCGAGTGATTCACTAAAAATACACCTTCGGCCGAGTGTGAGTGATTTCCCCGCGAGGTATGTGAACTTGTATATAAATAGAATTTTAAAAAAGGCATGTTATGCCCAAATAAGTAATTTCTTTTATGAACAGTTCTAAATAAATCATTACGAATAGGAGTGTAAATAAATAAAAATAAAACCCAAAAAGATCTTGGAAATCCCGACACTCTACGACAAGCCCAAAACCTTCTCTTCTACCTATTCCATTTGGGAGTGTAAGCCACATATTAAAGAGTTTTGCTTGAGGACAAGCAAAAGTTCAAGTGTGGGGGTATTTGATGTGTGTAAAATGCAACATATAAATTACATCAAATGAGGCATAAAACTAACCCTTTTTTAGTACTAATATTGGAAAAAGAGTGTTTTTGTCTTCCTTTTGTATTTTCAGGATTAAATGAGCTCAAAAACGCAAAAGAAGCAAAAAGACAGCTAAATCCAACATAAATACAAGAAAAGGAACATTAGTGGACTGCCCGAACCCTCAACGGCACCTTCCAAAGCAAAATAGAGAAAACAGAAGGCTGAACACGCCCCGTGCTCAGCCAGCACGGGGCCGTGCCCAAGAAGCAGCAGAAAAGACAAACCTATAGAAGCTTCTATTGCCCATCACGGGGCCGTGCTCAGCGGACACGGGGGCGTGTCGAAAGTACAGCAGGCGCATTTATTGTAATTGCGAATTACAATTAATGAGGAGAGAGAGTGTCAGACGGACACGGGGCCGTGCCCAGCGGACACGGGGCCGTGTCCAGCTCTCTGTTCAGCCTATAAATAGGAGTGCTTGGATTCATTTCATCTCATCCCTTGGCACACCACCTCTCTCACACTTCATCCACCACCCACCACCATCACAACACCATCATCCACCACCATCATCCATTGTCCATCATAGAGTGTGTGAGTCATCTCGGGATCCAAGATTGATCGTAAGAGTTCTTGACAATCAAGGCCATGTTTGCCTAAGTCTCTTACATCACTTGGTGAAGACAAAGTGTCTAGTATAATACTTTTTATTTCTAATCTTTTGCACTTTTTATTTGGTTTTGTATTAATGACTTTAATAACTAGTTACTTATGTTGAAGGTGATCTTTCCTTATCGTTTGTCCGTGGTGTCTTGGCATTATTTTACTGTCTATATAAAATAAAGGATTTTCACCATTCATATCTCCACGGTCTATATGGAGGTATGTTGGCTACCTGGTAGGGGGTTAAGGGAACGGTTTGGTAAAGGTCTTGCCATTGTTCAGCGTTTAGAGGTCCTGCAATGGACCTGGGTCAAATTTAGTAGGACCTCCTTCAATACTTCACGGTATTGGATGGCGGGGGTCCAAACTCTTTGATCCCCTCATAAGTTAACTACTATTAATACTATAACCCGACTATTTAGGACTGTATCCCTGCTGACTCAGACTACTTAGCCGAGGGTAACGTCACCGTCAAAAGCGGGGCCTACCACAATACTGCATTAATAACTTAATTCATTATCTTCCAATAATCCACCCCTTTAGGATTGTATCCCTGCTGACTCAAACTACTGGGGTTAGGGTAACGTCACCTTCAAAAGAGGGGCCTACTACAATAACTAAGATAATCTCTTAATTATGTGCAAAAGTGCGGAAATAATCAAAGGTTATACTAGATACGAGTCGGAACCAAGTGATTCATCTTGTCTATCTGTTTTTATTTTTATTTTTATTTTCAGCATTTTAGTTAGTTTTATTTTTCTTAGTTTAAAACATTTTTCTAAACTTTTGTTTTGGTTAGACGTTGAGGATAAACCGGTACTAAAAGCTCTTGTGTCCTTGGACGACCTCGGTATCTTACCAACGCTATACTACACTCAACGATGGGTGCACTTGCCCATATGTGTGTTTAGTGTTAGTGAAATATCGTGTTTTATAAATTTAAAACTTGGCTAAAATAAGTGTTAAAAAGGGCTTAAAATATACACCTAATATATATAACACTTCACACGCATCAGTGTGCATTAGAGGAACTGTTTTCTTTCTAAAATTCAATTGCTTCAAACAGAGGTAATATTGTTGATGGAACTTGAGTCGAGGGTTGTGGTGTAGAAAGCGTGATTGCCCTGGGAGAGGGACTTTTAAACATACTTTCATATGAAAGGTCTACTTCATGTTGTGTTGTCCCTGTACTTACAACATGATCCTTTTGTGAGGATACATGAGGAGTTTGGATGGGTTGAGATCTTTCCAACAACTGTGAGGAAGTAGCAGCAGTGGTTTCAAGTGACATTTGTGTTGTCACTGCATTAACTTCTGGGATCTCATCTTCTAGAGGAACCTTTTCATTTTGTTTGGTTTTGGTGGGGGCTTTTCGGATGTGACAGCTTTCTTTTTGCGTTTTCCAGGTGTGTATTTCACAACACCGGTTGTGGTGTCATGATCACCAGGAGCAGTTCGCTCAACAACAGAAGTTTGAGCAACTGATGCGGACGCATCTAAAACATGCTCATCCCCCTTTGTTTCCGTTGTTAAAACTTTTGACTCTTTATCCATAAGTTTAGTAAAGTTTTACTTGTAAGACTATTTATTTGAAAAGCTACACCTTGTTCAAAATCTGTTTGTGACACTTGTTTTCGTAGGTAGTAGCTTAGAAGTCTTGGATACAACAGAAAAGCATTACTACGAACATGTTTTTTCAAATTTTTCACATTTTCACATTATCCAACTGTAGGATCGTTTTCAGACCCAAACGAGTCGTTCAGAAGAGTTTTACTCAGTACGAAAGGCGGAAACAGACGTACTAAGGTCAATTCAGCAAGAATATCACTTTAACTGTCGATTTGATTGATATAATTGCAAATTACAACGAGACGACACTTCGGCAGCACTTCGTGGCTAAACCGGAAAAGTTCAAGACTCCCTCAAACGAAATCAGGCACAAGGTATTTATAGGGATGGTAATTCCGCTTGAACCATCCTCAAACGGAATCACACTTTAAGTGAAATTATCACTTCAAGTGAGATTAACCGTTCAAGCGGAATTTGATCAATGATTTCGCTTGAAATGACAATTTGTCATTTCAAGCGGAATTACCCTAAAACACACTTTCTCGTTTTTCGTGCCCTGATCTATTTGGTACAATACAAGACTCGATACAAGACGAAGTCGATAGACGCATGCACCAACAGACTCCCCCTCGAATGTTGACGAGTCTTAAGTGTCGAGTCTTCGGTTGTCAAACCTCCAGTCTTTATCAGTCTGCTTGCTCCCTCCAAAGATTATCCATTGTAAGCATCCTCAAACAATCTCTTTCTCTTGATTTTCAGGATCTGAATCTGGCTACACTCTCTTCAGTCTCCCTCTTGATGTCCTCAGACTCCCCCTTTCGCTAAACTGGGATCGCAGTCTGGAATTCTCTTTTCTCAGGTTCTTAGATTGTAATCTGGCACTCATCCAACTCAGGTATCGGAACCTGACTAACCTACACATTCTCTACCCAAAAATAAATTTCCACAAATTTAAGATTTTGATAGAATTATATCATTTGCAGGTATTTTTCAGAATGATTTATCATTTAAAAGATTCTGATGATCATTTGTAAACAATCATTTTTCATTCAAAGAACAATTAACCCAAACCTGTTGTTCATCATGCTTAGCACTCGGAATTTTGAAAAACAGTTATTCAACATCAGTTGTCGAAAATCTTTTTGAATTTTTCAAAAGTTTATGCTAAAACACACTGAAAATCTTTTTTTTTTTAATGTAAATGAAATGCAGTAAAGAAATATTTATAGACAATATTTTTGTGAGTTCGTGTAAGAGGATCATATCAGTTTATTAGACAAATCACCAACATCGTTAAGCTTTAAACATTTTAAGTTCTAAACGATTCACATTGATTGACGATATTGTTGTCCACTTAAACTCAATCTAAAACTTTCGAAATGCTTACCGATACGTTAATGTATATTAATTTTGCACTAAATTCTTATGGACCCCACGATCTCAGCATATCCCCTCATCATGCAATACACTGACTCAAGTAATGCCTTTAAACTTTTATCAACTGTGATTTGTGCAAAAACAAAGCAGAATGTTTAAACATTAACAATCAGGTCGATACTTCCGTATACGCAGAGAAAGTCCAATGTTTAAACAAAATAAGAAAAATAAAACAAGTTGAAGTTGTTTAGGCTTTAACCACCAGGTCGATACTTCCGTATACGTAGAGGAGGTCCAAAGCTTAAATGAAACACCAAAGAAAATAAAGCAGAATGTTTAGGCAATAACATCCAGGTCGATACTCACGTATACGCAGAGGATGTCCAATGCTTAAACAAAATAAAGAAATAAAACAAGTTTAAATCTTTGCAAAATGAAATGCACAATCACAGTGACTTTTTAGCAAAGTTGTGAAAGTTCACAAACTTAACCAATTTTATGTCTTTCGACAATCAGCGATTGCTGAGTAGGCACACAATCAAGAAGGACAAAACTAAGTACTATGCTTTCAACCAAATTTCCCACTAGAACTAGGCTTTTTTATTTAGATTTGTATCGTTATTGCAAATCTACTAGTCTAGCTGAGACCGTTTATCACATTTTATCTTCCCATTTCTTTAGCATGCTAGCATGATCATCCACTGATGTACTATCATTTCCTCTTTTTACAACAAAACTCATTTTTGATTTTATCATGTTTTTTATTTTTTTTAAATTTTCAAATGTTTTTGGATTTTCTGAAATTTCTTACTCCCCCTAAAATTCAAACACATTTAAAGGAAATTTGAAAACAAACTATACAGATAAAGTGACAACTGATATCAAATCACTTCAAATCGCCATTCACTTGGCATAAACAATCAGAACTCCCCCTTACAACAAACTATTTTCCCATTGTGATTTCAAAACACTTAAGTTTGTTTTTTTTAATCAAATGGTTTTTTCGAAAAATTAGTTTTGTTGATTTTAACTTGTAGGTTAGGGGTTTGGTTCATCACATTGTTTTTCAACCACTTGTAATAATGGTCCAATCAAGTTCAACCTAATGACCTTGATTAATCATTTGTAACACAAACTCATTTTCAACCACATGTACCAACCATTACCATTTGTAGGTTGAATTCTCAAGATGCCGATTCCTACTCCACATTTACCAACCTGGGAGTTCCGGCAAGTCACACTTATCAAAATTTTCAATTTTCATAAACAATTTAAGAATGATGCCGATTCATGCTCCGCGATTACCAACTTGGAAGCTCCGGCAAGTCAGGTTTTTATTCTTTGAAAAATATTGACACCCAGGCCTGACCATCCTTGGGTGTAACCACTTCTTTTTCATTCCCACTTTCAACAGACTTGTGAACATTCTTTTTGGAAGCATAGAATTCTTTCACTCCTTTGGCCTTACCATCGACCATTTTTCCAAAAATGTGTTTCACATTTCCATTGAAAGTTTTTTCAACATCAAATTTATTCTTTTCAGAATAAAATTGATTTGAAATTTCAACTTTGCCAATTTTAGATTTCAAATTCTCAGTCCGCAATGGTGGAAAATTCTCATCATCCAATGGCGGAACCGTTTTCTCCTTTTTCATAACAACCTGTGGCTCCTCTGATTTTGTGGAATCAGATTCATCACCAGAATTATCACTTGAATTCTTAACAACCCATTTTTGATTATTAAGTTTCTCTTTTCTATTGAAAACATTTTTCGAACATTCACCAACCTCATAAATTGAATTCTCAAAAATTTTAAATCTGTTTGTTGGTAGTTCGGTTTTCTCAACAAATTTTTCTTTTAGTTTACCAGAGACTCCCTATTTTGTTTGCATTGCCTTTGGACAATTCCTGGCAATGTGACCAACCGTTTTACATTGAAAACAGGTTCTAGTCTCTATCTTCTTCTGAGCAAAGCTTTTCTTCATTTCATCTTGCTTCTTTGCAAGGAATTCTTTGTTCGTCTGTTTTCTGAATGCCTACTCCTTCTCTTCTTCAGTCGTTTTCCCTGAAACAAAAACAGTTTTTGGTTTATAAATTTTCTCATTTTTATGATTTTTAGGTGGAATAAAACCAAGACCTTTCTTTTTGACATTACCGTTATGGTTTGGTTTCTTTTGATAACCTGAACCAGAACTGTAACCCTTTTTCTTGTTTAAACGTTGTTGAACTCTTGAGGTGTAAGGATTAGGTTTTATAGAACGGTTTACATCCTTTATTTCAGAAATATTAATTTCTGTTAGTTTGAAAACCTTTTTAATCATTTCTAGTTTAACACCTCTTATTGGAAATATCTCATTAGAATATAATTTGTCAGAATCTTTCAAAGTATATGCTACTTTGATCGGTTCGTCATCCAAATTAGATTTTGATAACAAGAACTCTTTATTATACACCCGTTTTCCCTGTTTGGCTTTTTGACTTGACGTGTCGAACTTTGACTTTGACTCTGATTTTGACTCCGAAATTGACTCCTCTGTTTCATCCTTATCCAACACCTGATCGACTATTTTTTTTATTAATTCGGACTCATGATCAGTATCAGACGACGTGAAAGTGACATCTATACTTTCTGGCAAATTATTTGTAGACTCAGACTCCCATTGTAAGTTTGTTGCCTTTTTGACTCTTTCAGATTCGGATTTCGAGGAGAATATCCATTTTCGACCGGGGGTGGACATTTGTTATAGACAACACTTGGTTTCTTACCAGAAATCTTCACTTCATCATCTTCTTTTGTTTCGAACTTCTTCTCTTCCAAAATCTTTTCTTCTTCAAATGTCTTCATTCCTTCCACAATGGGGTAAACCCTGTCAACAATAAAAGTAGAACATGAGTAACTTTTCAACAATTCATTTACTCTATTTGTTTCAATTTTCTGAGTTTCCAATTTCTTCTCAAGTTCAGCACATTTTTCTGTGTAATAAATGACATTGTCAAGCTGCCTCATGTATGCCCCTTTGAGTGTATTCATTGCTACAGCTTGTTCACTGTTCGACTCAGTGTACTTATTCATCTCTCTGTTCAAAACATCGTAGGATTCTTTCAGCCTTTTGATGTTGTGTAGCAGTTCATTGTTTTGCTTTATCAGAGATTCACAATTCATACACTTCTCTGCAACCTTGACTACCTCCTCATCTGCTTTGATTTCAAATGCTGAAACTTCTTTTACTACTCTCACTTGAACTTCTTCAGCTCTTTTCTTTTTCTCTGCTTCAGCTTGTCTCTTTTCTTCTTCTTCTTCATATCTCTTCCATTTCTCTTCTTCAGCCTCCTTAATTTTTCTGTATTTTTCTACCCAATATTCATCAGTATAATCATTAATAACATGAGCAACAAAACCTTTATGATTTGTAGATTTGTTCGGATCATAATCATCCCAGTTAAAATTTTCCCAGCTAAAACCTTCAGGTAACTTTTCATCATCTTGATTGATTAGACATGCTTTGTTGTCGGCTGAAATATATTTGTCCCAGTTGAAATTTTCTTGATTTCCCAAACATGCTCTCTTTGAATCTTCAATTTCTTTTCTTCCATGAGCTGTTTGTTCCTGTTGTTGTTGATGTGGCTGTTGAGCAACTTGATGATATATCGCTTTTCGATAGTAGTCATTGTTTCCAAAGGGATTTTGAGCTCCACTTGCTTCACGATTGGTGCACTCCCTCTTGAAATTCCCTTTTTCCCTGCAACGAAAACAAGTAACTTTAGACTTATCAAATCCTAAAGTTGAAACATTTGCATCGCGAAAATCATCTCTGCCTGTAATTTGTTTAAACTTTTCTGCTCGTCTCAACATGCTAGCCATACACCATTTTATATCTCCTCAGCATCAATTTGATCGTAATCCTCTTTCGTTAGCATTGGATTCCCGATCCTCCCTGCAACTAAACCTCCATAGGATTCAAGCACCGTTACCAACAAAGACATGTGGCTTTTAGCAACTTCCTCGGTATAATTTTGATCATTTTCAAGGTTCAAAGCAATGTTGCATTGAAGAACTTTGCCACTTTTTGTTGTAGAGAAATGTGGATCAAATGTTGGAAATGAAGTAAATCCAGTTTTGTTGCTTGATTCCTGAGATGAACTTTCTGAAGAACTTTTTGCATTGTAAGCAGTTTCAACTTTTGGAGAAAAAATTGTCTTTTCACTAACACCCCCTTTGAAATACAATCCGATGTCTTGTTCTCCATCATAATTCTTCATTCTAGCGATCTTTCTTTGCTCCATCTCTTGAGCTTCAAGATGTTTGATGAACCCACCCAGTGTTAACTCACTATATTCCTTTTTATTATTCCTCAACATCATCAGAAACGTTCCCCAAACATCATGTGGCAACGCATCAGCCAGGTTCTTAATCAACTCATCTTTATTTTTGTTTATGCCTAATCTTGTCATGTTTTTCACCAAGTTACAATATCTTTCAATAATCTGCTTGGTGCTTTCCGTTCTCAAACCACGGAATAGATCAAATTCTTTCTTCATAAGTGACATCTTGTTCCTGAGCATATCTTCACTACCAAGGGACTTTGCTTCTAATTCTTTCCAAATCGAATATGCACTTCCATTGTGTTGAAGTAAGATCAAGATATCTTCTTTAATCGCTTGTTGTAACAAACTAATCATCAATTTTTCATCTTTGTATTTCTTTTTCTCCACAGCACTTAATTCTCTAATTGGTATTTTCACCTGATTGTTTCCGACTGGTCTAACATATTGAACTTCCGTATGTTCCCATGCATCTAGGTGATAAGCTTCCACCCAGTTACCAAAACGTTCAGACCATCCACTAAAATCATCAATGTCCATAAGCTTCGGTGGTTTTTGCATAGTTCCCGTTTCATTTTCAAGCATCGTATTTTGAGCTACAGTCATTGGACTAGCAAACGCATTATAAAACTCGTTCTCCATGTTTTCAGTTTTCAAAAGTTCACAAACTGTCCTGTTCAAACAGAAAATTAACCCTCATGCGAAATCACCCTGTTCAAACAAAATCAGCACTTTTGAAACGAAATTATCAAGTTCAAGCGAGATTACTAATTTCGCTTGAAATCACTCAAACGAAATTACCCAACTGGAGCGGAATTAGCAACTTGAAGCGGAAACTCTGATTTCAAACGGGATTACTGAAGCGGAATTATACCTTTGAAGCGGAATTAGCTAATTCCGTATGAACTTTCAAACGAAATAACGGTTTCAAGCGGAATTAAACTCTAATTCCGTTTGAAATGCTGTTGATGTCATCATTCTCTCGCTGATTTTGAAACGAAATTACAAATTTACCAAGTTTTAAGCTGATTTTAGTTCTGAAACTTTCTAGGGTTTGTTAAAACACTAATACGCACATGATGTGTGAAATTCAGGACATTTTGACCGTAAAAAGTTGTAAATTTTGAAAAAGAAGGTGTAGAAATCATATTTTACAGCTGAATTGGTAAGAACTATTCCTCCTGAGCTCTGATGCCACTTGTAGGATCGTTTTCAGACCCAAACGAGTCGTTCAGAAGAGTTTTACTCAGTACGAAAGGCGAAAACAGACGTAATAAGGTCAATTCAGCAAGAATATCACTTTAATTGTCGATTTGATTGATATAATTTCAAATTACAACGAGACGACACTTCGGCAGCACTTCGTGGCTAAACCGGAAAAGTTCAAGACTCCCTCAATCGAAATCAGGCACAAGGTATTTATAGGGATGGTAATTCCGCTTGAACCATCCTCAAACGGAATCACACTTCAAGCGAGATTAACCGTTCAAGCGGAATTAGATCAACGATTTCGCTTGAAATGACAATTTGTCATTTCAAGCGGAATTACCCTAAAACACACTTTCTCGTTTTTCGTGCCCTGATCTATTTAGTACAATACAAGACTCGATATAAGACGAAGTCGACAGACGCATGCATCAACATCAACAAATCAGAAAACAGTGCTTGTGATAAATTGTAATCATATTTTGTTAAAATAGCATAACCCAAATACTGAATGTTTAAAGGTATCTCATTAAATGCGGTGGTCTTGGCTGAGAGACAAGTTAAAAGAGTATGAAACAAAAATTTCATTGGCGGAGGTAAGTTTGGTTTGTAGATAGTAACTTCCTTTAATTGTGCATCATACCCTCTTTCAATGAACTCTGTATGTTCAAGTTTTTCAAAGTTGGTCTTACCTCCTAAGTCGTCCAATGCTAATGTAGTGGAAATTGTAAAGGAAGAAATTCGTACCACTCTTTCCCCGACCTTAGATCTGATGGGAACTGGATTATTATCTTCAGACTCTATTTCAGCATTAAACCAAAATTGTCGGAGTTTTTCTGTATGAACCGGAGCATCAGCAGTAAGAATTGATTTGTATTTTGATGACGTTAAAAGGTCAATTATAGAGTGATAGCTGGTATTTTTGCTGGTTTTCTCGAAGATGGGGAGGTAGTTGTGAGGGTTTTTGATGTTCAGAGACATGATCGGAGAAGAAGGTGATTGGGGGATGAAACAGGGTTTAAATTGGAGGGTTTTTAATATGTTAGAAACTATTTTTGAGAATTTTGAATTCGAGACGGTAGTGGTAGAACCTCGATTTAGGGATGAAACAACTTTTATATAGAGAGAAGAAGTGAATGCTGACGTGGCAGTAGTTACAAATATTTGATGGCTAAGATCTGTCCACGTCAGAACCTCTCTTGCGACAACCGATGACAGTTGTTTGGAAACCTCTGTTGGTCGTTGACGTGATGTCGTGGTCACAATCAAATTTAATCCAAATACAACTAATTAGCTAGCGGTAAGTGGGTATCGAACACAGGGAGTTTGTGGAATATGTGTTATTTGAAGTGATTATCTAAGTTAACTAAAATTAAACTAAATGCAAGTAAAGTAAATTTCAAGAGTTGATTTGATTGAATTGGTTTTAAAACTAAGATTGCTAATGTAATTGCAAATTGAAAGTGTTGGTTGTAAATAAACTAGAGAAGAATGACCATCTTTAGTTTCCGGTTTGCTTTAACGTTTGTGCTATCATTCACTAGAAAGAACTACATAGACATAGTTCGTGTGCAATTACTTGTTGTGATAAAAGGGAACTAAGTACTCAGATTCCTATAACGTGAGGATGTTACCCGATGACCAATTAACCCTTACCCAATCCTAATTCTACCCATGATATCTCGATTGCCAACGGCACCAAGAACGTAGGCTACAGCACTGTATGTGTCCTTTTCTTCATTTCTTCATTAAAACTTGATTTCTTCACATCTTGATTATGCCAACTTCCCACATCCATCTAGGCTTCCTAAATCCCGCATTTCAAGCACTTTAACACCTGTAACATCAAACATCTAGTGATTACCAAATTCAAACAATTAACCGTACAAAGTATGGGATTTTAATCTCTTTAAAGGCCTTAAGGGTTGTCCTACGGACCACCCGTCACATCCCCACACTTACCCGTTGCTTGTCCCAAGCAACCCGTTCAAAAACCATTCATAACCACAAGCGATTAATCATGTAAACCAAGCTAAGATATACCGTCCTACTAACCTTCAATCATACCACAAGACACACCCCTCACAAAAAGCTCTCGGTGACAAGAAATATTAGCATATAATGCTAAACCACTCAATGCGTATGTGTGTTTGTACGACAATAAGCTTGTATAAGAATCAAGTCTCCTCCTAACAAATATCTAGCATGCTTATGAATCAAAGGGACTTACGGGTTGTAACGGGGCTAGGTGCAAAGGTAGGAAAATGGTAGGATACATATGAAAGAGCTAATTGATTTGACCCGGTTTTTATTTCTACTACTAAACAATGCAAACATCATCTATATACACCACTTCTCAACTACTATCACAGCTCAATTCCTCTTTTTTTCTTCTTTTCTTGTTGTTCTTTTTTTTCAATAGAGATAGAACACAAAAACTCAACAATATATACAATAATATCAACACTACATACTAAATTTCCTAAACCGGGTCATCTCAAAAGGTAGATTTTTTTATAGGAAGTAGGCTCGGGTCACAACCGAATGGTATAAGGCTCA
Source organism: Helianthus tuberosus (assembly GCA_030545235.1). NCBI lineage: Eukaryota > Viridiplantae > Streptophyta > Magnoliopsida > Asterales > Asteraceae > Helianthus > Helianthus tuberosus. Next base: position 156,855,163 of record CM060452.1, read on the forward strand.
AACACGGCTTTCTAAAGACCAAACCCCCACCCCTCACAATACCAAGCTCATATATGTAAAGTATGAGGTCCAACCCACCAATCCCGCACTCTCACACGTCTAGACGAGGCTACCTACAAGTCCCCTACCATTTTCAAAAACATGCTAACTCTAGGATTTAACAAGAATTCGTACACAAGTTCTATTAACACAATACACACACCGCCACTCAAACAAAGAAATGTCTATAATAACCATATGTGGCTCAAACTCTCACCAAGAAAAGACTAGGAATGGGTGACGGTGTGTCAAGTGAAACAATATCAAGTTTTCAAATTTTGACAATTTTCGCTTGGGTTTACAAAATCTTTTAAATTCTCAAAAATTCCCCCAATCCCCACACTTAGGATACATTGTCCCAATGTATGGTTTTGAGGGAAAGATCGCTTTAACCAACAACATTAGCTTTCGCTAATACTCTCAAATCCCAAATTTCTCTTTTTTTATATAAAAATTTAAACACACCACCACTAACACCTCCCGTAAATCACATCAACATCTAAACACCACCCTACCTCCCAACCATAAACATAAACATACGAGATAAAAATATACACAAATATACAAAGGTTCAAGATACGACCTGGCTAATAGTACTTTGGCTGTGGAGGCCCGAAAATGGATGTCTTCATGTCATTCCACTCGCCAAACCCAAAAGCTCCGCCACTGCTACTGCTTCCTTGATCACCACTTTGACTTGCCTGCTGATAATTCATGGCGTGTGGATCCACCCATTGAGAATGATGCAATGGTGGGGTGGGATAAGACACACTACCATCATATGGTGGCAATGTGGTATAATCTACAACTGGCGGGCCCGCTTCGAGTGGTTGACCCGCGTGCCATTGATCATGCAAGCGTCTGTGACAGTCGTCTAAATAGCGATTATTTATCTCTTCTTCGTGGGCATACATATGAGCACGATTCCATTGCTCATTTCTGTCATAGCTCTGCTTCAGAGCTCTCTCCATACTAGCCCCTATAAAAGTTTACTGATCGAAGAGCATTTGGTTGGGTTCAGTCCATTCGCCAAAAGTGGGGGGTTGCCTCTGCTCGATAATCTGGCCCATATTCCCCGAATGAGCCCAATAGGGATCATAGGGATGTTGTGCATAGTCGAATGCACTACCCACATATCCTGACTGTACTCCTGCTCCCTGAACTCCACCTGGGCCAACACCCCCTATTTGAGCATCAACCATGAACGTGTCTTCACGGTAGTCGTCATCACCACTAACTTTTTCATCAGTCGTTTCGGGCTCATCAGCCTCGCCCGGTTGTAGTGGTCTCGCATCTGCTTTCAACACTCTCCACCTTCTCCCGTCAGTTTTCAACTTATGATACCTTTCTGTTTCCTTGAACTCCCAACCTGGCCCCAAATTCTTGATGTCAAACGGCTTAAAGCTATTATAAGAACCTTTTTCGTTGCCTTTAATTGCCCCATATTTCTTTAACAATGCCGTGATCAATCGGCAGTGGGGTACGATTTTTCTTTCTCCGCTATTTCGGCTCAACCAGATGTTGTTCAACACTAGAAATCGGAAGGGAACCTTGGGAGAACCATGCATTAACATGTACAAGATCGGCACCTCTTGAAACCTAACCTCCATCTTGTCACCCCGTCGCGGGACGACATTGTGTGTACACAAAACCAACAACAACTTCGCCTCCATTCTCAAGTTTCGTCTAAACAATTTTCCATGTGTAGTTCCCGGAAGGAAGAGGTAATCAAGCATTTGTTGCCATTGAGGATGCTTGTCAGGCTCGTGATAGAGATCTTTGAGGCTTGGGCAGATATATTGATTGGATGGTTGGTCGTCAAACTTCGCTATTCGGCGTTAATGAATCATAAGACATTTTGACCTTTACCCCGTTACACCATCCAACGAGCTTCATCTTGCTTGGGGCTTTAAACGGGGGACATTCAAGTGTGGCCATCCACTCTTGAATCTGAGCATCATACATCTTCTTTACCTCGTTATCGTAACACTTCAAAGCTGCCCCCCAACCCAATTCTTTAAACTTTTCCGTTATCCCGAACGGCCCAAAATCAGCTTCCCGGATTTCCTTCTCACAAATAAACACCTCAGCTCTTGACTTCAACTTGTTCATTTGCTCGTGAAACAAATCCTCTCGCCATTCTTCAGGTTGGTCTAGTAATGAACCGGATGTCCAATCCGGTTTTGGACCCCTTGGAGGCGCATCCTCCTCCGAGTCCGGGTCTCCTATCCGAGCCAACCTCCTTCTCTTCCATTGTTCCTCTTCCCCTTGAGGTTGTGTAGACGAACTTGCACCCGCTTTACCCTTCGTTTTCACCATACCTACACACATTCATAAACCACACACACCAATCAAGTAAGTTCAACCTCACAATCTTCCCCACACTTGCTTTATGTTATGGGTATCGGTATAAATGTACAAAAAAACAAAAATTTATTCTTTCAAACAAAAATTTGGCATGATGTCCCTACAATTCAGAATTTTTCCAAAAAATTTTCACTAATCATCAAATACATTTATACCCAAACATCCCATGGTTCAACAATATCCTATCATCTATCATATACAAGCAAGTGTGTAAGCAAAAAAAAACAATGATAAGAACTTACAAACCTCAATGTACATCAACAAATAATGTGAAATTGCATACCTTGGTGTTGTAGAAGATGAGAATAACAAACTCTTCAAGTTCACACCAAAACCCACAAAAACCACCAAAATTTCGGCTCTCCTATGCTCAAATCCAACCCCAAAACAAAGGAATCTTCGAAATATAAGTATGAATCTAGATTCCTTGTGAAATTTCACCCAAAATAGACTCAAGAATCACCAAAATCGGTTAAGATTTGAAGGAGGTATGAAGCTTTGAAGATATGGAGAACTAGGGTTTTTTTTAGTAAAGGAGAAGAAGATGAAGGAGAGAAAAAGTTGTGGATGGGAAGTGGTGATCGATGTGTGGATGGGGATTAATGAGAAGTTTTTATTAAAAGTATTATTATTATTATTTTATTATTTTTCGGGTTTTTGTTTTTGTTTTTTTGTTTTTTTATGTAACGCCGACAACAACCCTAAAAAGTTCAGCACGTGCCGAAGCCTACGGCATCTGCTGTAGGTTACGGCGAGACCTGGGTGAAAATGATACGCCGTAGGGCTCTTTTTTGTTTGAGGGCCGCCGTAAGCTACGCCCCCCCCCCCCACCGTAGCTTATGGCGGGCACTGGCATAAAAGGGGGCCAACCAAAAGTCTTTTCTAACTTGCAAATGCTTATTATTATTATTATGTTTTTCTTAGTTTATAATTTTTTATAGTTTTCTAAATTTTCAAAAGCGTGTAAAATATACCCTACCCCCCGTTAAAAACCCGTGTTGTCCTCAACACTATGTTTGGGAAATTCGTACGGATTTCCCCACACTTGTTTCGAACACAAGCTTCGAACGGGACTTTATTCAAACCGAAATAAACTAAACTAAATATGTACAAACATCAAACCTGGGCGTCTCATGCTTCCTCGTCATCCAATGGGCGTAAAATGTAACCCACTTTGTCAAGCTCAAGATTGTTTGTCACACCCCCCAAAATCCACCATGCGGGGTATCACCGCTTGGAGGCGTGACGTGACCAGGATCGAGCCACCAATCATACTGAACAATGTACTTAAGTAAATAAAGACAACCACAATACGATTGGTGACCAAAAGCTAGTTAACCAAGTTTTTAATTTAGACAGCGGAAGCATAAACGTAAAGTTCAAAACATAAGTTCGCAGTTCATAAGTTTAAAGTCCAACACATAGGTTTAATAAGTTCATAATGTTTTAAACATTAAACACTGGACATAACCGTCCGCACACCACAACGACTCCTTCCTCGTGCAAGCTCCAAATGTTTAGCGACCTGTAAGGCATGTAACAACGAGTCAACAACAAAGTTGAGTGAATTCACAGTTGGTTGTTTAGTTATAGCATTCGTTTCGTAAATCATCTGTTCGTTTTGAAAACCATGTATCGTATAAGTTTGCATCGCGGTCTTTCTGACATGTTTGCGAAGATTAGTGGGGGTTTCCCATGTGTTACTAGACCACGCGTATCGACTGCTACGAAAATATAAGAGGTGCCCTAAGTCAATGTCTATCAGCATTGACCCTTTGCCCATAGTCCATTAGTACACGCCCGTCCGACTGGCACGGTGTGAGGTTTGTTAAACCTAATAGCGCTATTAACTAATGACCCGCTCGCCATAGGCCTCGGCGATTAAGTCGATAATTGAGGGACTTAAAGTGATAGAGTTGATGGTCTTATGATCGTGTATGTAGGTTTTACGTACGTGCCCTTAAATCCGAGGACAGTAGTAAGTATGAGTGTACGTAGGTTTTACGTACGTGCCCTTCAATCCGAGGACAGTAAAAAGCAGTTTAATAGTAATGATAGTACAAGTAGTTATTCAATCCCATTCCCAACCCCTGGGAATCCCATGCCTTAGAAAGAGTGTGAACTCACCTCGGTTTGCTCGGTTAGGTTCTCAAATATAGTTAACAGTCAAGGTCGGTCAATCACGTCCTAATAAGGTACGGATAACAATCAGTTTCTCATGCATAACACGTATCCTACGTATGGTTTATTTGCACATTACTTCGTCCACATAACAGGTACACACTTTAACAATTTATGCCCATATAAACTTCCCATCCATTCCCCACTCATAAACAGACATACGATATTGCACGTAACACATATAACATGTTAGATCATTCACCGATAGCATACTCGACATTTAGACACGCAAGTCACAACTTATGTCAATTCAGCATTAATATTCAAAACCGGCTGTTTTCGGACATTTAAATAAAATAGTTAAATTATTCCAAAAATTCCCAAATTTTTACAGGACGTCTTACATGAACCAAAAATTATTGTGTAAAAAATATCGGGGTCCAGTTCATTATCAGTAATTTATAGAAATTCGTTTACCGGACTGCAATCAGATTTACTACATTCTGATTGCAGTTCACGGGATAATTCGTCTAAAATTCCTCGGAAGTCCGTTTGACAAAATTCCAGTTCGAGGGTCACAAATACATCAGTGACTATCTATGGTATGAATTTTAGGGGCTGGTTCAATTCAGGTTTCAAATTACGACCGAAAACGTACAGCCCATTTTACTGCAGTAAAAATCAGCCTTAGCTGCTGTCACGAAAACAGACTTTTAAAATAGTAAACGACCTCAAAAAAATACGATTCCAGCGCCATTTTCTTCGTTTTTCGAAAAGACCCGATTTAGGCTTCAGAAATTCCGTTTTTCGATTTGTTAAAGTCTGTTTACGGCCTGTTGAATGCGGCTGAAAAAGTACATCAGAATGCTGTTTCGTGGTTTAAGCATTACTAAATCGCATCAACGAGTGTCTGAACAATGGATTTATCAAGAAATCAACAATCAAACATCAAGTATGATTTAACCAACCCTCAACCGACAAGATTCCGCTTCATAATTCATGCATAAGTAAACTTTTATGTAACTTTAATATTCTTTAATTTTGTTTAACATCTTCTAGTCTTTTGTTCTTTTAGTGATTTAAACAACACATCATACTACAAATCATAATTTTGAACAAGATGAAACAAGTTAAAATGAGACTTACTACTAGCTTATAGCTAGGGATGAATCTAATGCAAAGTGATGAGAAAATGGTGGTGAAAAAGACTAGAACAAGCTCCTTTGATGGTCCTTCAAGGTGTAACCTCCATTGATCCTTCTAAGCTTTGAGTGAAATGTGTAAAATGAAGAAGATGATGATGTGTAAGGGTGATGGTGGTTTCGGTTGTGTGTAAACCGAATAGAGAGAGAGAAGTGAAAGATGGAATGTGATCTCTTGTGAAATGATGATCAATCTCAAGGCCATGCTCTTATAATCAATTCCACATTTTATGTCTAGTCCAACAAGCAAAAAATCAAATAAAATAATCAAACATAATCTTAGAAGTATGGTTAGATGATATGTGGGGTCCCACTTGGGAACTAAATTCGTTTGGGGGGGGGGGTATGTTGCAAATATTTCCCAACTAGGAAGTAAGTCTTAGGTTGATATGTTTAGTTAGTAACTTTTTAGCGGGTGCTATGTCATACGGGGATCATGACTAGCCAGAAATAGTAAAACAATGTCCATGACAAAAATTTAGTGTCCCGGGTAATGTCCGGTTGTTCGGTCGGACACTGTTCCGTTAAATTGTTTAATTGTTCCGTAAGGCGTCTTATTAATATATTTTAGTAACGCAATTTATTCCTAACACATAGGAAAACATACCGGACTTTTTAGTAACTTTTCTGTATACTCCTAGTATGCTAACACGCACATGTAAGTATAACACAGAAATCAGAGAGCAGTTAAATGATTCAGCACAGTCATCAAGCACTTTGATTATCATATAATAAATTGTACAGATTACATGTAATTTTTGAGGGTTGTCACATTCTCCCCCTGTTAAGAGAATTTCGTCCCGAAATTTAGCGCGTGGTTACTGAGGAAGCTAGTTAAGTTGCGTTGTTTTCCTGATTTTCCTGGGGTGTCACATCATCCCGCCGTTGATTTGGAATTTTTTCCCGAAATTCTGCAGTAGTTTCAGCCTCAGTAATGGTTGTGTTTTTCTTAAACAGTTGGGGATACTTGAGTTTCATTTGGTCTTCTCGTTCCCAGGTATACTCTGGGCCACGACGAGCATTCCAACGAACTCGGACCAGAGGTATCCTGGTATGCTTGAGGATCTTAACATCTCGATCAGTAATCTCTACAGGTTCCTCGACGAATCGCAGCTGGTCGTCGATAGTGAGTTCCTTCAGAGGAACTATGAGGGTCTCATCTGACAGACACTTCTTCAGATTCGACACATGGAAAACATTGTGAACTCCGCTGAGTTCTTCAGGTAGATCCAACCTGTAGGCGACTTTGCCAATTTTCTCAATGACTTCGAATGGTCCGACATAACTGTTGGTGCATGTTTGTGACAACAGCTTAGATTTGGTCTTTGGATATCTTGTAATTAGATAAACGATAAACAGTTAGCGGGTTTAGCTTTGTAATAGTGAGTTGTAATTGTTTGGGCTAACCAAAACCCATATTGGGTGATGGAGGCGAATTGGGCCTGTCCAATTCGCAGTCCATGATGTTTAACCTTGGCCCAAGTAGTAACCTTGTGTTATATAAACAAGGTTAGGCTTTAGGGTTAAGGTTAATCAGTTAATTAGCCAAAACAGTGTTAGAGAGAGAATTCGTGAGAGCTTTAGGGTTTGGACGAATTTGATAGTTGGTTAGGGTTTGATTGATTGTAAAACGTTTGTTTGGATAATCAATAGAAACCCGGTTTGAAAGTGTCTTGCTGTTTCTACACGTTTTCTGCTTATTCTGATCAAGAGGATTCCGCACTCTTGATTGGAAAGACAATTCTGTGAAAGATCTATACGAATAGGGGACCTACAATTGGTATCAGAGCATTAGGCTCTTGATTGCTCGGTTCAGAATTGTGATTGGCAGAAACCTGAAGAATTTCGAAAATTGTGAAAGTGAAAAATTAGGGTTTTCGATTTTATTGAGTTTTGATATATTTCTGCGAATTTGTGGCTATTTTGATCTTTCTGTGTTCTTAGTTTTGCTGATTTGCAGGTTTTCAGGATTGTTCGGGTTGTTTGGTTGACAAATTCGGCTGAACAGATTTGAAGATTCGAAGATTGTTCTTCGTGTTCTTCATAATTTTCGGAAAATTGGACTGATTTTGCTGTTTCGATTTTGCAGGAACTGTTACGAAATCTTGGAAAATCTCAGAAAATTGAAAAAGATTGAATTTCCATAATCTGCCTGGCAAAATTAATAAATTCACTGACAGGACCTGCGAATTTAACTGATCAGCAAAGTTATTGGCGAACTTGAAATCCAAAGGCGACTTTGGTAATCGTATAATTTTCCACAGCGAAATTATCACGGTTTCAGCGACTTTACCAGTTGTCGTAAGCAGCGAACTGAGTTTCTGGCGAAATTAATCTGAGCGATATCAAGCAGCGAATCTGATCAGTGAAGTTAACCAGCGAAATTGTACAAAGAACAGACCAGCGAACTTAAACATTGACCCAGCGAAATTATCTCAAAACCAGCGAATTTAGAAGAAGAATTTAAGAGGTGGAATTTCAGTTGGCAAGCGTCGATAAAATTTCAGTGTTTTGCAAATAGAAATTGATCAGTAGCTCGTTTGACAGAACCGTTTGGACCGTTAGATTCCTTGGATTTTTAGGGTAAAAAAAAAAAAAAAAAAAAATTTGGAAAATCCCGATTTCGGTTTTCGACATTAGATATCATTGGATTCGTCTTTTCGAGACGATTCTAACGGTGTAATTTGGTAACCACTGTTTTCGGAAAAAATTTGTACGGTTTTATCAGTCTGATTAAGTTAAAATGTCGAACATGTCTAAATTGAACGAACTCTTGAGAATGGAACATGAGGTAGGCACAACGAACAAACCACCTAAGATGATGAAGGTGGAGAACTACTTGACATGGAAGGATCGGTTTCAATCCTTTGTTGAGTACCAGGACACTCGTATGTGGATGTGTATAGAGGATGGGTATGCGAACCCAACTCATGACTTTGAGGGAAGACAACGTGTAACTGCTTATGTTGATATGGATGCTGAACAGAAGAAAATGTATGAGGCTGAAAAAAGAGCCTTGGCAACCATTAAAATGTCTTTACCTGATGGCATCAAGCATACCTTTAAGAAGTACACTACTTCAAAGGCAATGTGGGATGCGCTAGAGAAGAGATATGAAGGAAATCCTGATGTCAAGAAGAACAAAGTTGATTTACTGAAGAAGCAGTTTGCAGTGTTTAAGTACATGAAAAACGAGTCTCTTGAGGACGTCATCACTCGATACTATCATTTGATGTCAGAATTGGACAATTATGACATAGATTGCTATACTGACATAGAGAAAAATGACAAGCTGCTGGATGCACTACCTGCTAAATGGGATATCTACACTCTCATGATAAAAGGAGAAGCAGATTATGACACAAAGGAGCTAGAAGAAGTGGTTGGAAAGCTAAGAGCTTATGAGCTCAACATGAAGAAGAAGGACACTGGATATGATCAGGTTCAAGATCCAGGGATCTACAATGGGCTTACATCTTCCTCATCTCATGATGCTTCTAGCGACTCAGCCACTGCTTTTCTCTCGCATGAAAATGAACAGGTCACAGTAAATGATGATGGTGATGTGTGCTTTGTAGCTGTTTCAGGTGGATCAACAGGAGCTAACAGAACATCTGGTTCTAAGCAGAGTAGTGGTGTTAAGTCGATGCCAATGAGTGTGAAGTCTGCTGAAGAGCATCTTGCTCTACTTGCTTCATTTGTTGCTTCATATGAAAACTACATTCAGGGGAAGATATCTGATCCTGCCACTTTAGATGAAGATTACGATCAGATTGACCCTGATGATCTTGAAGATATGGATTTGCAGTGGCAAATGGCCATGATTACTAGAAGAGTGAAGAGGTTTATGAACCGAACTGGAAGAAAGTTTATAGGAAAGACTGTTGGTTTTGATAAGACCAAAGTGAGATGCTTCAACTGTCAAAGTTATGGGCATTTCGCCAGGGAATGTCAAAAACAAAAGCAGGATACTTCGAGTCAGAGTTCAAACAATAGAAATGCTTCAAACAACTCTAACTCGAGAGCGTTGATCTCTACTGCTAGAGAAGGTTCATATGACTGGAGTGTTCACTTGGAGAATGATGACAATGTCACTCAGGCGTTCATGGCAGAGATAACGCAAATTGATGATGGTGAAGCTACAGTAGATGATGTTAAAGTTGAGAAGAAAAGTGATGCTGAGGCAGAGGTGAAGGCAGAGAGTAAAGCTGAAGAAAAGAAGGCTGATCAGACATCAGATGCTGAGGAGAAAAAGCAAAAGTCTGACCAGGAACGGGAAGCTGAAGAAAAGGAAGCTGAATACAAAAGAGTGAAAGACCAGCTTGCAGCTCTCATGGCCAACCTTGATAAACAAACAGGAGAGGTAAAGTCTAATTCTGTGTGTTTAAAATGTCGTGAATTACAGGGTGAAGTTGATAGGTTGTCCACACAAAACCAAAGTCTGGTGGGCGAGATGTCTACCATAAAAGAAGCAAACTTTTTTGCTAAAAGAAACGAATCGTCATACTTGAAGAAAATACAAGGTTATGAAACTAAAATTGAAGTTGTAACCTGTAAACTAAATGAAAAACTTCAAGTCATAAACTTAGCTCATGACATGATGGCTGAGAAAACAAAAGAGATTTCTGATAAATGCAAAGAGTTGTCAGATGCACAACTAAGAATTGTTGAACTTGAAAAGAAATTAGGTCAATTCAGGGACTCTACTTTTGTTATGAAACACATGATGGGTGGCTTGAAGAAAAGTAATGACAAAACCAGTGTGGGATTTCATGGTTTCAATGAAGTTCCACCTCCTGTTAGTCATGACTATTCTTTCTTGCCTAATGAAGATGAGCTCATGGACTTTGGGTCAACATTGCCAAGTAGTTCCACGTCACGTCAAGGAAATGTGTTTGAGAATGCTGATGCTAAGAAGGATAATAACAGCAAACCTGTTTTGAAAAAGAATACATCACATCCTAAAAATAACAATCCAACTTTTGTTAAAAAGGTTAATTTTGTTCAAGGAAGTGACATGAAAAACGAAACCGCTGTTATTGAAAATGAATCTAATATAGAGTTTGCTAAAAATAAGAACAAAGAAAATTCTGAAACTAAGCAAACTGAACCAAATCCTTCTAAGGCATCATCAGAAGAAAAACCCGAATCTAGTTCAAAGGCTTCAGAAAAGAAGTCTTCGAAACAGAAATCGTGCTTCAAATGTCACACTAAGGGACATGTAGCTAGTTGCTGTCCTAACAAAAAGAGTGAAGCACAAGTTGGTGAGAAACAAAGAGGGAAATCACCTGAGAAGCAAGGTGATAATGAGGAGAAAGTCTCAAATTCTCCAAAGAAATCTGCTCCAAAGCAACAATCGGATGTTGCTGTTGGTGTAGATAAGGCTGAAAAAGGAACTCCACAAGTTCCTCGTTTTCAAAGAAATCAACAAAGATTTCAGCCTAGATCTCCACCAGGCAGATTTGACAGACCTAGAAGCAGTTCACCAAGAGTGAACAACTATAATGCAAATAATTTCAGAAGTCAAGGTCAATATCAAAATCGATATCAAAATAATGGTTGTCGAAATTTTTATAACAATGACTTTAGAAATTATAACAATCAAGCTTCTTGGAATCAAAATTTAAGATATCAAAATCAAAATTTTCAAAGGTCACATAGTCCAAACACAAATAGGTACCCTCAGGACCAGAGACCTTATGGAAATCATGCCCCATTTCCATCAACAGGCCAAAGATCCAAGACTCCAGTTAGGAGAAATGGATGCTGGATGGATGTTCAAGTAGTTGGTGAATTTGGAAGACCCAAGACCATTAAGGCTTGGGTCCCCCAATCTAACTAATCTTTTGATTGGTGTGTGCAGGAGCTGCTAAGGAGGATTATCAACTTATGGTATGTTGATAGTGGCTGCTCCAGGCACATGACGGGGGATATGAGATTGTTAACTGAATTTGAAGATTATGATGGTGGAAAGGTGAATTTTGCGGGTGCTAAAGGTGGTAGAATTACAGGAAGAGGAAAGGTGACCAATGGGAAGATCACATTGGACAAAGTGAACTATGTGGAGCAGCTGAAACACAATCTGATGAGCGTGTCACAAGTCTGCGACAAGGGTCACTCGGTCCATTTTACCAAGAATGAAGCATTAGTGTTGAAACCAGGTTTGAAGATTCCAGACGATTGGATAGTGATGCGAGCGCCAAGGAGAAATGACACTTATGTCATGGACATGGGTGCTAAGGATCCAACTGCTGTGGTGGCGTGTTTACTATCAAAAGCATCTGAAGCTGAATCGATGTTGTGGCACAGACGCATGGCCCATATTCACTATCGAAAAATGAATTACCTTGTTAAAAATGAGCTAGTGAAAGGGATTCCAATGCAGAGGTTTCACGTGGAAGATAAATGTCTTCCATGTCAAAAGGGAAAACAACATAAGAAACCTCACAAATCTAAAACAGTAAATTCCATAGATGCCCCTTATGAATTACTTCACATGGATTTATTCGGTCCAGTGAACGTAAGGAGCATAGGTGGAAAGTACTATTGTTTAGTTGTCACTGATGATTACTCACGTTATTCATGGGTTTTCTTTTTAGGTTCAAAAGATGAGACAGCAAAGATGTTGATAGATCTTTTTACAAAATTGGAAAACGTCCATGATGCAAGGATAAAGAGGATAAGGAGTGATAATGGCACGGAGTTCAAGAATCGAGTTCTGGATCTCTACTGTCTTCGAAAGGGAATTGAACATCAATATTCTGCTCCTTATACACCTCAACAAAATGGAGTTGCTGAGAGGAAAAACAGGACGTTGATTGAAGCCGCTAGGACGATGCTTTCAGATTCAAAGCTACCAGTTCTTTTCTGGGGAGAAGCTGTGAATACAGCTTGCTACGTCCTGAACAAAGTTTTGACTGTTAAACGTTTTAATAAAACTTGTCATGAATTAATGTTTAACAAGAAACCAAACTTAGAAGGCTTTGAACCATTTGGATTACCCTGCACCATTGTGCGTAATAAAGATAAACAAAAATTCGGTGAGGTGGCTGACGATGGCTACTTTCTAGGTTATGTACCTGGCGCACCGAATAAAAGGGTTTTTAATCTAAAAACTGGTAAAATTGAGGTTGTGTTTAATGTGGAAATTACTTCATACAAACCTCAACAATCAACGAGTGGTCCTGCTATATTATATGATTATGAAAGCACTTTTAAATCATTTAATATTCCTGAGTTTCCAAATGCAGATGATTCTCAGTTGATTCAAACAATGATTGGTGGAGACGATGAAGGCGAGTTCATGCCTAGATCGAATGTTGATATGACAGATGCTGCGGAAACTTCCCATGGTGCTGTTGATCCTGATTCAAGTGATAGTGACTCTGAACCCATTGAGGGGGAGGATTTCATTAATCCATTTGCCGATCAGAACATTCAGGGGGAGGTTGGATCAAACCTGGGTGATAATTTAGAAGTGGATACCGTTGCTACTACACGAGCAAATAGAGATCATCCAGTTGACATGATACTTGGAGATCCTAATGCAGGTGTTTAGACAAGAAGAAACATAGCAGCGAATTCTGGTTTATTTATGTCGATTGAGAAGACTGGGATTGTGAACGAATGCTTGTATAGTTGCTTTATTTCCCAAGAGGAGCCTAAAAACATTCACATGGCTCTTAAAGATAATTCATGGGTTGAAGCTATGCAAGAGGAATTGGCCCAGTTTGCAAAGTTGAAGGTTTGGGAGTTGGTTGACCTTCCTAAAGGTGAAAGAGAGATAGGCACTAAATGGGTGTTTAAGTGCAAGAAGGATGACAGAGGGATAGTGACGCGAAACAAGGCTCGATTGGTGGTAAAAGGTTTCAATCAGCAGGAAGGGATTGATTATAATGAAGTGTTTGCACCAGTGGCAAGGTTGGAGGCAATTCGTTTGTTTCTAGCTTTCGCAACATTCAAGGGCTTCAAAGTTTACCAACTAGACGTGAAGAGTGCATTTCTTTACGGGAAAGTCCAAGAAGTGGTGTATGTCTCACAACCAGATGGGTTCGTTGATCCAGATTATCCAGATCGAGTGTACAAACTTGATAAGGCTTTGTATGGGTTACATCAAGCTCCCAGGGCGTGGTACGAGACACTGTCTACACATCTGATCAAGAATGGTTTTGAAAGAGGTCAGATTGACAGTACACTGTTCATCAAGAGAAAGAAGGAAGATTTTCTGCTGGTACAGGTGTACGTGGATGACATCATCTTTGGGTCATCAGATGAGAGCATGTGTAAAGAGTTCGAGCAGGTGATGAAGAGCAAGTTCGAAATGAGTGCTATGGGTGAGCTGTCTTACTTTCTGGGATTACAAGTTGAACAGAAGGAGGATGGGATGTTTATTCATCAAACAAAGTATGTGTATGACATTTTGGATCGGTTCAAAATGAATGATTGCTCTACTTTCAACACACCTATATGTGAAAATCACAATCTTGGCCCAGATCATGAAAGTACTGAAGACGTTGATCCTACTCAATACAGGGCAATGATTGGTTCTCTAATGTACTTGACTGCTTCAAGACCAGACATCATGTTTGCCGTATGCTTGTGTGCTAGATATCAGGCAAATCCAAAAGAGTCACACATGAAAGCGGTGAAGCGTATTCTTCGTTACTTGAAGGGGAAACCTAAACTTGGGTTGTGGTATCCAGCTGATAGTGATCTGAATTTTGTCGCTTACACTGACTCAGACTTTGGGGGATGCAAGTCGAACAGAAAGTCTACAACAGGTGGTTGTCAGTTCTTAGGAGGCAGGATCGTGTCTTGGCAATGCAAGAAGCAATCCTGTGTGTCTACATCTACGTGTGAAGCTGAATATATTGCTGCGGGTAGCTGCTGCTCTCAGGTTCTCTGGATACAACAGCAGATGCGCGATTACGGTTTGGATTTCACTCGTACTCCTATTATGATAGACAATAATGCCACAATTTCAATAACTAATAATCCCGTGAAACACAGTCGCACAAAACATATTGACATACGTCATCATTTTATACGGGATTGTGCTGAAAAACGACTAACTGAATTACATCGAGTTGACACAGAAGATAACCTGGCAGATCTTTATACTAAAGCATTTGACAGGGCTCGCTTTGAACATTTAGTCGAACTCAACGGGATGAGGAATCCTGAATAACTGGTTTTTCATAAGAATTTTTGTAAATAGTTTACTGCTTTTCTTAAAAATCAAAAATAAAAAAAAAAATTTGAAAAATCAAAAACATAAAAAAAATAGAAAATCAAAAATGAGTTCACTGTGTGAAAAAGAAGAAATGATAGTACATCAGCATGTTAGACTGTCACACTGAAAATGATATTAAATTGCTTAAGTGTGATAGCAGCTTCATTATATGATGTACCAGTAGGAAAAAAGCATGAAATAATCAACTTACCAATGTGATATAAATCTAAATGAACTGAATATGAGTGGGGAACACATCAGTGGTGTATGGTTTAATGACCTTAAATCTTGCGTTGATAGATTGCCAAAATCTGAAGTTTTGGGTCTTTATACTGTTATTTCATCTGGGGATATCTTGGCTGTTTTTCTATTCAGAACTAAAATTGTACATGACCTCAGGAAAGAAAGTCACTTGGAATTTGCACATTTCTATTTGAATGTCTGTATGTGTCCCGATACACACAATTTTGATCTGATTCTGAAATCTTCTCTGAAACAAGTCGTGTACCTCCTCTGCTGCATCCAGATATATGCTGACCTGGAGGTGCTAGGCAACGACAGCTTCTGCTGCATCCAGATACATGCTGACCTAGCTGTACGTTGTCGCGCTATAGATCTATTACACCCGAAAGAGGCCCTCAAGTGCCCAAATGAAACCCAATAAACCTATATCAAACTGAGAAAACTCATTTGATCTGTATATTATACCATCTCTCCTAAAGATCTATTCTGTTCTCTTCTCAACCTATTCCCAGTTAAGATTTCAGAAATCTGGATTGGACTTGTGAAATATGTGGTAGGGAAGATACTTGCATGATAGAGTGTGTTGTTTATATTTCCAGGATTTGATTAGTATTTATTTGGGTGTTCATTGTTAAGCAATTAAAACATGATAAAACAGATTATATGCAGACCTAGACATTGTCAGGATATTTTAAAGGATGAATTCAGTATACTCACCTACTACGATGAATCTTTGTGCATACCTTGATCGTGGGGGTATATCCTGAAGTGGGACACACTAGTATATCAGAAATAAAATTACCTTAACGTATCATATGGTAATGGTACTTGAAATGTTCATGCATTTTGTTTAAGAGGACAAACATACTGGTAATCGTCTTGAACTGCTTTTCATGAAAAATTAAATAGAGAATTATCTAATAGTGTGAAAACAGTTTGATTGTGCTGATATGATCTTCTTACCAGTGATTCTCACAAAAATAGAGTGTTTATTGCTTTTTGTTATTTACTTGCTTTCTGAAAAATATAAAAATCCAAAAATAGTGTCTTTTTCTGTTTAAAATTCTTAACGTACGGAAAACTGTTATTCTTGGAGGAATTGTTACTGATAGGGGGAGACAGTGTTAGAAAGTGAGTTCAAAATTGTAAATCATGCGGGTTATAGGGTGTGTGATTAAAAAGTTGAAAATGCTTAATCTGTTCTACAGTTTGACAAATCTCTTGAATAATAATAATTTGTTTAACTTATGTTGAAAAATTCTTATGGTTTCTCGAGATGTTTGTTTTATAGTAAACAGAGTGAAGCGGTATGTTGCTGAGAAGTTGCTGTGTTGCTGAGAAGTTGCTGTGAAGAGATGAGAGTTTGTTTGGATGCATGGTAGAACCTCCTTTCTATATTGCAGACAAAGTTGAAGAGTTTGAAGATTGCTATACAAATGTTGAACTGGAGTTTACTCAAACGCTAAAGTTTTTGAAGATTTGGTGATTGGATGCATCAGCTTAGGGGGAGTCTGTTGCTGACAGAGCTATTAAAGCTGAAGCTATCCAAAGACCAAAGACAGTGCAAGACTACATGAAGATTGCAAGATGACTGAAGACAAAGTTATTTTATGAAGCTATTGTCAAGGGGGAGTTTGTTGGTGCATGTTTGTGACAACAGCTTAGATTTGGTCTTTTGATATCTTGTAATTAGATAAACGATAAACAGTTAGCGGGTTTAGCTTTGTAATAGTGAGTTGTAATTGTTTGGGCTAACCAAAACCCATATTGGGTGATGGAGGCGAATTGGGCCTGTCCAATTCGCAGTCCATGATGTTTAACCTTGGCCCAAGTAGTAACCTTGTGTTATATAAACAAGGTTAGGCTTTAGGGTTAAGGTTAATCAGTTAATTAGCCAAAACAGTGTTAGAGAGAGAATTCGTGAGAGCTTTAGGGTTTGGACGAATTTGATAGTTGGTTAGAGTTTGATTGATTGTAAAACGTTTGTTTGGATAATCAATAGAAACCCGGTTTGAAAGTGTCTTGCTGTTTCTACACGTTTTCTGCTTATTCTGATCAAGAGGATTCCGCACTCTTGATTGGAAAGACAATTCTGTGAAAGATCTATACGAATAGGGGACCTACAATAACGCGGATTGAGTTTGCCTCGTTTGCCAAAGCGGACTACACCTTTCCAAGGTGAGACTTTGAGTAGCACTCGATCCCCAACCTGGAGCTCGAGTGGTTTTCTTCCCTTATCAGCATAGCTTTTCTGACGGTCACGAGCTGCCGTCATTCGCTGTCGTATCTGAGCAATTTTCTCGGTGGTATCTACCACAAGTTCTGGGCCAGTGATTTGGCTGTCACCAACTTCTGCCCAACAGAGAGGTGATCGGCATTTGCGTCCGTACAATGCCTCAAACGGAGCGGCTTGAATGCTGGTGTGGTAGCTGTTGTTATATGAGAACTCCACTAGCGGGAGGTGCTTTTCCCAGCCATTACCAAAATCGATTACACATGCCCTAAGCATGTCTTCAAGGGTTTGGATGGTGCGTTCAGATTGCCCATCCGTCTGCGGGTGATAAGCGGTGCTCATATCTAAACGTGAGCCAAAGGACTTGTGCATTGCTTGCCATAGTTCAGAAGTAAAACGCGCGTCACGATCAGATATAATAGAGGTTGGCACTCCGTGCCTTGATACCACTTCCTTTAGATAAATGTCTGCAAGAGTAGAAAACTTATCCGTTTCTTTGATAGCCAGAAAATGTGCAGACTTGGTCCGTCGATCTACGATCACCCAAATGGTATCGTTTCCTCGTTGAGATCTGGGCAGGCCGGTCACGAAATCCATGGAAATTTGCTCCCATTTCCATTTCGGGATCTCCGGTTGTTGAAGTAGGCCTGATGGTTTCTGATATTCAGACTTGACTCTCGCACAAGTCAAGCACTTGCTGACGTAGGTTGCTATGTTGGCTTTCATGCTAGGCCACCAGTATGTGGTCTTTAAGTCGTGGTACATTTTATCCGAACCAGGATGTACCGAATAATGAGACTTATGTGCTTCATCCATCACAAGCTCACGTAGGTTTCCATACAGTGGGACCCAGATGCGCCCTGTTACATAGTAAGCGCCGTCTTCCTTTTGTTCTAGCCGCTGCCTCGATCCTCGTAAGGACTCAGCCCTGATGTTCTCTGCTTTCAATGCTTCAACCTGAGCATCGCGAATCTGAGCGGGAAGGTTAGATTGGATGGTAAGCTGTAGAGCACGTACACGCCTAGGCATGGTATCCTTTCGACTGAGGGCGTCGGCCACAACATTGGCTTTGCCCGGATGATACTTGATTGCGCATTCATAATCGTTCAAGAGCTCAACCCATCGACGTTGACGCATGTTCAACTCCTTTTGCTTGAAGATATGCTCGAGACTCCTGTGATCGGTGTAAATGGTGCACTTGGTACCGTACAGGTAATGTCTCCATATCTTAAGCGCGAATACAACTGCTCCCAACTCCAGATCGTGAGTAGTGTAGTTTCTTTCGTGAACTTTAAGTTGGCGCGATGCGTAGGCAATGACCTTGTCACGTTGCATTAATACGCAACCAAGTCCTTGGATGGAAGCGTCGCAATAAACCACGAAATCATCGGTGCCTTCGGGCAATGAGAGGATAGGCGCGCTACAAAGTCTATCCTTTAGATGTTGAAATGCGGACTCTTGTGCATCACCCCAACGATAGATGACACCCTTCTGAGTCAGTGAAGTGAGAGGTTGCGCAATCTTGGAGAAATCTTTGATAAACCTTCTGTAATATCCTGCCAAACCAAAGAATTGGCGGATTTCTGTTGGTGTGCGGGGTGCAGGCCAGTTCTTAATTGAGTCAACCTTGGATGGATCAACATGAATCCCATCCTTGTTTACCACATGGCCTAGAAAGTGGACTTCGCGAAGCCAGAAGTCACATTTTGAAAACTTGGCATACAATTGCTCTTTTCGAAGAAGTTCAAGCATAAGTCGCAGATGCTGCTCATGTTCCTCCTGACTCTTAGAATAGATCAGGATATCGTCAATGAACACAATAACGAACTTATCCAGGTAAGGTTTGCATACTCGGTTCATGAGATCCATGAAGACCGCTGGTGCATTCGTCAGCCCGAATGGTATAACCAGGAACTCGTAATGGCCGTAACGAGTTCTGAATGCTGTTTTGGAGACGTCCTCATCTCGGACCCTCAGCTGATGGTATCCCGATCTCAAGTCAATCTTGGAGTAATAGCTCGACCCTTGCAGCTGGTCGAATAAGTCCTCAATACGTGGAAGAGGATAACGATTCTTCACAGTCACCTTGTTAAGCTCGCGATAGTCAATACACATTCTGAAAGTACCATCTTTCTTCTTCACGAATAGTACTGGAGCTCCCCAGGGAGAAGAGCTAGGACGTATAAAACCCTTTTCCAAGAGTTCTTGTAGTTGTGTAGACAGTTCTTCGAGTTCTGATGGAGCTAGACGATATGGTGCTCGAGCTACTGGCGCTGCTCCAGGAGCTAGTTCGATTTGAAATTCAACTTGGCGGTGAGGCGGAAGACCAGGTAATTCCTCGGGGAATACCTCAGGAAAATCGCGCACAATAGGAATGTCTTCAATTCTCTTTTCTTCCGTTGATGTGTCAGTGACGAGCGCTAGAATGGCAGTGTGGCCCTTTCGTAGAAATTTCTGGGCCTTAAGGAAAGAGATGATGCCTTTGACAGCACCACTCTTGTCACCACGAATCACGAGAGGTTCTTCACCAGGACGAGGAATGCGGATGATTTTCTCCTTGCAAACAATCTCCGCTTGATGATGAGATAGCCAATCCATTCCAATAACGACGTCGAAACTACCCAGTGTGATAGGAATAAGATCGATAGAGAAATTCTGACCAGCTAAGACGAGGTTACAACCTTTAACTACGTGTGTGGCTTCAAGACTTTTACCATTTGCTAGCTCTACCGCGTGCTTGGTGTTCAAAAGTTTTGGGGTACGTTTAAGCATTTGACTAACTTTTAGAGACACATAACTGGTATCGGCACCCGAATCAAATAAGACAGTGACAAAGAAATCATCCAGAAGAAACTTACCCATCACAACGTTGGGATCGTTCCTTGCATCACCCTGACCAATCACGAAAGCACGACCCCTTGCTCCATTACCATTGTTGTTACCCCCGTTGTTGCCTCCATTGTTGTTCCTGTTTCCCTGGTTGTTGTTGTTGTTCTGATTCTGGTTAAGCTGGGGACAGTTCTTCTTAAAGTGGCCTTCAGCGCCACACTGAAAGCATCCCCTGTTGCCCTGTTGCTGTTGCTGATTCTGCGGTGCTTGCTGTTGCTGCTGGCGATTCTGATTTGCAGGCCGTGAGCTCCTGCAATCCTTGGCTTCATGACCCATCTTGAGACACCTCTGACAACGCCCTTTGTTGCATTGACCACTATGGTGTCTGTTACATTTGTTGCACTTCGGGTGGTTTCCTCGATATCCACCCTGTCCTTGATTACCGGAGGATTGCTGACCAGGACTTTGGTAGCCATCAGTCTTTCTCTGCTGAGACTGAACCGAAGCAGAACCCTTACTGGAGTTTCCATCCCATTTTCGCTTGTTGTCGGTAGGTGCATCAGAAGTAGCTGTGGCACTGATACGTTTGGGTAGCCTGTTTTGCTCCACCGCCTGGTCGGTGAGGCGATGAGCCAATTTGATAATTTGCTGAATGGTACCCAGGTTGGCTGAAGTTACGTGACTTTGAATCTCTGGTACTAGGCCCTTGAGGTACAGCTCAATACGTTTGATGGGAGGGTCCACCATAGTTGGACACAGGATGGCCAGCTCGTTTGACCTCTTAGTATACGCCTCAATCTCAGACCCCGTCATTTTCAGATTGTAAAATTCCACTTCTAGCTTGTGGATGTCATCCCGACTACAGTACTCCTCCTTGATCAGCTCTTTAAAACCATTCCAGGGTGTGGCATTAGCAACTGCCAGTCCTAGTAGTTGAACCTGCGCCTTCCACCAGGTTAACGCGGCTCCTTCAAGTGTTCCGGTAGCATATTTCACCCTACGGTCTTCGGGGCATTCGCACATCTCGAAAACTGACTCAAACTTTCAAACCAGTGAAGAAGGCCCACTGCTCCTTCGGTGCCACTGAAAGTGGTAGGTCGGCAGTCCATGAACGTCTTGAATGTGCACACAGGAGGCTGAGCATGTTGACCTGTTGCGCGAGAATAAAAGACAAAGTTAAGCACGAGGGTTGGTTTGCGAAGGTAGGATCTAAACATCCTAAGGTGAGTTGATATGGCAGGTTATACCTCCTGCAGGGACAGCTGCGAGTGCCTCAGCAACTCGTTCATTGATCAAAGCCGTCAGCTGGGCGTGAGTTAGGTTCAAACGTCCACCCATGATCTTCACAACGAAATAACGTAGGTGAGAAAAGTGTCGCGAAAGTGCGTAAGAGTGGGACGATGGTAGAGAGTAAGCACACATGGTTCAAATAGCAATTATCACATTATCTAATGCACAGTGAGAACTATCTAACCGACAATATAACATAAATCATACCACTTATGGTGTCGAGTCTTGCACGTGGATCGAAGCGTCGTTGTGGATCGTTGAGCACTCTACAGGTTATAGTCTGGTTTTATCAAAAAGCTTTTCCCTTTTTAAAACCAAGTTCACTATTTCCAATGGCTCTGATACCAATCTGTCACACCCCCCAAAATCCACCATGCGGGGTATCACCGCTTGGAGGCGTGACGTGACCAGGATCGAGCCACCAATCATACTGAACAACGTACTTAAGTAAATAAAGACAACCACAATACGATTGGTGACCAAAAGCTAGTTAACCAAGTTTTTAATTTAGACAGCGGAAGTATAAACGTAAAGTTCAAAACATAAGTTCGCAGTTCATAAGTTTAAAGTCCAACACATAGGTTTAATAAGTTCATAATGTTTTAAACATTAAACACTGGACATAACCGTCCGCACACCACAACGACTCCTTCCTCGTGCAAGCTCCAAATGTTTAGTGACCTGTAAGGCATGTAACAACGAGTCAACAACAAAGTTGAGTGAATTCACAGTTGGTTGTTTAGTTATAGCATTCGTTTCGTAAATCAACTGTTCGTTTTGAAAACCATGTATCGTATAAGTTTGCATCGCGGTCTTTCTGACATGTTTGCGAAGATTAGTGGGGGTTTCCCATGTGTTACTAGACCACGCGTATCGACTGCTACGAAAATATAAGAGGTACCCTAAGTCAATGTCTATCAGCATTGACCCTTTGCCCATAGCCCATTAGTACACGCCCGTCCGACTAGCACGGTGTGAGGTTTGTTAAACCTAATAGCGCTATTAACTAATGACCCGCTCGCCATAGGCCTCGGCGATTAAGTCGATAATTGAGGGACTTAAAGTGAAAGAGTTGATGGTTTTATGATCGTGTACGTAGGTTTTACGTACGTGCCCTTCAATCCGAGGACAGTAGTAAGTATGAGTGTACGTAGGTTTTACGTACGTGCCCTTCAATCCGAGGACAGTAAAAAGCAGTTTAATAGTAATGATAGTACAAGTAGTTATTCAATCCCATTCCCAACCCCTGGGAATCCCATGCCTTAGAAAGAGTGTGAACTCACCTCGGTTTGCTCGGTTAGGTTCTCAAATATAGTTAACAGTCAAGGTCGGTCAATCACGTCCTAATAAGGTACGGATAACAATCAGTTTCTCATGCATAACACGTATCCTACGTATGGTTTATTTGCACATTACTTCGTCCACATAACAGGTACACACTTTAACGATTTAAGCCCATATAAACTTCTCATCCATTCCCCACTCATAAACAGACATACGATATTGCACGTAACACATATAACATGTTAGATCATTCACCGATAGCATACTCGACATTTAGACACGCAAGTCACAACTTATGTCAATTCAGCATTAATATTCAAAACCGGCTGTTTTCGGACATTTAAATAAAATAGTTAAATTATTCCAAAAATTCCCAAATTTTTACAGGACGTCTTACATGAACCAAAAATTATTGTGTAAAAAATATCGTGGTCCAGTTCATTATCAGTAATTTATAGAAATTCGTTTACCGGACTGCAATCAGATTTACTACATTCTGATTGCAGTTCACGGGATAATTCGTCTAAAATTCCTCGGAAGTCCGTTTGACAAAATTCCAGTTCGAGGGTCACAAATATATCAGTGACTATCTATGGTATGAATTTTAGGGGCTGGTTCAATTCAGGTTTCAAATTACGACCGAAAACGTACAGCCCATTTTACTGCAGTAAAAATCAGCCTTAGCTGCTGTCACGAAAACAGACTTTTAAAATAGTAAACGACCTCAAAAAAATACGATTCCAGCGCCATTTTCTTCGTTTTTCGAAAAGACCCGATTTAGGCTTCAGAAATTCCGTTTTTCGATTTGTTAAAGTCTGTTTACGGCCTGTTGAATGCGGCTAAAAAAGTACATCAGAATGCTGTTTCGTGGTTTAAGCATTACTAAATCGCATCAACGAGTGTCTGAACAATAAATTTATCAAGAAATCAACAATCAAACATCAAGTATGATTTAACCAACCCTCAACCGACAAGATTCCGCTTCATAATTCATGCATAAGTAAACTTTTATGTAACTTTAATATTCTTTAATTTTGTTTAACATCTTCTAGTCTTTTGTTCTTTTAGTGATTTAAACAACACATCATACTACAAATCATAATTTTGAACAAGATGAAACAAGTTAAAATGAGACTTACTACTAGCTTATAGCTAGGGATGAATCTAATGCAAAGTGATGAGAAAATGGTGGTGAAAAAGACTAGAACAAGCTCCTTTGATGGTCCTTCAAGGTGTAACCTCCATTGATCCTTCTAAGCTTTGAGTGAAATGTGTAAAATGAAGAAGATGATGATGTGTAAGGGTGATGGTGGTTTCGGTTGTGTGTAAACCGAATAGAGAGAGAGAAGTGAAAGATGGAATGTGATCTCTTGTGAAATGATGATCAATCTCAAGGCCATGCTCTTATAATCAATTCCACATTTTATGTCTAGTCCAACAAGCAAAAAATCAAATAAAATAATCAAACATAATCTTAGAAGTATGGTTAGATGATATGTGGGGTCCCACTTGGGAACTAAATTCGTTTGGGCGGGGGGGTATGTTGCAAATATTTCCCAACTAGGAAGTAAGTCTTAGGTTGATATGTTTAGTTAGTAACTTTTTAGCGGGTGCTATGTCATACGGGGATCATGACTAGCCAGAAATAGTAAAACAATGTCCATGACAAAAATTTAGTGTCCCGGGTAATGTCCGGTTGTTCGGTCGGACACTGTTCCGTTAAATTGTTTAATTGTTCCGTAAGGCGTCTTATTTATATATTTTTGTAACGCAATTTATTCTTAACACATAGGAAAACATACCGGACTTTTTAGTAACTTTTCTGTATACTCCTAGTATGCTAACACGCACATGTAAGTATAACACAGAAATCAGAGAGCAGTTAAATGATTCAGCACAGTCATCAAGCACTTTGATTATCATTTAATAAATTGTACGGATTACATGTAATTTTTGAGGGTTGTCACATTGTTGATGTCGTTGCCTTCCAAATACGGTTTGAGCCGATGCCCGTTCACCGTTTGTTGCTTATTGGTTTGTTCGTCTTGTATATCGACATCACCAAATCTTCCCACTCTTCGAATGACGTAGGGACCTATCCATTTGCTCTTGAGTTTCCCCGCGAACATCTTCAACCTCAAATTGTACAACCACACTTTTTGACCCACTTCGAAGTTCTTCTTCCTTAGCTTTGCATCATGAACTTTCTTTAGTTTGTCTTTGTATGCGGATGCACATTCATAGGCTTCGTCTCTAATCTCCTCAATCTCATTCAATTGCAACTTCCTTACTCGACCCGCGTCATCATAATCCGCATTAACAGTTTTGATGGCCCAATGCGCTCGATGTGCTAACTCCATTGGTAGATGGCACCCCTTTCCATACACCATCCGATAAGGGGTAGTACCAATTGGAGTTTTGTAGGCCGTCCGATATGCCCACAACGCATCGTCAAGTTTACTTGACCAATCTTTTCTATCCGTTCTTACCGTCTTCATGAGAATCTCTTTAATTTGACGGTTGGACACTTCAACTTGTCCACTTGTTTGCGGATGGTACAGTGTAGCCACTCGATGGTTCACATTATATCTTTTTAGCAATTTCCCAAAATTAAAATTTTTGAAATGTGAACCACCATCACTTATTATCACCCTTGGCACACCGAATCGAGCGAAGATGTTAGATTGCACAAACTTACATACAACGGAATGATCGTTGGTCCTTGTAGCGATAGCTTCTATCCACTTCGTAACATAGTCAACCGCAACCAATATGTATAAGAACCCGTTCGAGTTGGGAAAAAGACCCATGAAATCTATTCCCCAAACATCAAATACCTCCACCACCAAGATTGGTTGTAAAGGAATTTCATCCCGCTTTGATATGCTTCCAACTTTTTGACAATTTATGCAATTCCGGGCAAACTCGCAAGAATCCTTGAAAATGGTGGGCCAATAAAACCCACATGATAACACCCGGTAACCCGTCTTGTTCCCACTAAAATGCCCTCCACATGCCAACGAATGGGCATGGGTCAAAATCTCTAGTACTTCTGTTTCGGGAACGCACCTTCTTATCACTTGATCGGGTCTAATTTTGAACAAATCCGGTTCATCCCAAATATATTGTTTTACTTGACTCAAAAATTGTTGTCGTCTCTTCTTCGTCCAATGATTTGGAATTGCACCCTTGGCCAAATAATTCACGTAGTGAGCATACCAAGGTGCAACAAAAGTAGAAACGGCTAACAATTGCTCATCGGGAAACCGTTCATTAATCTCACTCGGGTCATCAACACCTTCCAATGGGATCTGGGACAAATGATCCGCAACAACATTTTCACAACCCTTTTTGTCCTGAATCTCTAGATCGAACTCTTGCAACAAAAGCACCCAACGAATCAACCGGGGCTTTGCATCCTTCTTTTCCATCAAATATCGGACCGCGCTATGATCCGAATACACGATCACTTTGCTCCCCCAAATGTATGATCTAAACTTGTCCAAGGCATACACCACCGCTAATAATTCTTTCTCGGTTGTGGTGTAATTCAGTTGCGCCTCGGACAAAGTTTTACTTGCATAATAAATTACCACCGACTTCTTGTCAACTCGTTGACCCAAAACCGCTCCAATGGTCGTGTCGCTAGCATCACACATAATTTCAAGCGGCTTCGACCAATCTGGTGGTTGCAAAATAGGAGCCTTCACCAACTGTTCCTTCAACACACGAAACGCTTGCAAATATTCGTCAGTAAAATCAAATGGAACATCTTTCAATAATAAGTTACATAAAGGTTTTGTAATTACACTAAAACCTTTAATAAATCTTCTATAGAACCCCGTATGTCCCAAAAATGATCTCACCCCCTTAACATTCTTTGGTGGAGGTAGAGACGGAATTACCCAAATTTTTTCTTTGTCTACCTCCATTCCCCGGTCCGATATTACATGTCCCAACACAATACCCTCTTGAACCATAAAATGGCTCTTTTCCCAACTTAGCACCAAGTTTGTCTCAACACACCTTTTTAAAACTTTTTCCAATTCGTCAAGACAAGAGTCAAAACTTGGGCCAAAGATGGAAAAATCATCCATAAACACTTCAAGAGACTCCCCGACCATGTCTGAAAATATACTCATCATACATCTTTGAAATGTGGCCGGGGCGTTACATAGTCCAAATGGCATTCGCTGAAAAGCAAATGTACCATATGGACATGTAAACGTGGTTTTGTGTTGGTCGTCAGGGTGAATAGCAATTTGGTTATATCCCTAGTACCCATCCAAAAAACAATAATATTT
This sequence comes from Helianthus tuberosus, assembly GCA_030545235.1. Lineage (NCBI taxonomy): Eukaryota > Viridiplantae > Streptophyta > Magnoliopsida > Asterales > Asteraceae > Helianthus > Helianthus tuberosus. The sequence continues at coordinate 156,882,307 of CM060452.1, forward strand.
TTTACCCGAAATTTTTTCAATTATTTGGTCAATAAAGGGTAACGGGAAATGGTCTTTGGAGGTAGCGGCGTTTAGTTTTCTATAATCGATGCAAACTCGTCACCCGGTGACCGGGCGGGTGGCAATTTGCTCACCTTGTTCATCTTTTATTACCTGGATGCCGGACTTTTTAGGCACTACCTGAGTCGGACTTACCCACGCACTGTCCGAAATGGGATAGATGATCCCCTCATCCAACCACTTGATCACTTCTTTCTTGACCACTTCTCTCAAATTCGGGTTCAACCTTCTTTGTGTTTCGCGGGTTGGCTTTGCATCTTCGCTTGTAATGATTTTATGCATTACAATGGACGGACTAATACCTTTCAAGTCGGCTATCGTCCATCCAATGGCCGCCTTATTATCCTTCAAAACCCGTATCAATTCCTCTTCTTGAGCTACCGCCAAATTAGAAGCAATGATCACCGGTAAGGTGTCATTCTCCCCCAAAAATACATATTTTAGATGTTTCGGTAGCTCTTTCAATTCCACATTCGGTGGACACTCCAATGAAGGTTTTGTATCCGAATTAATTCCCACCGGTAAAGTCTCCGTTTGGTGGGTCCATGGTGGTCTTCCTTCTTTCACCGCAAGAGCTTCTTGCTCCTTCTCTTCTACCTCCAACGCACATGCATGAACCTGCAAAGACACGTCACAAACACACGAACCCAAAATCTCTTCCTTGAACTCCTTTGGGTCGTATCCATCTATGAAATCTGCTAGAAAACACTCATCGCCATAAACATTAGCACCATTAGTAAAAACATTTAATCTCATTTTCCTATTACCGAATGTCATGTCGACCGTACCATATCGACAATCAATAACGGCATGTGTGGTGTTCAAAAATGGCCGACCCAAGATAACATTTTGTTGTTGAATTGGGTCCGTGGATGAGTAATCTAACACAAGAAAATCCAAGGGATAATAAAACTCATCAACTTTAACTATCACATCCCGTACCATACCCCGAGGAAGTTTACGAGACAAATCGGCTAATACCACCGTTGTCTCAACCCGTTTCAATGGACCAAAGTCATATTGGTCATATAACCCCCCGGTAAGATACTTACTCCGGCCCCAAGATCTAGTAACGCCCTTGCGATTTGAAAATTTCTTACTTGAGTATTTATAAGAGGCGTTTCCGGATCTTGTAGCTTAGGAGGAAGATCTGCTTTCAAAACCGCGCTTAACCGCTCCGTCAAGTCAACCAATTTAGGCACTTTTTGTTGCCTCTTTTGAGTACATAATTCTTTTAAAAACTTGGCGTAAGCAGGTACCTGTTTTATTGCTTCAAGTAAAGGAAGATTGATTTTAACTTGTTTAAACACCTCCCACATTTCTTCCTTTTGAGGACCCCGTTTTGAAATAAATTTTTTCTTACCCGGATCTAATAAAGCCGAGGGAAAGGGTACTTGACTAGATCCCCCATCCTCATTTTTATTTTCTTTTTCTTTATTAATTTTGGGTTTTTCAAAATTGGGTTTTTTAGAAGAACTTTTAGGTGTTTCATTTTCTTCCTCACTTTCTTGACCCGTTATGTCTTCAACCACCCCATCAACCAAATCCGGTGAAGGATTGGTTTTGTACTCTTTCCCACTTCTCAAAACACTTACATGATGAATATTAACATTGTTACCTATAGAAGTATTATGAGACGGGTTTACCTTAGTGTCGCTTGGTAATTGACCTTTATTTTTCTTCAAGTCCGCCACTTCGGTTGTGAGTTGCTGTAACACCACGTAAAAACGTGTCCAATTATGTAAAGACACGTGTCCTAAACTCTAGTTATGTGAAAGATTGAGTTTGAAGGACTAAAATTGTCAAACAGTGAAACTATGAAACCACAGGGACTAACAGCGTCAACGTGCCAAACTTGAGCCTCTGAATGACCATACATGATGAATATATTCTTAAACGAGAGGTTTATTGGATATAAGAAGCCGTTTGTGAAAATAATCGGAAGATTATAAAACTACGAGGGTTAAACGTGTCAACATGTTAATTCTGACCTTTGAGTGACCTTTTAACGAATCCGAGGCTTCGAAATATTCAAATATACTCCCAAGAATAAGTGATAAAAATTTCACGTGGTTTCGAGATCGATAAGCTCGTTTTCAAGACTTTGGGCTATAAGTGTCAACTTGACGAAACTTACATTTATAGTGATAATTAACGAACCCGAGCTTAACGAAGTTTGTTTATACATCCTTGAGCCTCTACAAACTAACTATAAGGACCTTACATGACAAAAATCAAGTTAAAAAGGGTTAAATTCGATCAGGGACCAAATCTGCCAGCATTGAAACTTGTTTAACCTGTTCTCCGGTTCCAGGCGGGCCGCGTAGTCCTCAAAGGACTCTTACGCGGGCCGCGTAATAGTCACCAGCGCAGAAAAGGGCTGCCAGGTGCGGGTTTGATCAGTTGCACCGCCTTAACCTCAAATGTATCGACTCTAGGGGCTATATGTCGGTTTATTTCATCAACTAGGACACCTGGGGTGATCCTAGGATGTCCCATAACAGATGTGAGTGATCTATGATCTTTCAAAGTATTATATAAAGGCCTTAGTTCTTGAGTTCATGAACTCACTTCTTGCAAACAACTCTCAAACACTTGCTTTTGGAGCTTGCATCAGTAGGAGAAGATTACCAAGTGTAGAAAAGACAGCTAGGACCTTTAGTAAGCTTCTAATTACTTGCTTAGTCGTTTTAATTAGCTTAATTACCTAAAAGTCAAACTTGTCGTAGATTAGATTTGACTTTCATTTTAATCACATATGGACCAGCCACTGATCAAATTGAAAGTGGTTATGGAACCATATTAAGGTAGGTGATTAACCCTTAAAAGGGCACCTCCTAATTATCTCGCTTGACTAGTTAATTGTCGGGTCAAAGTAGTTTGACAAAAAGTCAAACTGGACAGAATGTTTGAAAATGATTAAAATTAATAAAACAGAAGTTCTAAATTATATTTTAACATTCTAATGACTTGGTAATTAATATTAAAACATGTTTTATCAGTCCTAACCCGACAATTTACAGTCTAAGGTCAGTTTATAACCGAAAGTCGCAAAAGCTTGACTTTTTCTTTGACTTTCAGTTCTGACCCGTTCAAGCTTAATTCTCCCATGTTTTAACCTTCCATTAGGACCACATTACTCAGTAGTATAACCCTCTGAAGTTATATTGCACGGTGCCTAATGGTTTGAATTATATACACATGATCGTTAATATGCTTAAAAATGCCATTAACGCCCTTTTTACACACAACTGAGATTTTTAGCAATGTGAATGGACAAACACCTTTACTACTGATATTTAGACTTGTCCCGAAAATTTGACATCAGTTTGAGGTCTAGATTAGGAGTTATGCTCAATAGCGTAATTAGAAAGCTTTTTATTAATTAAATGACGTAATTAGCATAAAGCCTATCTAAACCCAATTTTTGATACCAAACTTTTTACCTACTCATGTAAAATAATATTTTGGGATTTTTTGAATATTTTTATTTATTTTTAGGCTGAGCATAACATAAAATTTTAGCTTGATTTCGGTAATTGTCGGTTTTACCCTTTTCATGCATAAAATGAGTTTTACGTAACATTTTGATGTCAAACTTTTTGCTACTGATTTTATATGATAAAATTTTAGCTTGATTTCGGTAATTGTCGGTTTTACCCTATGTTTAGGCATCATAGTAGAGCCTTGAAATGAAGTTAACGGGCTTTAAATGTGTCAGAAATGGCAAATAACAATTGCAGGGGCTGTTCTGTAATATTTCAAAGTTGCACTTGAACATTTGCACTTTCCTTTCAAATCTGCTTTCTCTCAATTCTGAAGAGGATCCTAGACATTTTTGGAACCTCAATTCAGTCCATTGGACCATTGTAAGTATCCTTAACCTCTTTTAATCGTGTTTTATTAGTTTAATGGCCTAAAGTCAAAACCGTCGTAATTAAGGTTTGACTTAGTGATTAATCACTAATGGTCCAGTCAATTCTCGAATTGAAAGTACCTATGAGTTGGTAATTATGTGGGTAATAAACCCTTAAAAGGGCACCCTCTGATTCCCATTCTAACTAGGTCAATTGTCGGGTCAAAGTTAATTATAAAAAGTCAACAGAAAGCAAATTTTCGCATAAACGCATAATTAACAATGTAGGAGCTATGGAACCTGTTTTATCTCTTATATAACTTGGTAATTAATATAAGAACATGTCTAAACATGTTCAACCCGACAATTTTCAGTTTAAGCTCGGTTCAGAACCGAAAGTCGCATAATTAGACTTTTGCTTTGACTTTCAGTTCTGACCCAATGTAGTATGATTTAGAAATGCCTTAGAGCTTTATTAGGACCAGGTTATATGTTAGTATAACCCTCTGTGATTATACAACTTGGTTCATTAGTTATCCGATTCATATGCATGTTTTCGTTATATTCCTAAATGTTGACCAATATGCCCATTTGACCTTAAAACAAGAACTTTGAAAATGTGAGAGGACATTAATCTTTATTACTGATTTATAAACATGTCCCTAAATTTTTACATCAGTTTGAGGTCTAGATTAAGAGTTATGCTCAATAGCGTAATTAGAAAGCTTTTTATTAATTAAACGGCGTAATTAGCATAAAGGCTATCTAAACCAAATTTTTGATACCAAAATTTTTACCTACTAATGTAAAATAATATTTTGGAATTTTTGAAGATTTTTATTTATTTTTAGGCTGAGCATAACATAGGGTTATAGCTTTGATTCGGTAATTGTCGGTTTTGCCCTTTTGGCCTATAAAATGAGTTTTACATAATATTTTGATACCAAACATTTTGCTACTGATTTTATATAATAAATAAAATATTTTGAGTCTTCTGGAATGATAAAAATATCAGCTTTTCTTTAAAAACCCGAAAATCGCTTAAAACCGTCTTTTTACGCGTTTTAAACGCATAGTATGTATTAAAACTACTTTAAATATATGGGACTTGATACCTACTGATGTTTAAAGCAAATTTTTATATTTTAACAGTAAAGAAAAGTTTTTAACTCAGATTCCCTGTTTTGACCCTTAAAGCTTATGTGAAATTACCAAAATGCCCCTACGGTGCATAGTTTGGTTATAAAAGATAAATTTCACATATATGCCGTACCCTACTGTTATGACTTATAAAAATAAGTATTTTTACTGAATATATCAGACCTGAAACTCAGATTTATATTTAAACTCTTTTATAAGCTTTAAAATGACCAAAATACCCCTACGGGGCATAATTTGAGTTTAAATCCATTTGGGGCATATTGGAAGGTATCTTACTGATATCACAACATATTTAAAGCATATTAACTTAGGAAACCGGTTCATGAATCATTTGGTTACCCGTTACGCATTATTCGGGTTCGGTGCGGTTTATGTAACTAGTTTGCATAAATTAGCCGGAACGGGTCAAACCTTATCGTTTTTATCTCAAAATCCAGAATGTGGTTAGTTTACCCATATTATAAAAGTATACAAACTTTTCGGGTCTAAACCACATTCTAATCCGGTCTTCGCGTAATCTTGCGTCTGAACCGTATATCCTCCTTTAAAACTAACCGGTCTAAGCATAGGCTTAATTAAGACCCGTTAGGAATCTAATAGGGTATTAAAACCTTCGTTCCAGATTTAGGAGCCCAGTAAAAGCTACCTGTACTTGCTTGGTGGTATACGACTGGGATAAATTGTATAAATTTGCTCAGGTAAATACTTTTAACTTATTTTCCCTTATACGGGCTTGGGGTACGGTATATAAAATACCGCTTGGTCGGGCATTGAATCTTTAATCGTATGAAGGTTAAATTATTGAAATGACCTGTTTAAATTGTTTTGTTTGCTTAAATCCTTTGGGGGGTTAATGACCATGTCCCGGATATCCTTGGCATCATTTTAAGAAATGGCCACGACCTAAGCACGGGGTGTAGGCGTACACCCGACAGTTACGGGAATAACTCGCCGCGGGACTATATCATGTGGCGTGTCTATTAATCTTTAACCCGGTGTAAATCCGGGCTACTGAACGTATAAGAAACATGTAATTCTTTTACAAGTTTATAAATAAATAATTATCCCAAGTTATAAAAGTTTTGTGCCACGTGCATTCAAATCAATTTTCTTAAACATTTTCAAAATGAGTCAGTTAAATTGCATTTACCAGTGTAAACTGACGTATTTTCCCAAAAAGGCTAAGTGCAGGTACTAATCGGAATAGGCTGGTTACTCCTAGCATCAATAAAGAGTCTCGCAAGCTTAGATGTTAAGATCTGTTGAACAATTACCTTTTATTTGATCCGTTTGTAATACTTTGATATTACTTTATATCGGTTTGTAATATCTTATCTTTTGCTTCCGCTGTGCATTTAAATTATGTTGTTTGACTATGATGATATCAACTACGTCACGATACTCCCCACCGGTAATACGTGGAAATATCGGGGTGTGACAGGTTGGTATCAGAGCCAACATTGAGTGAATTAAACACTAGCTTTTTGTGTTTAATCTCAATGACATAGTAGCACATTCCTTGACCTTCTGAGTCTAGACTTAACATAGGAATACTCTTAGCTCTAATCGGAGAATTATTGCTTTCAATTCTATATTTTTAATACGTCGCCAAGCAAAGAAGCCGTAATGGAAATTCTCCCCATTCGAAGCCTAGGAAAGGCCGAGCTTCGTACTGCGACTAGGATAAACGTGCAACCAAGGAGAAAACATTCAGAAATAAAATGAAGAAGAAACTCCTTTTGCTGAAGTTCATTTCCTTAGTAAGTCCTTATAAGGGCATACTTATCTTTCAGTCCTTTCATGGACAACATCATTTCTTTCAAATCCCGTTTAGGTCAATTCTGTACCTCTTTTAAAAATCATTGGAATGTTTTATCTAAATTTCATTTATATCATTGTATAGGAATATAATATATGAAATAAATTAAAATAACATTCCTTTTATAAGATCTACCATTATAATAAAATGGCAAAATCTAAAAAGGACAAGACCTAGCCCATGTGTCATTTTAAGACAGGGCCAAGATGGTAGTTCCTCAATTAGATTCAGATCCTTATTAACATCTCAATTTAGGATTGTTCTGCGTTAAATATTAAAAAGAATTTTAAAGGTACAACCTAGCCTATATGTCATTTCAGACAAGGCCAAGATGGTAGAACCTATTCAAAAGATTCAAATCCTTGTTAACATCTGTAAACATGTTAACATTCCTGGGAAATGTGATTCGATAAAATCGCATAAATCATCCTTATACTGGATTCTCCCGAAATCCTTCCTTATTTTGTGAATTAAGCATCCATTAGGGATGTAATGCTTACGGGCCATATTCATTGTCATATAAGACAAAAGACAGTCGTAGCCTACAACTCCCTGTCAAGAAAGGCAATGAACAACGTTCAAGCCTAAATACCTTGATTCTACAAAATCATGGTTTATAATCTAAAGTTGCCCTTGTGACTTGGCCTTTTTGTGCCATAGTTATATTTTAATTAAATCTAGGATAATTATAATGAAAATCCTGAATAAAATAAATATCATTCCTTTCCTGCCAGTATACATATTAAAAGAGAATCTTAAAAGGTATAACCTAGCTTGGATGTCATTAAAGACCGAGCTATGATGGAAAGACCTGTTTAAAAGAAATTCAGATCCTTGTTAACATCTGAAAACATGTTAACACTCCTGACAACAGTGATGCGATAAAATCACACTTGTCATCTTTATATTAGGATTTTTTCCAAACCCCTATTTAGCGTAAATGATCAAGAGGAATCATGGCTAATAAACGTCGAACATGATGAACACATCAAAACATCCATTGGGATGAGTACCTTCGGGCAAAGATGTAAACATGAAAAAGATAGTTTTATTTCATAACTTCTTGTCAAGACAATGAACTATGAAATTTTCCAATCCAAAGGAATCATTGATTATGTTTTAAAATTTCCCTAGTGACAAGGCCTCTATGCCATCAAAGAGTCCTTTGGAACAAGCCCTTGTGCTATATATAAAATGTCGGTACGACATTGATAGTCGTGACTTATGTCCCCTGTCTAATAGATATGAAGGATTATATTCCGTTTAAACGCCAAAGATGGTTTATTTGAAAACCTAGGCAAAACATAATCAAATAAATTAAATACTATCTATTGGCCTATATGGTTTATTTGCACCATGGCTATTTAATCGTCAAATTCGACAATTCACTATATAATTGAACAAATTATTGCTGCTTGGTCTGTAGCCTTCAAAGCTTCACCATGGCTGACTCCTCTAAAGCTCACAAACATTCAGTTGATCAGAATAATAATGCAAGACTGAACTTATCAGGCACCGAGTTACAGGATATGATAGATACAACCGTAAACAAAGCTGTGGACCGCGTATTAAAGGACCATAAGCGAAAGTGCGATAATACCCCAAATAAGAAGTACAAAAGGGAAAGGCCGAATCAAATCGGTCCAAGCCGAAAGAGACAAAACCCAAATGTAAAACCTGTGGGAAGAAGCACTTCGGAAAATGTTTTTATGAACAGACTAGGGGATGTGTCATCTGTAAAGAGATGGATCACAAGACTCATGAATGCAAGGACTTGAAGGACCACCAGCAGTCAGGTGAAAAGACCAGATGCAAAACCTGTAGGAAATACCACCTCAGGAAGTGTAGATTTGAATCCCAGCCTCTACCCTGTGGAATCTGCAAGTCCAAGGAGCATAAGACCTTGGATTGCAAGAAGTTGAAAGATGCGACCTGTTATGGTTGCAACGAGAAGGGGCATGTCAAGACTAATTGCCCAAATAAAACCAAGAAGCCTGGGGAGGCTAAGAAGACCAAAGCTGGAGTCTCTCAAATGAAAGCTGAAGAGGCCGTTCAAGATAACAATGTCACAACATGTACTTTCCTGATCAATGACGTTTATGCTAGAGTATTATTAATTCAGGTGCAGATAAGTCTTTCATAGACAATAAGATTTTGTAAATTATTAAATCTGCCTGTTAAAACTCTAAGCGTTAAGTATGAAATAGAATTGGCCAATGGTACTTCAGAGACTGCTTCAGCAATATTAGATGGACGTTTTATATCCATTAGGAATCATTCTTTTCCCCTGTCCTTGTTTCCGTTAAAATAGAGGGACTCGATATAGTGATAGGAATGGATTGGTCGTCTTAAAACCAAGCCAATATTTTGTGTGATAAGAAGAAAATAGTTATCAAGACTCCTTATGGTGAGCCTTTGACAATTCAAGGAGACACCGGGTATGGATTGCCTAAACACTTGTTGAATTTGGTATTTGATACAAAGCTTCGAGTATGGAAAACTCAGGAAAGACAAACAACAGTCGCGACGCTAGAGAAGCAACAAATGTCAATGGTGCATCAAATGTGAACCTCAATGTTAATAAGGTTAATCTCCAAAACTGTAATTAACGCTGCTATTAGAAAGGCTATGAGAAAAGTCATGAAAAGGTTCAAGAAGCCGAATGCTGCTTGCGCTAAAACACATGTCGCTGCTCATGAGAAGAGCTTTATTCAGACTTCATATGCGAAGAATAAACTAAACAAGATCATATATAGCAAGGAGCCCCATCCCTTTTAGGATATACTTAAAAGTACATCATCTCTTGGAAGTCAAGAGACTTCAATAGTAAAAAGGGGCCATTGATTGCAGGAAATTGATGGATGAAGTAGAAACCATTAGGTGTATCAGCGGTTATGCTGGAAAAGACACGGTGAGGTATGCATCATAGTCATTCGATGGCAATACCCTTAATTAGTGATGACATTAATGAAGTCCACAAGAAAGATCCTCTTATACATTATGGGATGGTCCAAGTTTTAAGGACCTTATTAGAAAAAACCTATTATCCACCTCACGTAATGGAAAAAGATGGAATAAGAATTTTCTGACTCTTGCCATAAAAGTTCTAGACTGTCGACAGTATGTTACAAATTTTAATTCATTGGCTGAGATAGTACCCTATTCCATCTACCCAAAAACTAAACTTAATGAAATAATTATTGGTGGTTAGTAACGGCAATAAAGAGGGTACATTAAGGTTTCAAAGCCTGCTCATTATAAATCCATTATAGATCTACCTCAGCTACTCACGTTATATAGATTAAGAAATAACCAGTCAAAGCTGAGACTGCCCTAAAATTTGTCAAGGATTTTGCAGCTAAGTTTAAAAGGATTAAGAATGGAGGCGTTTAACCCTCCTGATGAATGATTAGAGGCAATTCACATTAATAATGACACCAGATAAATCCTTTATTTTGGTTTTATTGTTAGGAGTTACGTTTGGTTTCAGGTGCTGCTAAGTCTCTCATAAGACCACAAGTTTAGCAAACTTTTAGAAATTTTCCTTAAGGACCCCAGATATTAAGTGTAAGGTAAAACTTACAGGCGAAATCATAGGAACCATTTCTTATGTTCCTGTCAGAAGCCTTCAGTCGTAGAATTTTTGAAGTATCCTCTCTCTAGAGGAAGTGCGTCAGCATATATAGTTGATATCTCTTTGATCTCTGTCGATTACGAATACCAGACGGTATGATAAAAAGCGCCATATGAGGATTGGTGTATCTTAATATGTTCCATAGATTGCTTCCATGCCTGATCAGTATGGAGGTTTAATGCATGGGACCACAAAGATATTCCGATGGTCACATGGTACTAAAGTCAACTAATGGTATTCAAAGAAGATATCCAGAATGGAATTGTCCAAGTAAATGTCTTTGATTAAGGAATTCGTGGACTCGTAACATAAATGTGTCACTTATCTGACACAGAATATGATAGATGAACTGAAGCCTGAGATTTGGAAAATCTCTGTAACCTCCTTGTGTTTTGATTATCTTCTCCTAAGATTACCCTATTACCTTCTGAGAGGCAAGTAGAGTTAAGATTAACATCCCATTTAGGGCTGCATTATTATGAAATCTCCAAGACGGCTAGTACCATCATTGGAAGAATCGAAACCCTGATTAAGTAAGTTTTAAAATAGAGAATTCTAACTCAATATTCTGAGGATTCGGTATAGTTAATTAAGAAATACGGTTCATTTTGCTTATGCATTGATTACCGCAACCCTAATTAGGCAACAATTAAGAATTGCCATCAGCTGCCCAGGATCGTCGATTTGTTCGACTAGCAGCAAGGATTAGCTATTCCTTAAGATTAGTTTTAAGCTATGGTTGGAATAACCATCTCACCTTAAAATAAGCTTTTCTATAATAGTTATTATCTAAGTATCAAGGCTGCTTCTTTGGAGACCTTGCATAGATGGAATGTTAAACATCTATTGTTAGACAGACGATTAGTAAGTCCAATTATCAGGATCTGAAAGTTGCCTTGGAAACAACGAATAAGATCATACAAATCCATAATCATCTGTAAGTTGCCAGTATTCGGCAGAAAATCAAGGATTAATGAAAGTAGCAACCCTCCTAAGTTCTTGTTAAGGAATAAGGTTCAACAAAAGATATCACCCTGGAAGGGTGTGCCAATTTGTTAATCATCAGGCTAGTTAAGCTCTGAATATATAGAATCATTCGAGGGAATCGAATGTATCTAGATCAAATAGCTTATAAGCTAAAACATATTTAAGAAGCTTGGCGGAGCTCGCAATACATTACACACTAATGATTTAAGGATGTGTTTCACCAATAAGTCGAAGAAGCATTATCACATAATGATATGCAGATTTATGATATGATGAGAAACCAGTGTCGATTAAGGATCGACAGGTTAAGAAGCTCCAAAAAAGATACATGTACCTATTGTAGAGGTCAACTGGGGAGCTTGAAAAGGCTCCAGATATGCTATAGAAGTTAAGTCCATTATGCGACAAAAAAAAGTACTTCCAGCATTTTAGAAAATCTCAAGGTTGAGATTTCTTTTAAGGGGGTGAGGATGTAACACCTTGTAAAATCACGTCCAATAATGTATTGACACATGTAATAAACCCTAATGAAGTCAAATGTTGAATTTAAGGGACTAATTTTTTGAAAAATCGAAAACTTTGATTATTAAAGGACTGGAAGTGTTAGCATACCTAAAATAAGTTTCTAAATAACCTCTTACGATGTTTATATTCACAAATGAGCCACTTATTGATCGAGTGTAGCCGTTTGCGTAATTAAATGAAAGTTTGCGCAATGAAGGGTTAAAAGCGTCAACATGTTGATTCTTACCTCTGAGTGACCTTTCAACAAACCGGGAGCTTCATGGTATTTGATTATACTCTCGGGAATTCCAAATATTGGCCGTCTAAGATTTTTATGCCTATAAGTAAAGTTACGCGCAACTTTGCAAGTTAGAGGGGCTAAAAGTGTCAATATGTTTAATTATAACTCTGAATGACCTTTTAGCGAACCCGAAGCATCGTGATGTTTAATAATACTTTCAAGAATGCCTAATATGGATTAGATGAGGCTTCAATACTATTAAATGATGAGACGCGCAAGTTTGCGCAATAGAGGGACCTAAAGCGTCAACTTTTGAATCTACGCCTTTCGGTGACCATTTAAGCAAACAGGAGTGTAGTAATATTTAATTATATGCTTGGGAATGCCCATTATGGGCCATGGAAGGCTTGGATGTCATTAAACGACATTTCACGCTACTTTGTGCGATTAAAGGACTATTTGCGTCAAACTGCAAAAGTATGTCGATTCGTATGGTAACGGACCTTCTGGAATATGACCATGAGTTAAACTTGCCCTAATTATCCTTTATATAGCTTAGATATAGGCTTAGAGGTGTTTGGTGCGCAAAAATAAACTTTTAAGTCATGCAGGGACTAAAAGTGTCAAAAAGTGCACAAGTTTGCATTTTCGCGCATATCTCACATTCTGAATATATCCGGACACCCAAAAATTAATTTAACCACTAAAATATTTTATTTTAGTGATCGGCATGATAAAAGTCCATTCGTCGCGTAATTTGGGTCGTTTTTCGCATCCGTTCGTGTTTCATCGTAATTAGACGAACAACGTGACCGTACGGCCAAACGAACCGACATCCGACATATTTTTGAGCATGATTCGTGTCCCCTATGTTTAGTCATCATATTAGAGCCTTGAAATGAAGTTAACGGGCTTTAAATGTGTCAGAAATGGCAAATAACAAGTGCAGGGGTTGTTCTGTAATATTTCAAAGTTGCTGAAATCAGTTTTTTTCAAATCTGCTGCTGGTTTCTGGTTTCCACTCACACATAATTCACTCTAGGGGCTGCCCACTGACTTAAAAAGGTGGTATAACACCTGTAACAATCTCTCAAACCCTTGAAACACTTGTCACAATCTTGTTCCTTTCAAAATACTATAAATAGGAGTGAACACCCACTTGAACATTTGCACTTTCCTTTCAAATCTGCTTTCTCTCAATTCTGAAGAGGATCCTAGACATTTTTGGAACCTCTATTCAGTCCATTGGACCCTTGTAAGTATCCTTAACCTCTTTTAATCGTGATTTATTAGTTTAATGGCCTAAAGTCAAAACCGTCGTAATTAAGGTTTGACTTAGTGATTAATCACTAATGGTCCAGTCAATTCTCGAATTGAAAGTACCTATGAGTTGGTAATTATGTGGGTAATAAACCCTTAAAAGGGAACCCTCTGATTCCCACTCTAACTAGGTCAATTGTCGGGTCAAAGTTAATTATAAAAAGTCAACAGAAAGCAAATTTTCGCATAAACGCATAATTAACAATGTAGGAGCTATGGAACCTGTTTTATCACATATATAACTTGGTAATTAATGTAAGACCATGTCTAAACATGTTCAACCCGACAATTTTCAGTTTAAGCTCGGTTCAGAACCGAAAGTCGCATAATTAGACTTTTGCTTTAACTTTTAGTTCTGACCCAATGTAGTATGATTTAGAAATGCCTTAGAGCTTTATTAGGACCTGGTTACATGTTAGTATAACCCTCTGTGATTATACAACTTGGTTCATTAGTTATCCAATTCATATGCATGTTTCCGTTATATGCCTAAATATTGACCAATATGCCCATTTGACCTTAAAACCACAATTTTGAAAATGTGAGAGGACAATAATCTTTATTACTGATTTATAAACATGTCCCTAAATTTTGACATCAGTTGGAGGTCTAGATTAAGAGTTATGCTCAATAGCGTAATTAGAAAGCTTTTTATTAATTAAACGGCGTAATTAGCATAAAGCATATCTAAACCAAATTTTTGATACCAAACTTTTTATCTACTGATGTAAAATAATATTTTGGAATTTTTGAAGATTTTTATTTATTTTTAGGCTGAGCATAACATAGGGTTATAGCTTTGATTCGGTAATTGTCGGTTTTGCCATTTTGGCCTATAAAATGAGTTTTACATAATATTTTGATACCAAACCTTTTGCTACTGATTTTATATAATAAATAAAATATTTTGAGTCTTCTGGAATGATAAAAATATCAGCTTTTCTTTAAAAACCCGGAAATCGCTTAAAACCGTCTTTTTACGCGTTTTAAACGCATAGTATGTATTAAAACTACTTTAAATATATGGGACTTGATACCTACTGATGTTTAAAGCAAATTTTTATATTTTAACAGTAAAGAAAAGTTTTTAACTCAGATTCCCTGTTTTCACCTTTAAAGCTTATGTGAAATTACCAAAATGCCCATACAGTGCATAGTTTGGGTATAAAAGGTAAATTTCACATATATGCCATACCCTACTGTTATGACTTATAAAAATAAGTATTTTTACTGAATATATCAGACCCAAAACTCAGATTTATATCTAAACTCTTTTATAAGCTTTAAAATGACCAAAATACCCATACGGGGCATAATTTGAGTTTAAATCCATTTGGGGCATATTGGAAGGTATCTTACTGATATCACAACATATTTAAGGCATATTAACTTAGGAAACCTATTCATGAATCATTTGGTTACCCGTTACGCATTATTCGCGTTCGGTGCGGTTTATGTAACTAGTTTGCATAAATTAGCCGAAACGGGTCAAACCTTATCGTTTTTATCTCAAAATCCAGAATGTGGGTTTTATTACATTCCAGTCTGGAGCTATTAGGTGTCATAAGAGGATCTTGCAAATCCATAGATACCTGAAGTCTGTTATTTTGTTTCCTTGTATTTATTTATGATCCGCCTGTGGATCTTATTACATTCCAGTCTGTATATTCTTTCACTCGGACACTCAGACATTATGGTTTGTAATAGTTTATTCACCAAGCCTTCCGCTGTGCTATTATATTGTGTATATTGACTATGATGATATCAACTACGTCAAGATACTCCCCGCCGGGCCCACCGGTAACATGTGGAAATATCGGGGTGTGACAGGTTGGTATCAGAGCCAACATTAAGTGAATTAAACACTAACCTTTGTGTTTAATCTCAATGACACAATAAGCACAATCCTTAGACTTCCGAGTCTAGGCTAATGACCTAGGATTTTACTCTTAACTTTCCTTTTTATTGTTTATATTATATTTACTTGTTTTGACAGGTTACCACTTGGAAAATGCCGCCAGGAGTGAGAGGAAAAGGTAAAGGACCGATGCGAGGGGGGCCATCGGGCCACGCGGGACCCTCCCACCGACGTACCCCATCCGATTCACTCTCTAGCTCCGACTCACGAGACCATTGGAGTCATAGCTTCGAGCCAGTAAGGCATTCTGTCTCACTTGGATCATCACCATCCGACCCTCCATACTTTGGGTTACCCATTCCTATTGAACCCCAACATTCCCATCATTCACAGGGATCTCATCACTCGAACCAATCTCATCACTCCTTTAACTCTCATCCTTTTCATCACTCGGATTCTACCTACTCTCCAACTTAGTTTAATCCCAATGCATATGTCAACGACTTTTTGGGTTTCAATCCTCTTGGACCTGAGGATCATTTCTCTAAGGAGATGGAAATGGACGACGACCCGGACCCTGAAATGCAAACTGGAACACCAGGCCACCCTATTAGCGTATCGAGCGGTTCACCATATCAAGGATCACCGTACCGAGGTCCTGATTCGTATGCTGAGAAAATGGCTCAGTATGATTGGTTCTTTACCCCTTCATACCACAATTCTCCATCCCAACCTCCCTTGGTTGAACCACAGCTTCAAGCTGTTACCCCACCACCTTTACCAGTTGAGGAACCACCTCAACAGCCTCCCGAGCCGCCAAGGCGAAGGAGAAATGCTCGAATGTCTGTACGTGGGGGACCACGGTTCGCATCCCCTCATGGTTCAAGTTCTTACCCTCCTATCCCAGAGGACCCCCAATTGGGTGGACCCTCACACACGGTGCCAGAAGTCAACCTTCCGCCAGTTTCTCATGCACCACTGCAGCCGCCTTTGGGTCTCGACAACCCGATCCCGACATACCCAGGTTCATCTGGGTATAATCCATCAGGATACCCATCGGACTATGGAAACCATGATCCCTATCTTACTGATGCTCAGTAGAATGCACTATATCCTTCTTCCTACCCTCCAGTTTACCCAACTGGATATCCGGCGCAGGGATACCAATACCCACTTTACCAGCAACCTCCTCCTCAACAACAGGAACAAACTCAGGAGATTTTACAGAGGTTAGCCGGGTTGAACGTGAAGCCAGTGAAACTAAGAAGAAGCATAATGGTTTTCTCAAAGGCCTCGCGAACCTTATTAAAGGCAAGAAGAAGTAGGAAGTTGTTGTTTATGTTGTATTGTCTTTCAATAAGTCCCTGCGAGGACATTTATTTTATTTTCATGTACCAAGTCCCTGCGTGGACTTACTTTCTGTTTCCGTAGCCCCTGCATGGTCAGTTGTGTTGTTTTAAGTCCCGTTTAGGGCAATGTTGTACTCGTTTTGTGGTTTAATGAAGTTATTTTCGATTTTAAATATGTATTTTATTATATCATACTATATCATTTCAAATTTGATTGATCAGTCAAAGAAATTCTTAAAGGTATAACCTAGCCAAAATAGTAATGGCTATGATGGTACAACCTTTTTAAGAAGATAACTCCCTGTTAGCATCTGAAAACATGTTAACAATCCTAAATTGTGCGGTACGAGAAACCACACAATCTTCCTAATGTACTTGGACATTTTCAAGTCACTATTATAGCCTATATGATCAACATGAATCATGGCTAATAAACATCAATATGATGTATACACCACAACATCCATTAGAGATGTATGCTTATAAGCAAAGGTGTAATAGTGACAATGAAAGTTTTAATTTATAGACTTCTTGTCAAAAAGGCGATGAACTTTGTTCGACCCTTAAAGAAATCACTGATCCAAGAAATCAATGATCTTAATCGTCCTTATGACAAGGCTTTTGTTCCATCTAAATGTCCTTCGAGACGAGCCTTGTGCTATATGAATATGTCTTCCATGACATTGACAATGTGATTTATATTCCCCGGTCTGATAAAATATAAAGAATTATATCTCCTTGATTATTATTATTTTCTTAAAATGGTCCATATGGTTTAATACCATGACTATCTAATCACCAATATGATGATTTATTGCATAATTTAAATATAACATTATTGTTTAATATAGTACCCAAATTATGGCTGGATCTGATGAAGTAAACAGTCATCCACGGGAAGGAAACAATAATGAGACTAAGATAAATCTTACAAACGCTAAACATGCAAGTAATGATTGATACCACGGTTGCTCAAGCGGTAGATAAGATATTCAAGGAACCGAGTAATATTCGGTCCAAAACTCACTCAAAACCTTTATCACAGTCACATGCATCAAGAAGGGATGAATCTCAGCATTCATCCAATCAAAGATCTGAGCCTCAAAGAGTGGTGTTAAACCAGGCTCCTAAGTACAAAAAGAGTTGTACTTATAAGTACTTCGTCTCCTGTAAACCGAGGGATTTTACAGGAGAAAAGGGAGCAATTGACTGCATGAAATGGTTAGACGAGATGGAGACTGTGATTGACATCAGTGGATGTGCTAAGGAAGACATAGTCATGTTTGTGTCTCAATCTTTCAAGGGCGATGCCCTCACTTGGTGGAAAGCGTTAGTACAGTCCACTGGAAAGGTTCATCTGTATAACCTTTCGTGGAACAAGTTTGTAGATCTTGTGAAAGATACATATTGTCCTCAGTACGAAGTTGAGAGGATTGAAACTGACTTCCTCACCTTGGTGATGAAGGATTTAGACTGTAGGTCCTATGTGACCAGTTTCAATTCGATGTCGAGACTTGTACCATATTTAGTCACTCCTGAACCCAAACGCATTGCGTGTTTCATCGGTGGTTTAGCTCCCGAAGTGAAAGGAAACGTCAAGGCTTCTAAGCCTACTACATATAGACCTGCTGTGGATCTATCTTTGTCTCTCACTCTTGATATTGTGAGAAGTAGGGTAAAGAAGGCTACCGATGATGGGAAGAGGAAGAGAGATGAAGACAAGTCCCCTCAGTCTAACAAGAAGAGCAAAGGGAACTTTAGTTTTAAGAAGTGGCAGTCAAGTGATAAGCCAGAACATTAAGGATGCAACCTGTTACGGTTGCAATGAAAAGGGGCGCATCAAAACCAATTGCCCCAAGAATGCTAAGAAGCCCGAGGAGGTAAAGAAAACCAATGCAAGGGTTTTCCAAATGAATGCTAGGGAAGCGGTGAACGACGAGAACGTCATAACAGGTACCTTCCTCATTAATAATAATTATGCTAGAGTCTTATTTGATTCAGGTGCTGATAAGTCTTTTGTAGACCATAAGTTTTGTAAGTCACTGAATTTGCCTATTAAGGCTCTAGACATGAAATATGAGGTAGAACTTGCCGATGGTATCTTAGAAACAACTTCAACTCTTCTTAATGGATGCTTTATATCCATCAAGAATCATTCTATCCCGCTATCCCTCTTGCCAATGAAATTGGCTGGGTTTGATATAGTTTTGGGCATCGATTGGTTGTCGCATAACCAAGCCCAAATTGCCTGTGATAAAAAGCTAGTTATTATCAAAACCCCTTCTGGTGAATCCGTTACCATTCAAGGAGACACACAATACGGGTTGCCCAACAATGTGTCTATTCTCTAGGTATCACAGTGTTTAAAGAGTGGATGTGTCATCTACATGGCACAAGTGACTGTGAATGATCCGAAACCTAAGATTGAAGGCATCCCAATCATTTCTGAGTATCCTGATGTCTTTCATGATGAATTACCGGGACTACCTCCTGAGAGGCAGGTAGAGTTCAGGATAGACATTCTACCAGGAGCTGCACCTATTGCACGAGCTCCTTATCGCCTAGCACCAACTGAAATGAAAGAACTCAGGACTCAATTAGATGAATTACTAGAAAAGGGTTTTATACAACCTAGCTCTTCTCCTTGGGGAGCTCCAATATTATTTGTGAAAAAAAAGGACGGATCAATGCGCCTATGCATTGATTATCGTGAGCTAAACAAAGTAACGATCAAGAATCGTTATCCCTTACCTAGGATCGATGATTTATTTGATCAGCTCCAAGGAGCGAGCTTCTTCTCGAAGATTGATTTGAGATCTGGGTATCATCAACTCAAAGTTAGGACTGAAGATGTGCCTAAGACGACATTCAGAATGAGATATGGACATTGCGAGTTTTTAGTGATGCCTTTTGGGCTCACTAATGCACCAGCAGCATTCATGGACCTCATGAATAGAGTCTACAATCCATATTTAGATAAGTTTGTCATCGTCTTCATAGATGACATACTTATCTAATCTCATAATCAAAATGATCATGAGAAGCACCTTCGATGCATCTTAGGATTACTTCAACAGGAGAAGTTATATGCTAAATTCTCCAAATGTGAATTCGGGCTTTGCGAAGTCCAATTTCTTGGACATGTTGTCAGTGAGCGAGGCATCCAAGTAGATCCCGCTAAGGTAGAAGCCGTAATGAATTGGGAAGCACCCAAGACTCCAACTGAAATACGTAGCTTTCTGGGTTTGGCAGGTTACTATAGAAGATTCATTGAGAATTTTTCAAGGATAGCCGCACCATTGACTTCTCTGACCCGTAAGAATGTAAAATTTGATTGGGGTCCGAAACAACAAGAATCCTTTGAGATTCTTAAGCAAAGGTTGAGTAATGCTCCATTACTAACACTACCTGATGGAATTAAAGAGTTTGTCGTATATTGTGATGCATCACACACCGGTATGGGTTGTGTGCTATTGCAGCGAGGCAAGGTGATTGCCTATGCATCACGACAATTAAAAGTGTATGAAAAGAATTACACCACCCACGATTTAGAATTGGGTGCCGTTGTATTTGCACTCAAGTTGTGGAGACATTATTTGTATGGAACTAAATGTGTGATCTATTCGGATCACAAAAGTCTCCAACATTTGTTTAATAAAAAAGAGCTCAATATGAGACAGCGCCGCTGGATGGAAACCTTAAACGACTATGATTGTGAAATTCGCTACCATCCTGGTAAAGAAAATGTGGTCGCAGATGCTCTAAGCCAAAAGGAAAGAGTCAAACCTATCAGGATTAATGCTAAGAGCATTGAATTAAAGAATAGCCTGAATGAAAGGCTGTTAGCTGCACAGAAAGATGCTTTCTTGGAAGCTAACCTTCCAGACGAAAAGTTAGGTATAACTGCGGAACAATTAATACCTGGAAAAGATGGAATTCTCAGACTCAATGGAAGAATCTGGGTTCCCATTCATGGAGGACTTCGAGATGTAATCCTCCAGGAAGCTCACAACTCCAAATATTCAGTTCACCCTAGAGGTGATAAGATGTATCAAGATTTGAAAGCTAATTATTGGTGGATAGGGTTGAAGAAATCTATTACCACCCATGTAGCTAAGTGCTTGACCTGTGCTTAGATTAAAGCAGAGCATCAAAAACCATCAGGTCTGCTACAACAGCCAGAATTTCCCACATGGAAGTGGGAGATGGTAACTATGGACTTTATAACCAAGTTACCGAAGATAAAGCATGGAAATGATACCATATGGGTCATAGTTGACAGACTAACTAAGTCAGTGCACTTCTTACCCATTAAAGAGACACATAGCTCTGACAAGCTAGCTCAGCTTTACGTGGATAAGATTGTATCTCTCCATGGAGTGCCAGTGTCTATTATTTCGGATAGAGATACTAGATACACCTCTCACTTTTGGAAAAGTTTCCAACAATCTTTGGGCACTCGTTTGAACTTTAGTACTGCTTACCATCCTCAGACAGATGGGCAGAGTGAACGCACAATTCAAACATTGGAAGACATGCTTCATGCATGTGTTATTAATTTAGGTGGTAGTTGGGATGACCACCTACCCTTAATCGAATTCTCCTATAACAATAGCTACCATACTAGTATTCAGGCTGCGCCTTTTGAAGCATTATATGGTAGAAAATGCAGGACGCCTGTTTGTTGGGCGGAAGTAGGAGAAGCTCAGTTATCAGGACCTGATATAGTCCTTGAAACGACGGACAAGATTGTCCAGATTCGTGATCGCCTGAAGGCTGCCAGGGATAGGCAGAAAAGTTATGCTGACAAGAGGCGAAAACCTCTAAAGTTTGAGGTTGGTGACAAAGTCTTACTAAAAGTATCACCCTGGAAGGGTGTGATGCGTTTTGGTAAGAAGGGCAAGCTAAGCCCCAGATATATAGGACCATTCGAGATTATTGAATGTGTTGGCAGTGTAGCTTATAAGCTAAACTTGCCCGAGGAGCTGAGTGGAATCCATAATGTGTTCCACATCTGTAATCTCAAGAAGTGTCTAGCTGATGAATCGCTGGCCATGTCTCATAAAGATGTACAGATTGATGAAAGCCTAAGATTTGTTGAAAGACCTATATCGATCGAGGATCGTTAGGTTAAAAATCTCCGAAGGAAGCATGTACCTATAGTAAAGGTCAAATGGGATGCCCGTAGAGGTCCCGAATATACGTGGGAAGTTGAGTCCACTATGCGACAGAAGTACCCTCACTTATTCCAGTAAATCTCGGGGTCGAGATTTCTTTTAAGGGGGTGAGGATTTAACACCACGTAAAAACGTGTCCAATTATGTAAAGACACGTGTCCTAAACTCTAGTTATGTGAAAGATTGAGTTTGAAGGACTAAAATTGTCAAACAGTGAAACTATGAAACCACAGGAACTAAAAGTGTCAACATGCCAAACTTGAGCCTCTGAATGACCATACATGATGAATATATTCTTAAACGAGAGGTTTATTGGATATAAGAAGCCGTTTGTGAAAATAATCGGAAGATTATAAAACTACGAGGGTTAAACGTGTCAACATGTTAATTCTGACCTCTGAGTGACCTTTTAACGAATCCGAGGCTTCGAAATATTCAAATATACTCCCAATAATAAGTGATAAAAATTTCACGTGGTTTCGAGATCGATAAGCTCGTTTTCAAGACTTTGGGCTATAAGTGTCAACTTGACGAAACTTACATTTATAGTGATAATTAACGAACCCGAGCTTAACGAAGTTTGTTTATACATCCTTGAGCCTCTATAAACTAACTATAAGGACCTTACATGACAAAAATCAAGTTAAAAAGGGTTAAATTCGATCAGGGACCAAATCTGCCAGCATTGAAACTTGTTTAACCTGTTCTCCGGTTCCAGGCGGGCCGCGTAGTCCTCAAAGGACTCTTACGCGGGCCGCGTAATAGTCACCAGCGCAAAAAAGGGCTGCCAGGTGCGGGTTTGATCAGTTGCACCGCCTTAACCTCAAATGTATCGACTCTAGGGGCTATATGTCGGTTTATTTCATCAACTAGGACACCTGGGGTTATCCTAGGATGTCCCATAACAGATGTGAGTGATCTATGATCTTGCAAAGTATTATATAAAGGCCTTAGTTCTTGAGTTCATGAACTCACTTCTTGCAAACAACTCTCAAACACTTGCTTCTGGAGCTTGCATCAGTAGGAGAAGATTACCAAGTGTAGAAAATATAGCTAGGACCATTAGTAAGCTTCTAATTACTTGCTTAGTGGTTTTAATTAGCTTAATTACCTAAAAGTCAAACTTGTCGTAAATTAGATTTGACTTTCGTTTTAATCACATATTGACCAGCCACTGATCAAATTGAAAGTGGTTATGGAACCATATTAAGGTAGGTGATTAACTCTTAAAAGGGCACCTCCTAATTATCTCGCTTGACTAGTTAATTGTCGGGTCAAAGTAGTTTGACAAAAAGTCAAACTGGACAGAATGTTTGAAAATGATTAAAATTAAAAAAAAAAAGTTCTAAATTATATTTTAACATTCTAATGACTTGGTAATTAATATTAAAACATGTTTTATCAGTCCTAACCCGACAATTTACAGTCTAAGGTCAGTTTATAACCGAAAGTCGCAAAAGCTTGACTTTTGCTTTGACTGTCAGTTCTGACCCGTTCAAGCTTAATTCTCTCATGTTTTAAGCTTCCATTAGGACCACATTACTCAGTAGTATAACCCTCTGAAGTTATATTGCATGGTGCCTAATGGTTTGAATTATATGCACATGATCGTTAATATGCTTAAAAATGCCATAAACGCTCTTTTTACACACAACTGAGATTTTTAGCAATGTGAATGGACAAACACCTTCACTACTGATATTTAGACTTGTCCCAAAAATTTGACATCAGTTTGAGGTCTAGATTAGGAGTTATGCTCAATAGCGTAATTAGAAAGCTTTTTATTAATTAAATGACGTAATTAGCATAAAGCCTATCTAAACCCAATTTTTGATACCAAACTTTTTACCTACTGATGTAAAATAATATTTTGGGATTTTTGAAGATTTTTATTTATTTTTAGGCTGAGCATAACATAAAATTTTAGCTTGATTTCGGTAATTGTCGGTTTTACCCTTTTCATGCATAAAATGAGTTTTACTTAACATTTTGATGTCAAACTTTTTGCTACTGATTTTATATGATAAATAAAATATTTTGAACTTTATAAACTGATCAAAAAACTCAGATTTCCTATTTTAACCCGAATATCCCTTAAAACCGACTTTCTAGCGTTTTTAGCGCATAGTATGAGTTAAAACTTTATTTGGCATATAAAACTTATTACCTACTGATGTTTTAAGTTAATTTATATAATTAAACAGTAAGCCCAAGTTTTTAAACTCATAATTCTATTTTGACCTTTAAAGCTTATGTGAAATTACCAAAATGCCCCTACGGTGCATAGTTTGGTTATATAAGATAAATTTCACATATATAAAATACCTTACTGTTATAACTTATAAAAATACATATTTTTACTGATTAGATCAGACCTGAAACTTAGTTTAATATTTAAACTCTTTTATGAGCATTAAAATTACCAAAATGACCTTATGGGACTTAATTTGGTTTAAATTACTTTTGGGGCATATATGTTAACATCTTACTGATGTATTAACATATTTTGAGCATAATAACGATTAAGACATGTATATAATTTATTTGGTTACCCGTTACGCGTTTATGCGTTCGGATCGGGTTACGTGACTAGTTTACGTAAAATAGCCGAAACGGGCTTAACCTTATCATTAAAATTCTCAATTTCCAGAATGTGTTTAGTTTACCCATATTATACAAGTATCCAAGCTTGCCGGGTCTAAACCACATTCTATTCCGGTCTCCGCTTAATCTAGCGTTTAGAACCGTAAGGTTTCCTTCTAGCTAGCCGGTCTAAGTCCTTGACTAAATTAAAGACCCGCTAGCATCCTAATAGGTAATAAACCTTCTATACAGATTAAATAGCTTCCAGTAGAAGGTGCCATCAAGAGCTTTAGGATTATACTGCTAGCATCAGGTAAATACTTTTAACTTATTTTCCCTAATACGGGCTTGGGATATGGTATTATAATAATACCACTTGGTCGGGTATGAAATCATTTAATCGGATTGTGATTAATAAATTTACATAACCCGTTTTAATCTGTCTTGTTTGATAACATAAGCATTGGGGGTTAATAGGACCGTGTCCTGGATATCCTCGGCTTATTTCATTTGAAAATGGCCACGACCTATGCATGGGGTGTAGGCATACACCTGACAAATGCAAATGCTAAAATATAAACCCACATGTTAGGGATAACTCCTTTGTGGGTTCTATAAGTGGTGAGTCGGTTAATCACGACCGGCTTCCAACCGGCCCCAATTGTAAGACAAACATGTAAATCTGTATACAAGATTATATTTAAATAATTGTCCCAAGTTATAAAAGATTTGTGTCATGTGCATTAAAACCAATTTTATAAACACTTTTCAAAAGAGTCAGTTAATTGTATTTACCAGTGTAAACTGACGTATTTTCTTAAAGGCTGATTTGACAGGTACCTCTCTTAATAGGCTGGAGCTATTAGGTGTCATAAGAGGATCTTGCAAATCCATAGATACCCGAAGTCTGTTATTTTGTTTCCTTGTATTTATTTATGATCCGCCTGTGGATCTTATTACATTCCAGTCTGTATATTCTTTCACTCGGACACTCAGACATTATGGTTTGTAATAGTTTATTCACCAAGCCTTCCGCTGTGCTATTATATTGTGTATATCGACTATGATGATATCAACTACGTCACGATACTCCCCGCCGGGCCCACCGATAATATATGGAAATATCGGGGTGTGACAGTTGCCCCATTTGGGTGGTTAAAGTTTGAATTGCTTTATCATGGGCTTCATCCTTTTGTATACGCGCATCATCCATTTGGTTTCTCTTTTGCATCTCCGCTTGCATGCTTTTTAACATTTCTATCATCTCGTTTCCACCCGAAGACCCCCCTTGCTCTTGACCCATTTGATATTGCCTTTGATACCCTTGATTGTTCCCACCCCGATATCCACTTTGATTGTTATAAGGTTGGTGCGAACCAAAGTTACCTTGACTTCCTTGAAAATTCGGGTTGGCTTGATTTGAGGGATTCCCGTATCGAAAATTTGGGTGGTTTCTCAACCCGGGGTGGTAAGTGTTAGAATTCATATTGAAGTTTCTACCACCCCCTCATTGACCTTGCACCGCATGTACCTCTTCATATTTCCCCTCACCTCCTTGGCAATTTTCAGCCGCATGTCCAACTTCATTGCAAATAGCACAAACATCATAAACTTGGTTAGAGGTTTGAGTATTACCATCGTCTACCGCATGCACTTGGGTTCGGGTAATGGCCGGTCGTGCTCTCCTTGATGCTTGAGCTTTTCTTTTTGATGTAATTGCCATTTGCTCCAAAAACTCCCAATCGTCTTGCTCGTAGTTCGTACCAAAAGAGCCATTGGTAATAGACATTAAATCACGAGCATCTTCGGCACTCAACCCCTCATGGAAAGCGTTCATCAATTCCCACAGTTCAATCCCATGGTGAGGACAATTCTTGATCATCATGTTGAAACGCTCAAAGGCCTCATGAAACATTTCACCTTGTTGTTGTTGAAAACTCCTCAACCCCTTCCTAGCATCATTGGTCTTTTGAGCGGTGTAAAATTCATCTAAAAATATTTGTTGCATCTTCGCCCATGTATAAATAGATGCCGAAGGTAGAGTGTAAAACCACTTCTTTGCCTTGTCTTCTAGAGAAAATTGGAATAATTTGACATCGTCGGCCGAAAATCCTTGACTCCCAAGAGTGTTGCAAATCGAGTTATAAGCTTCCAAGTGAAAATAAGGCTCCTCCGTTGCTAGACCCTTATACTTCGGCAAACTTTGCAATGAATTGGTTCTCACTTCGAACATCCTCCCTTGATTATTGTGAGGAATAACTACCGGTGAAGGATTGTGAGTAATTATCGGCCTAAAATGCGCTTCAATGCCCCTCGCATGTTCTCTAAGATGTCTTCTTGGTACACCCAACTGACCCCTTGGACGAACAGGACCCATTGGCCTTTGCATAGGCCCTTGTGGTACATGGGGTTGAAATTGTTGTTGTGGCATCGGTGGGTGTTGAATTGGCCTTTGGAATTGATGTTGTACGTTTTGCGGACGAACTTGTTGCAATGGTATAGGTCGTTGCACTTGTGGCCCTTGTGGCCTTGGCCGAATATGTTGTGGTATAATTTGTTGTTGTTGAAACCCACCAACACTTAGCATTCTTTGAGTTTGCCCTTGCACGTAAGTAAGTTCTCCTTGTTCTTCATCACCCCCATAAGCATATCCTTCTTCCTCATAACCCCCAAAATCTTCATATCCTTCTTCATATCCATATCCCCCTATACCCGAAGATTGCCCAAATGGAAGAGTCGAATATTGAAAACCCGACTGGTTTGATGGTCTAAATGTAGAAGTAGCATGGACAATGGTTGAGTTTGGTGCTATTGAGTAGGTTGAAGATGATTAACCCGCACCTGGAAAGAAATGGGAAAATGGTGGAATTGTAGTAGAAGGATTAAAAGTGAGTGTAGGTTCTTCTTGAGTGGTAATGGGTTGGGTGATGTTAGTTGGTGTTACATCATGAGGTGAAATAGGGTTGGTAGTGGTGTTTGGCATGGTAATGTTTGGTGAAGGTTGAGTGGATGATGGTATGAAAGGTGGTATAAGTTCACCCGTAGTGGGTGGTGGTGGTGGTGGATCCATGTATCGAAGTGGTGTGATTGGCGTAGTTGGTGAACCGCTGATTCTGTTTTCCCTTAGTAAAATTCTGTTTCCTCTTATAGTCCGTTCAATCTCTGGATCAAATGCCAATGGTGATAGCTTGTGAGAGCTTCTAGTATGCATGCACCTGTAAATACCTGCACACTAACACACCCAGCGTAAACCAGAAAAATAACAAACTTAAAAGGATAAAAAATAACACACGTTGCGCACTACTCCCCGGCAACGGCGCCAAAATTTGACGTGATGTCGTGGTCACAATCAAATTTAATCCAAATACAACTAATTAGCTAGCGGTAAGTGGGTATCGAACACAGGGAGTTTGTGGAATATGTGTTATTTGAAGTGATTATCTAAGTTAACTAAAATTAAACTAAATGCAAGTAAAGTAAATTTCAAGAGTTGATTTGATTAAATCGGTTTTAAAACTAAGATTGCTAATGTAATTGCAAATTGAAAGTATTGGTTGTAAACAAATTAGAGAAGAATGACCATCTTTAGTTTCCGGTTTGCTTTAACGTTTGTGCTATCATTCACTAGAAAGAACTACATAGACATAGTTCGTGTGCAATTACCTGTTGTGATAAAAGGGAACTAAGTACTCAGATTCCTAGAACGTGAGGATGTTACCCGATGACCAATTAACCCTTACCCAATCCTAATTCTACCCATGATATCTCGATTGCCAACGGCACCAAGAACGTACGGTTTCAAAATAGAATAAACATAAGAATCAACCACTTACAAACAAATAAGAACACACCATGATAAACAAAACATAAATTCAGTTTACCATTCTAGAAATATGAAATCAAGCACAATTGTCTCCACAAACCTTCAACTAAAGATGAACATAAAGTACTTAGCCACTCATGGCTTGAATCAACATTGTCAAACAAGTTTCAATCTTCAAAAACAAATCCAACATCAAGAACTAATGATTAAAGATTGTTTCAAGCTCCAAAAAGTCTCCAAGTGCTCTCCAATTTCGTGTCCAAGTGAAGTGTAACCGAATTGCCCATCATAGGACCATAAAACATCATCAAAAAGGCATTAAATGCCATAAGTTACAACTTCAACCCAGACGGCGCCGTAAGCTACGCCGCCTGCCGTACCTTACGGCACCCAGCAGTCAACGGAAGTCGAGTACAGCGTCGTAAGCTACGGCGCTCACCGTAGCTTACGGCGAGCTTCAAGTTATTACGGCAAGGACCTACTGTCCTACGGCGATGGTTTTTTATCAAAATGTGAAGGGCCGTAACCTACGACGGAGGCCGTAGGCTACGGCACTGTATGCGTCCTTTTCTTCATTTCTTCATTAAAACTTGATTTCTTCACATCTTGATTATGCCAACTTCCCACATCCATTTAGGCTTCCTAAATCCCGCATTTCAAGCACTTTAACACCTGTAACATCAAACATCTAGTGATTACCAAATTCAAACAATTAACCGTACAAAGTATGGGATTTTAATCTCTTTAAAGGCCTTAAGGGTTGTCCTACGGACCACCCGTTAGTCGTTGGGAACAGTGTGAGTCAAACAGTCGTTAGATAAACAGAAGTTATGAGAACAGATGATAACTTTCAGCAGTTGTTTTATTTTTAGCTAACATATGTCCACGTCAGAACCTCTGTTGTCATAATGGATGACAGTCAGCAGTATAGTAAATTAACAGTCATTAGGATAAACAGAAATTATGACAACAGACGGTACCCTTTAGTAATGGA
The DNA here is from genome assembly GCA_030545235.1 of Helianthus tuberosus. NCBI lineage: Eukaryota > Viridiplantae > Streptophyta > Magnoliopsida > Asterales > Asteraceae > Helianthus > Helianthus tuberosus. The sequence continues at coordinate 156,911,673 of CM060452.1, forward strand.
TGTATTTTTAGGCAAGCAGAAGTTTCAAAAACAGTTGTTTTCATTCGGTGTAACTCAACAGTCGTAAGTCAAACATCTACTATTAGCCCAACCACTGTTAGTATCAAATCCTCTGTTAAACATTTTATGATTGAATATCATATGTTGTTCGTTAACATCTGTTGACCCATAGCAGACCTTTGCATCTTCAGACATTTATTCATCAGCAGATGCTCTCTTTTGTCAGGCTTTAGCTACAGCACACCTTTTATAACAACAAAATATACCGTAAATTCTTCCAAAAAACTGTTATTGATAAACAAAATTATATAATAATACTTATAGCAGACCTTATATAATAATACTTATTCATCATTTGTGGTACCTGGGGAAAATCCACAGTCATCCTGATCTAACACTGTGCTGCTTGGATTACTTATCAAATTTCGGGATGAAATTTCTTTCAAGTTGGGGATGATGTGACAACCCGTACTCCCAAGGTTAGCATTTTCTGATCTCGTGATACTTAACTTGTATCGCTACTATTCATGTTCGACTATACGTCGTCATTATATCTACATTGCTTAAACCTGTTAAACTTGTTTAATTACATTGAATTACTATGATTAAATGGTTGTGCATTTGTTACATATCAATGATAAATGTTTAGATTATATGTATATAGTCAGCCGCACTAGTGCTCAGAGTCGCACACCCCGTTTGCCGCACACCCAATCCCGTTCTGCATTCTTGGCCCAGTTTCCCTAAGCCCAAACTGAGCCCAACCCTTGTGATTGAAGTCATGGACGCATAAACTTATGTATACGGTTTTCACTATTTTGGCAACACAAAAACACATCAAACCCTACTCTCTTTTAAACGGAAACAGGAAGGAGATCCCAGCTCAGTCGCACCCCCCCCCCCTTTCGTGTTAACTGTCTCTATCTTTTCGCTTTGTTCGACTGGTTAGTATATTTATCCCTATTCCACTTATGTATATATGTGCTGAGTAATATCGATTTATGTATATGTAATCAAAGTGTGATTTCCCTGGTTCAATGTATGCCTCATTGCTGTTAATTTGTTTTGGTTGATATACATCTTGTTAGTAATGATAGAACTTCACAGAAAGGAAATGGTCGATGACATAGGCCGATGATCACAAATGGTTAGGATAATCTGGATATTCTAATAATGATATGCTTAAGGTTTAGTGTGCATAAACTTGATGATTAGGGTTTGCAAGAAATCACGACGACCTGTTAAGGAACGGCGAAGAAAGATATCCGACGAAGAATCCAACTCGACGAATAACTTGATTCTTCGTCGGCTGGACTTTGGCGAACAATCAAGGTTCACTGCAACCATTTTTAGACGAAGTCTAACTCTTCGCTAACTGATCCTTCGTCACCATCACCTCTTAACGAAGAATGGGTTCTTCGCCAAGAGGGCTTCCGGCCTGAAAAGTGTGATGCTTCCAAACATAAGATCGTTATACAGACTTGTGTGAGCATGACTCTGAAGTGGCCTTGATGTTCTATCAAGGACTTCGATTTGCATGATGATGGGTAGCATGGGAATGATTACATTAATTGATTTAGGTGGAATAATAATTAACATAATAATAACTATTGATGAATGGCTGGAAATAAGGGAAGATGTTATGACTATGAAACTAGCAGACCACTCTTGGGCCGGACCTTCATTTTGGGTTGCACACACACACACCGGTTCGGGCCTCATGTCTTGTTGGACCAATATACTGTTTGTCTTGCAAAGCAATGTTGAACTTGTTACATGATTATTTGGTTTAGTGGTGGAACACATGCATGAATAAATGAGTCGTATACAAACTAATTGAGAGTGTGTAACCGTCATAGGCTCGGATTGATCAACTGAAATGTGTATGCTTAACTGTATTTGCTAGAATGAGTATAAAGATGTAAGCATGAACGTATATGAGAACTGAATACATGCTATGTGATTACTTGATGAAATTGGGATGTTATGCTTCTCGTACACAACATGAATGTGGAATACGTGATTTATGTGCAAACGAACTGACTGGCTTTGGTAACCACGGTAGGGTTTGGTTGACCAACTTGGAACGGGTAAAGTAACTTAACAAACCGAGCAATCTAAGGTGAGTTCACTGCTCTTTTTCAAGCATGCGCCCCGGGGAGGGACATCTGGTAGGTATTCCGGGGAGGAATACTGGGTTATTGGGTTTGACTTGAATGTTAAACTCGGGATGTTGGGTAATACACTCATATCTATCATTAAGTCCCATCATATACCGAATTGGTTGCAGGGGAGGCAACGGGGTTATTAGTTGATAGCGCTATTAGGTTTGGCACCCTCACACCGTACCGGGGAGGACGGTCGTGAACTAATTACCTTAACCACTTGACCAATGTTTGATAGAGCATTGGGGAAGGGTAATCTGGAGCCATCTGTGGTAATCGAGTTATTAACAACATCGAATCTCTGAAATGTTTTAAACTTATAACTGGTAACTAAATGCGTTAACAAACTTTGAACTCACCAGCGTTGTCTGATACACTTGTCTGCATGCTTGCAGGTCGTTAGATTCATGGTTATGGAACTTGCTATCTGGGAGTGCTGGAGTGGTCATGGGTCGTGGATCTTGAATACATGTTCATTGTTTTCGCACATTTGTTTTGAAACACTTGAGTAACGATTTACATTATGCTTCCACTGAACGTATTTGTTTATGTTATGAGTTGAGATTACTTTATGAAATAAATGGAAACTTTTATTTAATATTTTTTTATAGTTCAATGTGATTGGTGGCTGGATCCTGGTACGTCACACGTCCCGCGGTGTTTCCGCATGTGGTATTTTGGGGGTGTGACATCATTACCCCAACCACTGTTAGTATCGAATCCTCTGTTAAGCATTTTAAGATTGAATATCATCTGTTGTTCGTTATCATTTGTTGACCCATAGCTGACCTTTGCATCTTCAAATATTTATTCATCAGCAGATGCTCTCTTTTGTCAGACATTAGCTACAACACACCTTTTATAACAGAAAAATATACCGTAAATTCTTCCAAAAAACTGTTATTGATAAACAAAATTATATAATAATACTTATAGCAGACCTTATATAATAATACTTATTCATCATTAGCCCAACCACTGTTAGTGTCAAAATCCCCTGTTAAGCATTTTAAGATTGAATATCATATGTTGTTCGTTAACATCTGTTGACCCATAGCAGACCTTTGCATCTTAAGACATTTATTCATCAGCAGATGCTCTCTTTTGTCAGACTTTAGCTACAACACACCTTTTATAACAGCAAAATATACCGTAAATTCTTCCAAAAAACTATTATTGATAAACAAAATTATATAATAATACTTATAGTAGACCTTATATAATAATACTTATTCATCATTAGCCCAACCACTGTTAGTGTCAAATCCTCTGTTAAGCATTTTAAGATTGAATATCATATGTTGTTCGTTAACATCTGTTGACCCATAGCAGACCTTTGCATCTTCAGACATTTATTCATCATCAGATGCTCTCTTTTGTTAGACTTTAGCTACAACACACCTTTTATAACACCAAAATATACGGTAAATTCTTCCAAAAAACTGTTATTGATAAACAAAATTATATAATAATACTAGGAATGACTGAAATAATTAAAATGAAGATGCGACAACAAAGATTAATACTATTAAAATTTATTCATTTAATCAACAGTGGTAAATCAACAGTCGTTTGCATACACAGTTGTTTCATCATCAGCAGATGTTCTCTTTTACCAAACTTTAACTACAACAGACCTTTTACAACTCCAAATATTGACTCTCTGTAATTTGCAGGAGCACAGATTCTTCAAAAAACTACTTTCAATGATTAAATTCTGAACATTTGTTTTATCTTTACACTCATATGTTCACCATCAAACCAAACCTTGATACTATTAAACCTCTGTTGACTTACCAAACAGATGTTCAGACATAATTCAACATCAACATAATCTGTTCACCATCAAACCAACCGTTGATACTATTAAACTTTTGTTGACTTACCAAACAGATGTTCAGACACAATTCAACATCAACATAATCTAAATCAATCTCAAACACTAAATAAGTAAAACTAAAATGCAACATAGATTCATAAGATTAAAATTTATTCATTTATTAATGACATTAAAAGACCAATAATTACATAACATGCTGAACAACATTAAAGTTCAAATCTAACAATAACAACAAGAATTAAGAAACTTTAGCTTCAACTCCATCGATTGTTGAACCTCTCGATGTATGTCCTTCGGCATCGCCATGAACTCCACGTCTCTATCACCGCACTCAATATTACTGACAACACAAAGCTCACGAACGGAAGTTGAAGGCATCCGCATAAGATTTCTGGAAACCTGCTCTCTCGTGAACAGGCCAACTTGCAATCCATCGAAATATCTCTTCAGCTCTTGAAGAGTAGCCCTATCTTCATACACCTGTTCCTCGATTTTCCTGACAAAACGCTGCTTTAAATCATCTGATTTTACAGAAGTGAATGATGCCATTTGAATAAACTATATTACTCGACTTTCCTGAAAGTATGATATCTTCGTAGGAAAACATGATGAAAAACAGGTGAAGTGACTATGAGTTTATATACTGAAATATCTAACAGTGAAAACGTGTAGATTTAATATAAACATATTAATGTATAAATCAAAACAACAGTCTTTTAATGCAAAAACCTTTTCAAACCCCAACTTTTATGGGAAAACTGTAAAACTAAATACCAAGAAACCCAAGGGACAAAATTTCGAAGTTCAAAGAACAAAAGCAGATTATCACAATTACAATTAACCTCTTCATTTACCATGTAGACGCGTTTTTAAACTCTATAAAATACCGATGATTACTTTTGATTCAAAACATCAACAAATTGTCCTACAAATCACTTTCTGTCAAAAATTGTTCAAAATAAAAAAAAACCAACAAAAAATCTACATGGCAAACTTCAGCTTCTACCACTGGTCAAACACCAGCGATGTTAAAACAAAATTCTCGATGTGGTCACTAAAAGAACAAAGAACAGACGAAGACCTAAATAGGAAAGTCGACATAATCAATGACACTAATTACAAAAAAAACCTGGAACAGCATAGCATTGCTCGATGAAGTCCTCCACTCTCCTCCATCAGAGTTCCAGAAGAATGCAGAAGAGTTTCTGACACAACTTCTAAAACAGGATCAGAAATTCTGCAACATGCTAACTGACCTGAAATTCAAAATAGAGCATGAAATCACATGGAGAAAGGCTAGAGTCTACGAAATCCTAGCAAGTGTTAACTCTAGCGTGTAATACTTTATAAATATTTCATTATATCAACATGCATCTTAACATATTCTAAAATGTCAGTGTCAATAAAAACTCTCAACATCATCAACAGTTAATCAAAATAAGAAACAAACCTAAAATGCAAAGGTCTCCTCTCAACTGTTGTAGCACATCTGACTTTTCAAGATATTGCACGAATCTATACTTTCTATAAAAGGAGAAAATCTTACTGACACAAGAAAACCTGACTTTCGATTTAACGAAAATCGAACAATGCAATTCTCCCATCAAAGAAGGTAGCACATGCAACTTTTCACGATGTTGCAACAATGATACTGCAACATCGATATTGAAAGGTTGATGTGTGATGGGAAGCTTCATTGAAACCACGATGTTGGAACAATGATACTGCAACGAGAACATGTGAACAGAATCAACAAACATTCGAACAAAGAAGTGTAATCGAAGATTAGCGGCTGAATCACGAGAAAGATGCATTGGAGAGAGAGACATACGCTCGCAGATATGAGCGAGAGAGATTTGAATGTGGAGCTAGATAATTATATCTTATTTATAGGATTAGAATATTAGAATATATGGTTTGAATTTTGAATTTTGAATGTGGAGCCAGAATTTTGAATCTGGACAGATGTTTGATTATAAAATGTTGAGGGCAGATGTTTTGAATCTGGAGCCATGTTTAAATTTTGAATCTGGAGCCATGATTTTGAATTTGGGCAGACGTTGAAGGCAGAGGTTTGCACTTTTGTTTATGTGGGCAGAGCTTTGAAAATCTGAATGTGGGCCAACTTTGAAATTTAAAGTCTTTTAATATTAAGGTTTATGATGTAAAAATGACATAAGAAAAGCCTTGTTGGACAGCCTCTCTTGCTGACACATCAGCTTTTCTTATGTCATTGGGATTTCTCCTTTTATAGAAAGTATAGATAGATAAGTGAAAAGAAAGGGCGGGAAAAGAATTATGAGGATACATAGAAATACGACACGTGTCCTCCATAAGTTTACTTTATTATATAGTATACTAGCGGTAAGACCCGTGTACAAACATGGGTGGTTTCTTAGAAAACCATGCATAAAACATATTGATAGAAAGTAAAAAAATAATAATTAGTGCAGACTTACAAAATTGATATAAACTAATGGTCAATAGGTTTAGTCAACAGGAATTCCATTATGTTGATAATCAAACCACTGTTGTCTATCGACTGTTAAAAACCTCTGTTGCTTTCCAACAGACTTTGCTAAAAACTATCATGCATTATCTCCAACAGAGTTTGCCACATTGATAGATAGTAAGTATCGGATGTTAGTCAACCCATGTTAAAAAGGTCAGTCAACAGACGTTTCCAGGTTGACAGATGTTTAGTATCATCATAGATTTTTGTAAAACTTCTTTGTAAACCACATTAGTAGTGGTTGTACAGACTCGTTTCTCTTTATCACAAATCAAAACTTTCAACCCCTTCTTACTTTTTACCCTAGATACAGCAACATAGAGCTGGCCATGACTAAATACTAGACGTGGAAGATACAAACCAACACGCTCCAGTGATTGTCCTTGACTTTTATTTATTGTCATAGCAAAACACAGTGAAAGTGGGAATTGTCTTCGAGAAATTTTCACTGGTATTCTTTTAGCAGAAGGTGTCATCTTCAGTCTTGAAATCAAAGTATGGTGACCTATATTAGTCCCTGTGATAATTTTTGCTTCAATCACAACTTTTCCGAGTTTTATGACTTGTAAACGTGTACCGTTACACAATCCATTTTCCTGATCAATGTTTCTGAGTAACATCACTGGAGCACCAAGTTTCAGTACTAATTTATGGTTAGGTAAACCAGATAAACGAAGATTGTTTAACACATCAGGAGGATACAATGCCATGTTAAGCTCCGATTCTTCCTCAGATTTGCATAAACTATCTGAAGTAAAATAAATCTTCTCTTCACAAGGCGTATTCTCTAACAACTCTTTATTTATTGAATCCACTACTTCATTAGTTGGAGCAAGAATCGCTCTTTGTTGAAAATACGTTAAATCCCACAAAAACTTATTCATGTCCGGATATGTAAATGAAATGAGAGAAGAAATAGGATTGACTTGGTCATGAATAAGTAAATCATCTGGTATTTCAATATCTATCTCACCATCATTTTCTTCACCAAGCTTTAAAATCCTTTCTGCAAATTCCTTTATTTCTTTCAAATCTGCTTCCTGACATCCAACTCTTAATCTCATATTCTCAGTTAGCTTTAGTACTTGACAGTATCGCCATATATAATAAGAATTCAAAGAAGCATTGACTATCATTGTTTTGGTACCTTTAGGGATGACCGAAAGAAATTGTCCAAAATCACCACCAAATAGAATAACCTTTCCACCAAAAGGCTTGGATTCCATGTTCGGTTGACTAGAACGTGATATATCTCTCATTGTTCTATCGAGAGCCTCGAAACAATGCTTGTGAGTCATAGGTGCTTCATCCCAAATAATCAAAGTTGCTTTTTTAATTAAATCACCTAACTCAGTATTAGGCTCTATCGAACATATTGAATTCTCATTAATGTTGATTGGAATTACAAACCTTGAATGAGCAGTTCTACCACCATCCAACAAAAGTGGAACAATTCCACTGGATGCAACATTCAATAAAACTTCACCTTTCAATCGTAATGCAGCTGAGAATGTCTTCCAAAGAAACATATTTCCAGTTCCACCATAACCATATACAAAAAACACACCTCCATCATCTTTTTCAATCGCTTCCATAACAATTTTATATATAATTTCATGTTCGGCAGTTAAACACTTCACATAACCATCATGTTCCATTGGAAGAGCTACTCTGTCATACGATAGTTTTTTCATTATCAATCGATTGTTCAACGATGAAACATAATTGTCCGGAACACTTGGCATATCATCAAAATTTCTCACTGTACTTCCATTGATAAGTAGCAACTTTTCAATTTCAGATAGACAGATATTTTCAAGTTCTTCTTGTTGAAGAACCAAATCTAAAACAAATGTTGAAAAAGGTATTAGTTTTTCCCAATAACGGAGCTATTGCATAATTTTAATGTAGTTGTATATAACTTTAATAAAATAATCACATTACCTACAATACCAGTTATCTTTCGTTGCTGATACAGAATGTCTTCACATAACAGGGACTTCGTTTCCAACCAAAAAATACCAGGACGAGATATCGAATTTGACAGCAACAACATTACAAAAAAATTCCTCAAGAAATCTCCGGTTGACCATGAGCTAGCTTCTATGACAGCATTAACATATTCCTTATCATCATCCAACAGTCCCCGTGCAAAACATGTATCTTTAAATGTTTCAAAAACATGTCCATCAACTGTTTTTATATCTTCAAAACAGGTTGGTCCCTTAATATGATTCAGTAAAATCCTTAGGTAATAACAATCACCAAGTGATGGTGGGACATAATGTATCCTCCCAATTGATCCATACAGATGCTTTCTTCGATTCCATTTGCGATTTTTAGCTTTCCATACATAATATCCCGGAAATTGAACATACCTCAATGTCCTTGCAAATTCATCGACTTTGTTACAATTCATCCACTCTGTGAACATTGTCATTTTCACAGTTGGATCAGTAACAATATCACACAAATTATCATGATCATTATACACAATACTCTGACCATCTTCACAATGAAAAGGTAATACTTCAACAGCTGGATATCTATAATGTATATCATACATGAATATTCTCCAAGTAGCTTCACAAGCAGAGATATATCTACAATCAAGGTATGCTTTTATCTCATCTACATCTACATTCTGTTCCGTATCATTGTTGGTGCTAATGGATTGAAAAACAGAAGCCGTGACTCTATCAGGCCCCTTATTAATATATTTAAACAAATATTTGATAGAACCTGACTGGTTGCACCATTCAACATTAACGTGGCACTGATACTTTCTGAGCAGGAGAGCATTGTATGGAACTACAAATCTATTATCAAGTGCCACACCATTCTTTACTACTGTATTACTTGTTTGACGACGACGATAGACAGAATATCCTTCAGAATCAACATAAGTCTCATCTACATATTTTATGGGAAACTTTTTAGAACATTTTTGTTGAACCATACATGGACAAAGTGGGTTGTCTGTACCACATGGTCCATGAATCATAAATTGCTTGACAAGCTCATATAATTCAGGATCTCTTTCTTTATCTGGTATCTCAGCACTAATAACACGATCAATATTAGATGCAGTTGGAAATTTGTGTCACACCCTGGCTTTGCGGAAGCGTGGTTAATTGTGGTGTGACTTCTTAATACCATAGCTTAATCATACCAAAGCTATATGAGTTAAAAACATGCAAGATCATCCATTAAGTTTTGAAAACCAAATACAGTACCATTGTTTTAACCAATAACCATAACCTTGTTCAACAGACATTACAACTTTAAACATAACATAAACATGGTTTAAGGATTGTGTCTTGTCCAGGAAAGAGACACATCCCCTAAACCCCGGATGACCTCGGAAACTAGTGCAGCGGAAAACATGCCATACCGTGCGAGATCTCGTTAATTTCCTGAAATACATGTAAGTTGAAAAATCAACAATAATGTTGAGCGAGTTCATGTGTAAGTGAGTATGTAAAACACTTGTGAGTATAAAAATAGTTGTGGTATGTAGCAGTGTAAGAGGACTTGTGATCACCAATGGTTTGCAAGGCCACTGACATATGTGAAGTGCAAATAGGGAGACTCAAACCTAGCAGATTTCGCCACGGCAAAGTATGTGGACAAAGTCACCCCACGGTCCGTTTCTAGTTTGGCCGGGGGCTGGGCTCGCTACACCCAGATAGATCTACCGCTCCTGTCCCTCGGTCCCTCCATGAGGACTAATGGCCCCATGTTGTTCCTATCCACTCACATGATCGTATAACACCTCCTTACGTTAAACATACCGTTGTAAAGTACTCGTAAATCATAGTAACATGTATTTCACCCCCGCAGTTAAGTAAACTGAAAACAGTTAGAGAAAAGGGGGACATGAACTCACAGTGAATGCGCGTCTCTACCAAGTGTCTCCAATACAGTAAGCTGTGCAACGACCTACAAGTGCTAATTCTATTAGACGGACGGCCGTGCTTTAGCTTTATAGTTTAAGTCTTTGGGAAATAGTTAGACAACTATTTCGTGTTTATGTTCCGTATACACTTGGTAGTTATTCTCCTTCCCAAGGATGGGGGATACAATACATGTGCGTAAGTTATGTTTTATCAATCTTGTGGTAATGTAATTACCGGTGTAACTTATATGTTTGTGGAAGCGTTCGTAAAGTTTTGGAATCATTAACGCTTGTAAATATTATTTTCACTCTAAAATAATATTTATGTATTTCACAAAATAATCATAAACAGTGTTGTGACAAATATATTTATCACGTTAATCTTTGTGAAAATCCCACCTCCGAATATTTAGTAAAATATAGTGCTGGCGAAATTTATGTTTCGAAATATGTCCAAAAGTAGTTCTAACACTTGTTGTGTAAATAAGCCTAAGTGTTAGGTTTTTAGAAAATTTCGCCAGAGTTTCCTCTGTAACTGGAGGTGGCCACGCTTTCAAGCGTATCATTTTCTTTTAACAAATCAATTCAACAACTTCTTTATTCAATCCAACAATTTCCGACACATCAAACTAGTCGACAAGTATGTAAATTGCATAATCGCATGAACTTGCAGTTTTTCCGAATCTATAGTGTAAATCCCCTTTATATATGTAGATCTTTATATAAAGTAACTTTGATCTCGTAAAAACCTTGTGACTAGAGAAATCCGTCTTTACAACTTCTAGTCATTTTTCCCAAAAATAGTTATTTGTCGGATCTTTTCATTTCACAAGTGTCTACACACTTGTGGTTTATAAAATCATGTTTGTTAGTGTAAGATCCTTTCTTTAAAATACATGATTTCTTAAATGTGTGGTCCTTCAAAAATACCACTTGCAGATACGTAGATCTGCTAGTTTTAAACTCCATTGTACAAGTTAAATTACTTTTACACAAGTAAAATATTTTTACACAAGTTCATGTATCTTGTGTGGTAGAGTTTCGCCTTTTAACCCTTGTGGTTACCCAAAAACGAGCTTATGTGAAGATCCATGATCTTACAAAGTCGGGTTAAACGGAGATCCGAACTACCACATCATAGATCGGGTCTAGATAAACACAAATTCCAAATACTACAACTTTTACACAAGTGATGAACTATTAACCACCACTTTTAGTATTTTTAGTAGACTTTAAAGCTCCAAAATGTAAGTTAACGATATTTAACCGACAAAATTCCTTTTAACCCCTTTAGATATGTTCAAGAACAAGTTTTAAGTGATATACCTCTAGCTCTAAGCTAGGGAAGATTCTTGATGAAAAACGCGTGGATAAAAGCTAACGAAAGAGGTCCTTCGCGTTCCGTTTGCTCCAAGGCTCCTAATACGTGATCCTTCACACTTGTATGATAATAGATAGCCTTTATCAAAATTGAAAAGTGATGTTGGGGGTGGGTTGGCTCTCGGCCGAACACAAGGGAAGAAGGGAAAAAGGAAGTTTGTTTGGGGAATGATTATGAAATGAAGTGCTCTTAACTTTGGTGTTATTTATAAACTATATTAGGACATTACCCAACAAGTATAATGTTTCCCATTATCCAACACCCACAATTTAATAATGAAAAAGATGATGGTGTGTGGGCTCTCGGCCGAACACACAAGAGAGAAGAGAAAGTGTGGTTGGTTGTTGAAGAAAGATAACCATTTACTTATAATTCTAGTTTGAGTCTTTAACCATTAGATTAAATGTCCCCCAAAGTGCAAACAACATCTTTCCAAAATTTCCATGTGATTACATGGGGAATGTAAAGAATCTAAATAAAATATCTATGGGATAAGCTTGAACCGAATTCAGCATGTGGGGGGGGGGGTTATCGGTTGGATTACAAAGATACGGTTAAGTGTATAGTTATGTTTAGTTAGAAATTTAAGTAGGTTGTTAGTGTGTTATGTGATATAACGGGTGTTAGGGTAATCAGGGACCCTAACTGGCTCAGAAAAAAAAAATATATAAATAGTGAAAATAATAATATTTTCATGTTCCGGGTAAAGTCCGGTTATTCGGTTGGATAGTAATCCGTTAAAGCGCTTAATAAGGCTTTAAAGTGTCGTTATATTATTTTAGTGACGCATTTTGTTTCCAACACTTTAGAAAGTGTCTAGCGATATTTTTCCCATGTATTGGCACTTTACTAGTCAGCTAGAAGCTGGTTAAATTATTAAAGTGCTGTGTTTTGTACTTAAAGTACATTTTTGGCACATCCGAATCAGTGTATCTTATTCCTAGAGACGCAGTACCACAACCCTTATATCCCTACACTCACTACCAGTGTAGCCAAAATATTTGAGGCTCTTAACAGGCCTTAGAGGCAGTATCTGCCTGATGCTGGTTATATCAGCATGTTCACTGTGTATCCGTTTAGTGCTACTGTGCTTCTTGTGCATCATGTTTGTCACTAGGGTCCAGTATGTAAATAATGTAGTGACAGCAAATAAAGTATGATGCAAGTAAGTGCATGTATCAGTATGCAGGTAGCAGTTTATCAGCTAGTTTCAACAAGCACAGTAATTAATCATTAATTAAGTTGTACGGATACCTGGTTTAGTGCGGGTTGTCACATTCTCCCCCCGTTAAATAAATTTCGTCCCGAAATTTAAGTTCTGCTTGTAGATGCAGAGTTCTTAGGAAATAAGTGGGGGTATTTCTCTTTCATCCGGTCCTCACGTTCCCAGGTAAATTCAGGACCATGTCTGGCATTCCAACGAACTTTGACGAGTTTGACACTGCTCCGGCGGGTCTTGTTAACTTTCCAATCCGTGACCTCAACAGGTTCTTCAACGAAGTGGAGCGTGTCGTCAATATGAATCTCGTCGATAGGAATGGCAACGTCGACTTGAGTTGGACTTTTCTTTAGTTTGGATACATGAAATGTATCGTGAACACCCTTTAGTTCAGCAGGTAGGTCCAATTTGTATGCTACTGTCCCAATTCTTTCCAGAATTCTGAAAGGACCAATGTAGCGCGGATTTAACTTCCCACGCTTTCCAAAGCGTGCCACCCCCTTCCAGGGGGAAACTTTCAATAACACCATTTCTCCAACTTGGAAATCCACATGCTTCCGGTTTGGATCCGCGTAGGCCTTTTGTCTGTGGCGAGCGGCTTCGATGCGTTTAAGTATTTGCGCAATTTTGTCTGTCGTCTCTTGGACGATTTCGGGACCAGCAAGCTGCCTATCACCTGCGTCAGACCAACATAGGGGTGATCGGCACTTGCGTCCGTATAGGGCCTCAAATGGCGCGACACCAATACTGGTGTGGTAGCTGTTGTTGTATGAACATTCGACCAAAGGTAAGTGTTTATCCCAGCTACCGCCCAAATCCATAACACATGCCCTCAGCATGTCTTCCAAAGTTTGTATCGTTCGCTCGCTCTGGCCGTCAGTTTGCGGATGGAACGCAGTGCTCAGATTCAATTGTGAGCCAAAAGATTCTTGGAAAGATTGCCATATTCTTGACACAAACCTTCCGTCTCTATCAGAGATGATCGAGAGTGGTACTCCATGACGTGCTACGATCTCTCTCATGTAATTCTCCGCAAGTTTACTAGTACTGTCTTTCTCCTTGATTGGCAGAAAGTGTGCGGATTTTGTTAGGCGGTCAACAATCACCCAAATCATATCGTGGCCTCTTGGCGTTCTTGGTAATTTTGTAACAAAATCCATTGAGATTTGTTCCCATTTCCACTTGGGAATCTCAGGTTGTTGCAGAAGTCCCGAAGGCTTCTGGTATTCTTCCTTGACCTTAGCGCACGTTAAACATTTGCTCACGTAAACAGCAACGTCGCCTTTCATCCTAGGCCACCAATAATAATCCTTGAGATCCTGGTACATCTTATCCGATCCAGGGTGGATAGAGTACCGTGACTTGTGCGCTTCGTCGAAAATAATTTCCCTTAATCCACCAAACAGAGGAACCCAAATCCTTTTCTCAAAACATAATGTTCCTTCCTCGTTTGGTACCAAAAGCTTTTCCATTCCACGGAGATATTCTTCCTCAAGGTTTCCCTCCTTGAGAGCTTCCTTTTGTGCAGCACGAATGCGCGAGGAAAGATCGGTTCGTATGATCATTTCCAAAGCTCTAACCCTTATGGGCTTGATTCTTTCTTTACGACTTAGGGCATCGGCGACTACATTCGCCTTCCCTGGATGATATTTTATCTCGCAGTCGTAGTCGTTTAGCAATTCAACCCATCGTCTTTGCCTCATATTCAACTCCTTCTGGTTGAATATATGCTGTAGGCTTTTGTGATCTGTGAAGATTGTGCACTTCGTACCATACAGGTAGTGTCTCCAGATCTTTAAAGCGAAAACCACTGCGCCAAGCTCTAAATCGTGTGTGGTATAGTTCTTTTCGTGCACTTTCAGTTGGCGTGATGCGTAAGCAATGACCTTTTGGCGTTGCATCAACACACAACCCAAACCCTGACGCGATGCGTCGCAGTATACCACAAAGTCATCAGTACCTTCTGGTAGAGCTAAGATTGGCGCGTTACAAAGCTTATCCTTCAATACCTGAAATGCTTCCTCCTGTTTGATTCCCCAATCAAACGTCTTATCCTTCTGCGTGAGGAGCGTCAAGGGTTGAGCGATTTTCGAGAAATCCTCGATGAACCTTCGATAGTAGCCAGCCAAACCCAAGAATTGCCGAATCTCGGTTGGCGTCCTTGGCGTTTCCCAATCCTTGATCGCCTCGATCTTTGTGGGATCAACATGAATTCCATCCCCATTTACCACGTGCCCAAGGAATTGGACTTCGCGTAGCCAAAATTCGCACTTGGAGAATTTGGCGTACAGCTGTTCCTTCTTTAGCAGCTCCAATATGGTTCTAAGATGTTGTTCGTGTTCAGCCTTCGTCTTTGAGTAAATCAAGATGTCGTCGATGAATACAATCACGAACTTGTCCAGGTATGGCTTGCAAACCCTATTCATTAGATCCATGAATACCGCAGGTGCGTTTGTCAAACCAAATGGCATAACGAGGAACTCGTAGTGTCCATAGCGAGTTCGGAAGGCTGTTTTCGGGATACTTTCCTCCTGTATCCTTAATTGATGGTATCCAGATCGAAGATCGATCTTAGAGTAAAAGCTTGGACCTTGCAGTTGATCAAACAGATCGTCGATTCTTGGCAGAGGATACCTGTTCCTGATTGCCAGCTTGTTCAATTCTCTGTAGTTGATGTTTATTTGAAAATCATCATCCTCCTTTTTGATGGGTAACAATGGGATTACCCCAGAAAGGAATTTTTGGTCTGTTATCTTCCTTCTCCATCCGTTGTCAACACTTCTCTGTCAATCCTCGCACCCCCGAAAATGTAAGTCGCTATGATGCATCGACTACGGGTGCAGTGCCTATAATTGAATCGTCGTGAAACTCTACTTGCCTCTGAGGTGGCAGTCCAGGCAAGTCTTCTGGGAAGTCTTCTGGATACTCCCTTACGACAGGGATGTCTTCGACTCTTGGCTCAGCAGCTTTTTTTATCCACGATGTGTGCTAGAAAAGCAACACATCCTTTCTGTAAACACTTCCTTGCCTTCAAGCAGCTGATAAATCTTAGCGGTGTGTCACGCTTCTCTCCGTGAACTACAATTGTCTCACCATCATTGGTTGGGATACGAACAACTTTCTCGTGACATACTATCTCCGCCTTGTTGCCTGATAACCAATCCATTCCTACTACCACGTCGAAGCTTCCCAACTGGACTGGTAGTAGATCTAGAGCGAACTCACGTTCTCCTAATTCGATCACACAGCCTCTGCTAACTTCATTGGCATCTACTAACTTCCCATTAGCTAACTCGATTGAGTAGGGAATATCTACTTACTAGCGGTTAAACCAAGTATATTCTTAAATTCTAATGACACGAAGCTATAATCGGCACCAACATCAAACAAAAATAGATGCAAAAGTTTTGGTTGTTAGAGAACGTACCAGAAATCACACCTGGATTCTGGCATGCCTCACAAGCTCCGATGTTGGATTTTCTCTCACGGTCTTGTTTCAACTTCAGGCATTCCCTCTTGAAATGTCCAACTTCCCTACAATGGAAGCATCCCATCATTCGGCCATTTCCTTTCCCATTTCCACCTAGAGCGTTGTTACTGTTTTCTCCTTGTATGGAACTCTTCATCCCACAACCTTCCTTGTTGTGTCCTTTCTTCCCGTACCAAGGCTTCTGACATCCACCATCACGGTGACACTTGCACTCAGCACATCTTGGTTTGGTTTCTAAGTAAATCTTATCATTGGCCTGTTTGTTGTTAGGGCAATCTTTCTTGAAATGCCCTTTGTCCCCGCAGTCAAAGCAACCTCAAATAGATCTTTGTTCATCGTTATTCATTTGGGTATCTTCGGTAAGCTTCCTTTTGTTCTTTCCAGACGACTCTACCTGAGTTTTCTTGTCAGGGTTTGCAAGTTTTTCTAGTCTAATTGCTTCCGTAACGAGTGCCAAACCCATCTTACTTGCGACAATGGTTGTTGGTGGCGTAGATGCTGTCATCAAGCTCAAGACTTGAGGCGCCAGTTCCCAAATGAATTGTTACAATTTCTTCAGTTCTGGTTTTACCAGGTATGGAACAATTTGTGACAGATCATGAAGTCGTTGCACGTACTCCAACACCTTCGGACCTTCCATCATTAGGCTCCGAAATTCATCTTCCCACTTCTTGGTTTCCGTGTGGGGGCAATACTTCTTATGCATCATTCCTTTCAACTCATCCCAAGTTAAAGCGTATGCTGTAGCTAGGCCCATTATTCGAATCTGAAGATTCCACCATAATCGAGCTCCATCTTGAAACAACTCAGAAACGTATGGGACCTGTTGTTCTGGCGTACAGCCACTCATTCGAAAGATGGATTCCATACTTTCAATCCATTTTACAAAAGTTATGGCACCCCCAGTGCCGTCGAACGTCGGAGGCTTGTTGTTGAGGAAGTGCCAGTAGGAACAACCGTTATTTTCTGAGGTACCTTTGATTGGTTCGGAGCGTAGGGCCTCGTGCTGCGCTATGGCTGCAGCAATTATCTCTTTAAGTTCTGCCTCAGAGGTGGGCATGCGCACTTCGCGTCTTGGCGGCATCTTCTAAAAGATGTTTCACATAGGTTAGGTCATAGCAAATGAAGTGTACGTATGCATTCAACAATACCAACACATAACATCTCATGTTATCAACAAATCAATCACATAACCTCTTATGTTATAGGGCATAAACAATTGATTGAACATCGCATGTGATGAGAATACTGCGATTGTACTGCCACAATTCGAGACCACAATGTAAAGCTTACAAGTACACCACTATATCATACTACATTAATGACTTAGTAGGGGACGACCCTAGACAAGTCGTGCGATCGCTGGACATGTTCAGGAGTCTCTGGTTCGTCCTTTCTCAAATTTCAGGACTCCACGTCAAGTTTCTGAATTTCTGTCCTAAAACAACATTTCGTCTCAATCGTTTCCTTGAGCTCGTCCCAGCTCAGTGTATAAGCAGTGTCTGTGCCAAGGGTCTGAACCTAGAGGTTCCATAAGAGAGTGTGCCATTTAGCAATATCCCCGAGATATAGGTAACACTCTGTTGGGGCGAACAGTTACTCGTTCTTAGAATGGAGTTGGTCTCTTCGGACCAACGAACAAATGCATCGGTGCCTCCTGTCCCGTCAAAGTTTAGAGGCTTGCAGTTCAGGAACTGTTTATTGGTGCAGCCAGTTGGAGGGTTATCTCCAGTAATGCCATCGTTGTACTTAGAGTGGAGGGCTTCATGTCGTGCATTTATCTGTGAGATGCGTTCTTGCAGCTTGTCTTCTGTTCTTAGTAACGTACTGGTGTTTGTGTCACGTCTGGGTGACACTCCCTTATGACGAAATAGTGTGAAGCGGGTTGTTTCAAATTTTCTATGAGGTATATATAGCAACATAATCCATCATGTAATCACCCAATTTCACACGCACATATACTCACTGTATGAGTGGGGAGGTAAATTTCTGAGCCTTCGCATAGGCTTGCCAATTTGGCTTGTTGCTTGTAATAGAATGAACTCGGGGCTACATCGCCTTGGTCATTCGTGTTTAGGTTATTTCCTGCTGCATGGGTTATCATTAGCTTGACCCGCAGAGTCCACCAGGATTCCTGTGCACTACAAATCGTTATTACGTGGGCCCCCGTAATAATAAATTATCTTGCACAGTTACCCCAAATTTTCTCTCATTCAAGCAGATGATCAATCAAGGAGCAACAGCCGGTGCATTGGCATGAACAGAGTCATACTCCAATGCGGGGTCAGGAGCAACGCCTGGCTCAGGGGCCACGGCTAGCTCCGAATCAAAAAAACTCTATCTCAAAATCAGCTGGATCAACAATCACAGGGGTTACAGGATCCCCCAAGGGCTGGTCTAAGTGCATGAACTCAATGTCATGGTCTGGATCAACACCAGGCGGAAAAACAGGATTGTCCTCAATATCGCGATCAAACTCAAAACTGTGTGCGGGATCCGGTGCAGCTGATGATGCCATATCAGGGTCGGCGTCGTGTAAGTAGTGCTGCATTCCCTGTATGTGTGAAGATGCGGATGTTAGAATCTCAAATGAGTCTGGGATAGGGGAATGGACATGAGTTTCCCCTACTGGAGCGTCCGCATGCAGTAGTCTAATACCAGCAGCAATAGGGCCTTGCCCTCAAGTGGGTCCTCCTCTTAATAGTTCGACATCGTCTTCAGAGACAACGTCGGGGGCATATCAACAACGAGATAAGCGGCAAGGGGCACAGGAGCAGGGATCACCGCCAGTGGCAAATTCCCAACAAGATGGCCATCAGTAGGCTCTGCTACGACTTCAGGCAGTGCACAAAGGGCTGAAAGTCGTCATTGTCTGTGCCGGTAGTATTAGAAATGTACACCTCGTGCCTCGTTGAACTATGTCGTCTGATACTATGGTCATGGGGTTTGCAGTGCCCATCTTTCTAGTACTTGATGAAAGCATAACGTTTGTAACACAAACACATATACGTATAATAATCAATCATATAATCAGTTAATCACATAAGTCACCAAGTAAGGTATCACTTACTTCTCCTAGTCTTACTAGCCAATTTCATCCAGTCTACAAGACTGCTCTGTCCTTCACTTAAACCAAACCTCGATCCTCCAGATCGATCCTATAACAAACCAACGTGCTTAACTACCTCGATCACCTCGGTCCTCCAGACCGATCCTCAGCCCTCCAAGCTGAGCCTATAAATAATAAAATGTGCTCAACATTTGTTTGTAAAAAGTTATGGATCTGGACTTAAGTGGTATGCAGAAAAATGTTTTCGTGAGAGCCCTAGTGATCATAGTCTAGACTCGAGAAAGAATCATAGTTCGCTATGATCAGAGCTCTGATACCAAGCTGTCACACCCTGGCTTTGCGGAAGCGTGGTTAATTGTGGTGTGACTTCTTAATACCATAGCTTAATCATACCAAAGCTATATGAGTTAAAAACATGCAAGATCATCCATTAAGTTTTGAAAACCAAATACAGTACCATTGTTTTAACCAATAACCATAACCTTGTTCAACAGACATTACAACTTTAAACATAACATAAACATGGTTTAAGGATTGTGTCTTGTCCAGGAAAGAGACACATCCCCTAAACCCCGGATGACCTCGGAAACTAGTGCAGCGGAAAACATGCCATACCGTGCCAGATCTCGTTAATTTCCTGAAATACATGTAAGTTGAAAAATCAACAATAATGTTGAGCGAGTTCATGTGTAAGTGAGTATGTAAAACACTTGTGAGTATAAAAATAGTTGTGGTATGTAGCAGTGTAAGAGGACTTGTGATCACCAATGGTTTGCAAGGCCACTGACATATGTGAAGTGCAAATAGGGAGACTCAAACCTAGCAGATTTCGCCACGGCAAAGTATGTGGACAAAGTCACCCCACGGTCCGTTTCTAGTTTGGCCGGGGGCTGGGCTCGCTACACCCAGATAGATCTACCGCTCCTGTCCCTCGGTCCCTCCATGAGGACTAATGGCCCCATGTTGTTCCTATCCACTCACATGATCGTATAACACCTCCTTACGTTAAACATACCGTTGTAAAGTACTCGTAAATCATAGTAACATGTATTTCACCCCCGCAGTTAAGTAAACTGAAAACAGTTAGAGAAAAGGGGGACATGAACTCACAGTGAATGCGCGTCTCTACCAAGTGTCTCCAATACAGTAAGCTGTGCAACGACCTACAAGTGCTAATTATGTTAGACGGACGGACGGCCGTGCTTTAGCTTTATAGTTTAAGTCTTTGGGAAATAGTTAGACAACTATTTCGTGTTTATGTTCCGTATACACTTGGTAGTTATTCTCCTTCCCAAGGATGGGGGATACAATACATGTGCGTAAGTTACGTTTTATCAATCTTGTGGTAATGTAATTACCGGTGTAACTTATATGTTTGTGGAAGCGTTCGTAAAGTTTTGGAATCATTAACGCTTGTAAATATTATTTTCACTCTAAAATAATATTTATGTATTTCACAAAATAATCATAAACAGTGTTGTGACAAATATATTTATCACGTTAATCTTTGTGAAAATCCCACCTCCGAATATTTAGTAAAATATAGTGCTGGCGAAATTTATGTTTCGAAATATGTCCAAAAGTAGTTCTAACACTTGTTGTGTAAATAAGCCTAAGTGTTAGGTTTTTAGAAAATTTCGCCAGAGTTTCCTCTGTAACTGGAGGTGGCCACGCTTTCAAGCGTATCATTTTCTTTTAACAAATCAATTCAACAACTTCTTTATTCAATCCAACAATTTCCGACACATCAAACTAGTCGACAAGTATGTAAATTGCATAATCGCATGAACTTGCAGTTTTTCCGAATCTATAGTGTAAATCCCCTTTATATATGTAGATCTTTATATAAAGTAACTTTGATCTCGTAAAAACCTTGTGACTAGAGAAATCCGTCTTTACAACTTCTAGTCATTTTTCCCAAAAATAGTTATTTGTCGGATCTTTTCATTTCACAAGTGTCTACACACTTGTGGTTTATAAAATCATGTTTGTTAGTGTAAGATTCTTTCTTTAAAATACATGATTTCTTAAATGTGTGGTCCTTCAAAAATACCACTTGCAGATACGTAGATCTGCTAGTTTTAAACTCCATTGTACAAGTTAAATTACTTTTACACAAGTAAAATATTTTTACACAAGTTCATGTATCTTGTGTGGTAGAGTTTCGCCTTTTAACCCTTGTGGTTACCCAAAAACGAGCTTATGTGAAGATCCATGATCTTACAAAGTCGGGTTAAACGGAGATCCGAACTACCACATCATAGATCGGGTCTAGATAAACACAAATTCCAAATACTACAACTTTTACACAAGTGATGAACTATTAACCACCACTTTTAGTATTTTTAGTAGACTTTAAAGCTCCAAAATGTAAGTTAACGATATTTAACCGACAAAATTCCTTTTAACCCCTTTAGATATGTTCAAGAACAAGTTTTAAGTGATATACCTCTAGCTCTAAGCTAGGGAAGATTCTTGATGAAAAACGCGTGGATAAAAGCTAACGAAAGAGGTCCTTCGCGTTCCGTTTGCTCCAAGGCTCCTAATACGTGATCCTTCACACTTGTATGATAATAGATAGCCTTTATCAAAATTGAAAAGTGATGTTGGGGGTGGGTTGGCTCTCGGCCGAACACAAGGGAAGAAGGGAAAAAGGAAGTTTGTTTGGGGAATGATTATGAAATGAAGTGCTCTTAACTTTGGTGTTATTTATAAACTATATTAGGACATTACCCAACAAGTATAATGTTTCCCATTATCCAACACCCACAATTTAATAATGAAAAAGATGATGGTGTGTGGGCTCTCGGCCGAACACACAAGAGAGAAGAGAAAGTGTGGTTGGTTGTTGAAGAAAGATAACCATTTACTTATAATTCTAGTTTGAGTCTTTAACCATTAGATTAAATGTCCCCCAAAGTGCAAACAACATCTTTCCAAAATTTCCATGTGATTACATGGGGAATGTAAAGAATCTAAATAAAATATCTATGGGATAAGCTTGAACCGAATTCAGCATGTGGGGGGGGGGGGGGTTATCGGTTGGATTACAAAGATACGGTTAAGTGTATAGTTATGTTTAGTTAGAAATTTAAGTAGGTTGTTAGTGTGTTATGTGATATAACGGGTGTTAGGGTAATCAGGGACCCTAACTGGCTCAGAAAAAAAAAATATATAAATAGTGAAAATAATAATATTTTCATGTTCCGGGTAAAGTCCGGTTATTCGGTTGGATAGTAATCCGTTAAAGCGCTTAATAAGGCTTTAAAGTGTCGTTATATTATTTTAGTGACGCATTTTGTTTCCAACACTTTAGAAAGTGTCTAGCGATATTTTTCCCATGTATTGGCACTTTACTAGTCAGCTAGAAGCTGGTTAAATTATTAAAGTGCTGTGTTTTGTACTTAAAGTACGTTTTTGGCACATCCGAATCAGTGTATCTTATTCCTAGAGACGCAGTACCACAACCCTTATATCCCTACACTCACTACCAGTGTAGCCAAAATATTTGAGGCTCTTAACAGGCCTTAGAGGCAGTATCTGCCTGATGCTGGTTATATCAGCATGTTCACTGTGTATCCGTTTAGTGCTACTGTGCTTCTTGTGCATCATGTTTGTCACTAGGGTCCAGTATGTAAATAATGTAGTGACAGCAAATAAAGTATGATGCAAGTAAGTGCATGTATCAGTATGCAGGTAGCAGTTTATCAGCTAGTTTCAACAAGCACAGTAATTAATCATTAATTAAGTTGTACGGATACCTGGTTTAGTGCGGGTTGTCACAATTTGCTTTCAGCACCCAAGAACAAACATATGTGAGCAAGTGGGAGCAAGTGGGAGTCCACGCTTCTAAAATTCTACTGTATACATAACTGAAAATTTTCAACAGTGAGTTGTTAGATAAATATAATTAGATGTTCAAAGTAAAAATATAACTAAAAGGTACCTTCTTATATATCACCAAAGAATTTATCTTTCTTGAAATCTTTTATAAGATGATCCAATTTACACTTGAATAATCTAGAGATAATATCCAGTCTGTCTTCAGCATTAAGACCTTTATCGTGCAAACACCTGTAAATCTCAGGCCAGTTTGGATTACAAGTCACCGTTATGAATAAATCGAGATATCCAACGGACTTGTAAATTGCCATAGCATCCAAGTACTTTTGCATCATATATCTAGAACCACCAGTAAATGATGAAGGTAAAAGTATAGGTTTGCCACAACTTGAGGCATTATTCTCTCCACTTTCAACAGTAGCATCCAAGTTCTTAAGACTTTGCGTTCTATGTTTAGGTTGTTGTGACCTTATATAATTCAACCTGGCAGATTCTATCATCGTGTATCCATCAACCAAAAACTGCTGAAATAGTTTTTTCGCATTAACTAACAATGAAAACTGATTCTGTCTATCTTGAATTTTGTAACAAAAGAATTCTCTAATTGTAAGGTTGGTTCTAAGTACCTCATTATCAACCGCTATCCCTCTATGTTTAATACCAACTCTATAACCATCTTCTGCGTATGGGAAAATAAGTGGATATTGCAAAGCAAGGTAAGAGAGATGAAGCTCACTAATTCTTTAAAGACCACCAGACTTCTTTCAAACAACAATGTCCCGTTTATCAAATGCTCCATCAAAATCACCAATTATTAACGCAAATTTCTGATGCTGTTGGCAAATTGTGAACTCTTCCATCCTTGTCTCTTGTTCCAATAAGCTTCAAGCTTACATCTTGCAACTCATTTTCTTGAAAACAATCTCTTACCATTCTGAAGGACTGGACAAGAGGATTGCAAGAATCCAACATATCTTTAAGACTTTTGATGGTTGTACTATCAAGCTGGTTGTTTCTTGTAGTTTTGGATTCTATCTGAGAACTGCAAGAAATATAAAATTTTAAAATTTACATTCGTTTCAAATGATAATGGATGTAAATATACTGAGAAGCAAAATATATATTCATAAATACAACAATTTCATAAATAAATTACCTTACTGATTTTTGATGATTTACCACCTTGTTTTGTGAATCATATATGTAAAGTTGTGCGAATTTGGGTTCTTCCCCATCATCCGGAAGTAGACTACCCATTCGATGATAATTCTGACCTTGTAGTCTAAATACATAAGGACCTTTGCCTCTCTGATAACTTTTGTCAACCTTCCCACCAAGAGATGTGAAGGAAAACATCATGTTATATGCTTGAATATTATTCATGAAATTGTGAGACTGTGAGGTATGACTTTTATATAAATGACGTAGTAATGGAGGAGGTGTAGGTGGTAGTGGTAGCTCAACATCTCCATTTGAACAACAAAGAGAATATGATATTTTCTTACGTTTTTTATTTCCCCTAAGCATTTCATCTTCCCATAACATTGCATTACATTTAGAACACACAAAGATGGCATCTCCATGATCAATATAATCTACAGACTTAGCAAAATTTATAAGTCAATATGAATTATCTACATGTTGAAAACTTAACAAGAATTTACATTCGTGTCTTATACCTTTAGAAATTCCATAAATCTTTTTAACCACAAAATCTGCTAACATCTCATCACTCATTGATAATTGATAATTCAATTTTAGGTATTCCACCTATATTAAAGCTTGTAAAATATGACATATATAACAATTCATAAAACCTAAAATTAAACAAATATTTTATTTCCAAAAATTTAAAACATACAAATTGTAATATCTGATAATGGAGTCCTCTGAACAAAATCGGATGTTTGCTTAGTACTTCCAAAAGGAGTGTGATGTACATTCCTTGATGAGATTTTTCTTGATGAATCTTTTAAGACAAAAGTATATAAAATAAATGAATAAAACTACAATTCATAAATAAATTACAAAAAAAAAATATCTGCAGTAAGTTTTCCTTTTTCTTTTGTAGATGAGTGACACACATTACTACTAATATCTAGGGTAGCATAAGTAGGAAGGCGATACACATTCCTTCTTTCGACATTGGTGGTTGAAACTTGTTAAATAAAACATATGTAAGGATTCCCAAAACATAACATGTACATATATATTTCTTTTAAATTTTGCTTGCAAAACTATAACACATAGCACTTGAAGTATAGCATGACAACCTCTGTTGTTTCTCTTTTGTTGAAGAACATACTTCCTTTTTTCTCTTTCTTCAGCACAGCTTTGACGTTGACTTGCTTGAAGGAACACTTCATGCTTACTTGAAATTGTGTTATCTGTATCCATAATTTAAAATAGCTGAATGAAGAAGATTGTTGACCACTCAAGAAAAGAACTTTGAAAGTATTGTGAAAATGATTTGAAATCACCACAAAATATCTGCAGTAAGTATATCTTTTACTTTTGTAGATGAGTGAAACAAATTACTACTAATATTTTGAGTAGCATAAGAAGGAAGATGATACACATTCCTTCTTTCAACATTGGTGGTTAAAACTTGTAAAATACGACATATGTAGAATTTTGTTTGCAAACCTATAAGACATACCACTTGGAGTATTTAATAATGGAATCCTTTCAACAGAATCGGATGTTGATGTACAATGAAAACCATTGTTGTTTCTCTTTTGTTGTAGAACACGCTTCCTTTTTTTCCTTGCTTCAGCACAGACTTGACTTTGACTTGCTTGAAGGAACAGTTCATACTTACTTGAAATTCTATTATCTGTATCCATAATTTCAAATACCTGAATGAAGAAGATTGTTGAGCACTCGAGAAGAAGAGTTTCAAAGTATTTTGAAAATGATTTGAATTATTTGAAAATGACAGTTGTATTAGGGGGTAAAATATAACTTCCTTATCTCAATGGCGGTAAAATGTAATTTATTAACCAATGGCGGTTTACCTTTTTACATAGAGGCAGATAGAAACATATTTTACCTTTTTAACGACTCTACACATCCCTTTACAAAATTGTTTGTCTGATCTCATAAAAAGTGCTTCAAGTTTTAATCACCGATGTCCATTTCAATATTCAATCACTCCACTTGAATACTTCTTACTTTTGACATCATTAACAACTTCGATCAAGGTATAATAATATTTATCAAAATTTGTATGCACATGAGTTTCATATGCACATGATTAAGAACTGTTATGAAGACTGTGATCATGTATTGCATGTTTTAGATGATGTATCAATTTAATTTTACAAGTTTTTTTATTTTTTATAATGTTTCCGATTTGAAGTTTTCTTTGATATGATGCTACATTGGATTTCTTGAAAGCAATCGATAAGGTATATTTTCTTATTTTTCTTACTTGATATTAAATAATATGATTAAATGACCAATCTTTTATTTAGGGACTTCAAAAAAATGTTATTTCCTTGCTACTCGATTCTACAGTTTTTAGAGGAATCTTTATTTATTGATATGTTCTAAATAAATCGATAAATATTAAATGCGTTATCTGAATGACATAGATATGTTAAACATTGTTGGTTCATATTTGTTATCACAGTCTTTATAAATAATGAAGTATCTGATAAAGTACATTGTTTCGTTGTTTCTTTGATTTTTAACCAGAAACATCATATCTTGGAAGATGTCTTCTTATAAATATTTGGACTCTCTTAATTCCAAAATCTTGGTAAGATTATTACATTAAAACCATTTTCTACAGTTTTATTGTTAACGATTAATTCACATATAACACTTGCCAATACTTAAATACTTGAACTCAACAGATAATCCCACAAAACTTTGCAAACAATCATTTACTCAATGAAGTTCCTGGTAATGTTGGCGTTATAGAGTGTGTAAATGGTATGAGATGGGATTACCGATTCTCAAAACACAGTGGAAGTTTTGCTCTAAAAGAAGGATGGTCCTCGGTTGTCTCGGACCTTTCATTGAAAGAAGGATGTTTGTTGGTATTTAAAAAAACTACACCATATACATATCTGCTGAAACCTTTTGAAAAAGTTCATCATTATCCAACAAAACTCCCAATGATTTCTATGTTCACATCAATATCGTTTGAGAGGAACTTTGGATGTATGGATTCATTCTCCCATAGTTTTACTGATGTTTGTAAGGACGTGTTGGTAAGTTTTGGTATTTTAATCCAATACTTAAATGTTACTATAGTAATTAGTGATATAGTTGTTAATTTACTGTACCTTTGTTGATTTCATAATTTTATATCTTTTTGTTCAGCTAATACCCAAGGACTTAGTTAACATAAGTATCGGAGTTGGTAAACTTAAAGACACATTTAAGATCTATGTGAATCAGTGGGACTCTTTTGATGTAGTACTTCAATGTGATCCTCTTCGGAATTGTTACTTCATAACCGATGGATGGGAAAAGGTTGTACACTACATGGGTCTGCAAACAGGAGTTGTACTTGTTTTAAGATACGCATCAGATTACATCTTTCTGCTTACTGCCTTTGATTTGAATGGATGTGAGATTGTTGAACCCAAAGGCAATGACAGTCTGAAAGACGATACTTCCTCACCCAAATTAGAAGTTGCTCCAATTACCGAAGATATGGATCACCAGTCGGATGTTGAAAAATCCAATGACGCAGATTCTGATAGCGATTATGGTGTATCGGATGAATCATCCGATGATGAGGACGATGCAGATTTTGATGCTGCTGTCTCAGATTATGAAGCTGATCCTGATGTATACCCCTTAAAATTCGTATGGTGCTGTAGTAAACATTTTGTAAGTTTGTTCTGTTAATATATTATGCCTCATTCTTTGGATGTTAAATGTTTGTTACAATTAAAAAATTTGTTACTTTCCTTAAATACATTATTTATTTCTTATTAATTATTGTTATTCTATATTTATTTTTAAGCGTCTGAATGTGAAAGTAGCATCCTTATCAAGGATTCATAGATCATTGAAGATGACAGTTGAAAATTTGAATGGAGTTGACACTGTAATTGACTTTCGACGGGAGAAGCATGGCAAGGGATTTAGATATGCGGCTTGTCAATGGACCAAGAAGTTCACGAAACCCAATGGTATCTAAAGAAATATGAAATGCAAATTTGTCTACTCTACAGAAAAAGCCAAGCTGATCTTAAAGAGTCTACAAATAGTTATGGTTGTTGGTATTATCTCATTTGAAATGAAGTATGGGATGGTGATGTATCAAACTTCTATATTTTGCAAACTTATGATCTACGACTATTTAAATTATAATCATGTATGCTTATCTTGTTATTTATATTAACTTAAATTTTTGCTGTACATTCTCCATATATTTTAATTGGCTCTTCATGATACATTACAACTTGAATTATACTCTGTAAATTTATGGGTGATCATTGTCATAACTTCACTTGAATTATACTCTGCAACCTCTAATTACAAATAACAGTCATTTAACATCTACAACTAAAGGGATACACTCAACATCTATGTAGATAAAGTCTGCCAAACCAAAAGCTTTGTTGAACACAAAATCTGTTGAAGCAAAGTCTGTTGTTCCAAACACCCCCTGCTGATAAACACAAAGACTGTTGTAGCAAAGGTATACCAAAACACAAATACAAAAGCATCTTGAAGCTAACATCTGTTGTTACTTAACAGATGATACAGTCTTTAAACATCTGAAAGTAAAAGGACACACTCAGCATCTATTTCGCTAAAGTCTGCCAAATCCAAAGCTCTCTTGAAGACAACATCTATTGAAGCAAAGTTTGTTGAACCAAAGGTCATCTGCTGATAAACAAAAAAACTGTTGAACCAAAGGTCTGCCAAACACAACCTCTGCTGATAAATACAAAAGTATAGATTGCTAACATCTGCTGTGGCTTAACAGATGATGCAGTTCAAGAGGATTTCAACATTTGTTTTCACACGGATCATGATCAACAGATGATAAGGTCTGTTGAAGCAGTTCAACAAATGATGCAGTTTAACAAATGATGCAGTTCAACGGAGCATGTTTAACAGCAGAGCTTTAACAGACCATGATCAACAGATGATAAGGTCTGTTGAACCAAAGACTGCTCAACAGATTCTAACAGTTTTCCTACTAACAAATTCATTAAAGTAGTACTCAGTCACTAAAAATAATATATAACCCTACCACTTGTCCAAAAAATGAACATTAACAATAATATAATAACAATAATATTCAAATTGTAGCAATTACATACAAAATCCATCAGTTTAGATGATTCAAATTGTAGCCATAACATACCATACTTTCAAACACAACAGGTTAAAACAAACATAACTAAAAACCACAATTTTAGTCTTCAAAATAAGTAGTTTTTACTTTCCAATCAGACTTAATCCAGAATCCCTTTCAACCGAAGGCTGCTGAAAAGTCTTCCATAACATCACCAACTTCCTTGCAACAGATCACAAAACAACTAATGAATATTCATTCAACCTGTTTTTATATTGCCAGAAATAAAGAGTATAGTTATGATTTGCAGAAAGTAACAAAAATTACCTTTCCATTTCCTTACACTTTACATGCTGTATAACAGCCATCACATACTCAAGAATTGTCATTTTTTAGCATTACCCTGATTCCCCTTTAAATACCAACAACCCTGATCTCATTTCTAAGATCATTCCACAGTAAACATAAACAATAATTTGAATATTTGAATTAATGACTGAACATGTAAGCCTCCACTTACTCCAAGGATTGAATCTCTCCTTTCATACAGTTAGTTTCTTTTGAAGTTCGGCCAACGAACTCAAGACTTCCACACCAAATAACAAATCCAGCAAGATCTACCTGAAGAACATTTAAACTTCTATTACTTTTTAGCATACAAACATACAACTTGTGATAAAAATAAAATATCAAAGAATATACATACTCAATAAACTACGGTACAAAACTCAAGAACATTTATATTACAAACCTACAAAGCATAGAATCAGGAATTCACACATATACATCTATTTTTAAACACAAACAGACATTACCTTTTCATTAATGAACTTGAGATCCATTTTATAACCTTGATTCCATTTTGAAGTTCGGCCAACGAACTCAAGACTTCCACACCAAATAACAAATCCAGTAAGATCTACCTGAATAACATTTAGCATACAAACATACAGTTTGTGATAAAAAAAAATCAAAGAATATACATACTCAATAAAGTACGGTACAAAACTCAGGAACATTTATATTACAAACCTACAAAGCATAGAATCAGGAACTCACACACATAAATTTATATTTAAACACAAATATACATTACCTCTTCATCAATGAACTTGAGATCCATGTTATAACATTGATTCCATTTTGAAGTTCGGCCAACGAACTCAAGACTTCCACACAAAATAAAAAATCCAGCAAGATCTACCCGAAGAACATTTAGCATACAAACCTACAGTTTGTGATAAAAAGAAAAAATCAAAAAATATACATACTCAATAAACTCCCGTAGAAAACTAAGGAACAACTATTTTTAAACACAAAAAGACATTACCTTTTCATCAATGAAGTTGAGATCCATTTTATAACCTTGATTCCATTTTCGGAACATCCTCGCTCTCATGTGCCACAAATCTTTTCGAGGATTCAAATCATTAACTGAACTAAAATTGTTAATTTTAACTGATGCTGACTTCTAATTCGGAAATCGGAATGAGTTCAAATTTCAAAATACAAAAGCAGAGAACAGGAGAGTGGAAATATGAAGAGCGAAATAAGGAAAAACCTTTATATAGGTAGATGATTGACAGAAATGAGTGAGTGACATGCATTAATTGCATTACGTATCCCCATGCATTTTGAATTTGAAATTACCGGCAACTAAACATCTGCTGAGGTATAGCATGATATGAACCTTCAACCGCTGCTGCTTTTAAACTATGGAGGGATATGAGTAGAGGTTTTGGGAGGCAAACTTTTAGATAGATTATAAAATGATTTTATATATTAGGCTTTATGATGCAGTAATGACATAAGAAAAGCATTGTTGGACAGCCTCTCTGGCTGCCACATCAGCTTTTCTTATGTCATTGGGATTTCTCCTTTTATAGAAAGTTAAAGATAGATTATAATAGGTAAAAAGGTGTAGCACCTCCGGATCATTGAACAATGAAATTAGTTAATACATTATGCGATAGTAAGAAATTTTGGAGTAAATTACAAAAATTGTCTTTTATGTATGTCATTTATTGCAAACTGTGTACTTTGTCTTCAATAATTACAGAAAACGTACTCAATGTTTACAAACCCTTGCAAGTCACGTCTTTTAGCCCTAACTCAGTTAAATTTCATGGTTAAGTCTGAACAATTGGACCCCACATGAGGGTATCTTTGTCATTTTATCCTAAATATTAAAATAAATAATCATGAAAATAAAAATAAACATAATAAATACATTATCTTGTTTAAAAAAATATACATATATACATGCATAATTTCTCTCTCTCTCTCTCTCTATATCACGTTTCTATCTCTCTCTCTCTAACTTCCCTACCACCACCACCACCTACTCCCACCGTCTCCCACCACCTCCCCTCACCACAACCACTGTCACCACCATCCACCTGCCACCAACAACACCACCACCCCACCAGCAACCACCAACAACACCACCTTGAAGCATCGATGATTACCCCTTCGTTTCTACCCCACTAGCAACCACCATCCACCACTCACTCTAACTTCACACATCTCTCTCTCTCTCTTCAACTCAGAACAAATCCAGACGATTTTAGATTCACATACACATCAGGATCCATAACATCCACATCCACATTAACATGTTCATCTTCCTCAAAGTTATTCGAATAATTTGAATTATTAGCATTCAAATTCATTTCAGATCCATCGAATTTATCATCATCTAACCGGTGTACTTCATTTACACCGTTCAATTGAGCTACTGGCACACTAGGACTAAAACTAGGGTTAGGTTTAGCAAAAAACCTGATTCGAGCGGTTCGAGTGATTTGAGTTTCGGCTCCATTGTGAGGATGATCAGTGTCGAACTTGGGCAGGTAGCCGCTGCTATCATCATCACATGGCTACCACCGTTGTCGAACTTGGACGGTAACTGCTTGCAGCCAAAGTCGTCACCGCTACGGTTAGCGGCAGAACCCTAGTCACGCCGTTGTCGTCCCTTATACATCAGACAAACATGAGGGTGGCTTAGTATAACAACCCTCCTAATTTTTCTGACACCCTAATATATATTAAAATATCCCTATATGTCCTAAAATATACCCCGTATGTGAAAACCGAGCCCAAAATACGATATAACATTAAAAATTAAATAAAAATAAAATTTTTAAGTCGCTCGCGGGCCGCGTAGACCCCTTAAGGATCTTACTCGGGGCGCGACAGCTCCAAGACAGGGCGACACCCGATGCAGCCACGTGTCGTCATCGTGTCGAGGCTAGGGTGCTGACCAGTCAAAGCTAAGCCTTAGCCTCATCTTACGCGGGCCGCGAGGAAACCAAAATCAGGCCCTATATAAGGAGGGCATCGGGCCTTCAGTCAGTTCGTTCATTTCTCGACTTTCTCTTTCGAATTTCTTATAGTAGGCACTATACTCGGGTATAATATCCCCCTAAATAACGAATTTCTACTCCGTTATAAGTATCATAACCCCTGGATACGTATTAGATACGCTGCCCGATTGATCTAGGGTTCCGTAACGGCTGTCGTGGTTCTGCCTGACGTAGGCGTTGGAATGCCGTCTCGGGGAGGGTATTACTAATGTTAAAATGGGTTATTATACTAACGCGTGTCCATTTGTGTAATTTATAGATTTTCACCAGGAAACCCTTACAGAAAACCTAAGACAGCAATGTGAGTAATCTCCTTTTTGTAAATTGTTTTTACAAAACCTTAAATGTTTTACAATGTGATTAAGCAGTGATTAAGTCTTTGTAGTTCTTCAATTACTACCGGTATGTTGGGGTTTTGTATACAAAATGTGGAACACGTTACCATTGGACAACGAGTTAGCCAATGTGTAATATGACCCACCAGTCAGGATTGACAATACTGAATGAGTAATTGTGTAGAAATAAACAATGTGATAGCTCTCAATACTGTTATTGGACAAAACTCTTCTTAATTAAACTGGGATTCACTCACCAGTATTTCCCACTGACAAAATGTTTTTAAACGCGTTTCAGGTAACAAAATGTGAAAGCCAATTAGAAGCCAGCTGGACAGCACTGAAGGCTTAGAAAAAGTGGCTATAAAAGTTACCTAAATAAAAGAAGATGTTTTATTCAATAAAATGGGGATTTTCCCTATGAAAATGTTTGTAATGAAAACTTGGGTTTTATCGCAATATGTTTAACATTATAAAAGTATGGTATTTACTCTGATAAACATTTCCTAACTACGGTCCTAATGAAATTTCCGCTGCCAAAAAGATAAACAAAATGATACCACCAAAACTGGTCTCGCGGCCGCCCATTCCCGGGACAGATAGGGGACGGGGGTTGCGACAGAAGGTGGTATCAGAGCTAAGCCACTAATTCAGCCACAGAAATGTTCTGCTGCACCGAAATATTATTCTGTTGGTGCATATGTCTGTCGACTTCGTCTTGTATCGAGTCTTGTGATAGATTAGATAGAACAAGTCACGTAGTACGAGAAAAATAGAAAACAGTACAGAATTGACTAGTTCGTACGAACTGGCAGTTCGTGCGAACTGGACAAGAACCAGTTCATGCGAACTGGACAATACATGTTCGTGCGAAGTGGATTTCCTATAAATAGGTGACTTGGGTCTTTCATTTGTAACTTTGTCATTCCGGTAGCGAAGCTCTGCCGAAGTGTCTCCAGACCGTGTAAAGCTATCAAATCAATACAAGAGACAGTTTAAGTGATTCTAGTGTGTATTTAGCTGAAATAACATCGACACGTCTGATTCCGCCTTTCGTATTGATGGAGATCTCTTCTGAACGACTCGTTTAGGTCGAATATCGATCCTTCAAGTGGTATCAGAGCTCAGGAGGAAGAGTTCTTATCATTTCAGCTTGATTTCGTCATCAACATCTGATTTCTACTCATTTCTATTCACTTTCTACATGATTTTTCAAAATTAACCACGATTTCACGGATAAAATGGACTGATTTTGTGATATAACATGCGAAATACTGTTTTAATCAATCCTTGAAAGAATCAGAATGAAATTCGACCTAAAACGTGATCAATTTTGACAAAAATCAACCGAAATCATGTCAGTTCGTTCGAAAATCATCCAGGTCGTGTGAAAGGTTCCTAGTTCGCACGAATCGAACCCCCAGTTTGCATGGAGTGAATCAGTTCACATGGTTTGAATACATCAGTTCGCACGAAGTGAGAGAAGGTCAGATCGTTTGAACTCCCAGTTCGCACGGTTTGTTCAATTAGACTATCAGTTTGCACGGACTGCACCTGAACCAGGTCATTTGAATTCTCATCAGTTTGCACGAATTGCACCTGAACCAGGTCACTTGAAACCACATCAGTTCGCACAGGTTGATTCACCAGTTCGCACGAAGAGGTGTTAGGTCGTTTGGAAGTTGAACTCAGTTCGCACAAAGAGGTTCAAGACCATCCAGTTCGTTTGAAATTCTGAATTTGTGGATTTTTAATACCGAAACATGGAAAACGAATTTTACAACGCATTTGCAACTCCGATCACTATTGATCAGAACGCGACCTTAGAAAATGAAATGGGAACCATGCAAAAACCGCCTAAGCTCATGAATATTGAGGAGTATAGTGGATGGGAGGAGCGTTTTGAAAATTGGGTTCAAGCAAATCACTTAGATGCATGGGAATGTGTTGAACAACGATGTATTAAACCGACTGATGATGATGGAGAGAATGTTGCTATTAAAGATCTAAGTGATGATCAGAAAAAAAAATACAAAAGTGAAAAGATGATGATTAGTATATTGCAACAAGAGATTAAGGAAGAAATCTTGATTTTATTACAACACAACGGAAGTGCACATCAATATGGAAAGCACTAAAAACGAAGTTTGTTGGAAGTAAAGACATGATCAAGAACAAAAAATCGCTTTTGAAGAAAGAATTTGATCTATTTCGTGGATTAAAAACTGAAAACACCAAGCAGATTATTGAAAGATATTGCAATTTGGTGGTTAACATGAAGAGATTAGACATCAAGAAAGATAAAGAAGAATGGATTGAAAAGTTGGCAGATGCGTTGCCACAAGATGTTTGGGGCACGTATCTTATGATGTTGAAAAATGATGATGAATTTGGAAATCTAACATTGAGCCAGTTTATTGAAAAACTCGAAGTTCAAGAGATGGAACAACGGAAGATTGTGAGAATGAAGGACTTTAATGGTGAACAAGACATTGGTCTATATTACAAAGGAGGTACTAGTGATAGGACCAACATTGCACCAAGGATCGAAACTGCATTTAATGCAAAAAGTTCTTCTGGAAGATCATCTCGAGGATCGAACAACAATAATGAATTTTCTGCATATCCATCATTTGATCCAGAGTTTTCAGCAACCAGTTCTAAATCGCAAAGCTCATACGATGGTAAAGGTTAAGTCCTAAACTGTAACATTGTATTACATCTTCAGAACGGTCAGAATTTCTCTGAAGAAGTAGCCAAAGGTCATATGTCTTTGTTGGTGACCGTGTTAGAGTCTTATGAGAGTTTAGTTGCAGGAAGGATCGGAAATCCAATGTTGACGAAAGAGGATTACGATTAGATCGATGCTGGGGAGATGGAATTAATGGATATTAAGTGGTGTTTAGCGAGCGTGTTGAGAAGAGCTGAGAAGTTTAAACAAATCACTGGAAGAGATGACTTTCGTGATGCTAATGTTTCTACTTTATGTTTTGATAAATCTAAAGTTACTTGTTTTCGTTGCAGGGAAAAGGGGCATTTCAAGCGAGAATGTACGAATCACGAAGCAAGTGGAGCTCAAAATCCATTCGGCAACAATGATTATTATTGAAAAGCGATTTATCATCAAGTTGCTCAACAGCCGCATCAACAACAATCGGCACAAACTTCACATGCTAGGAAGGAGATCATAGAATCATCATCAAGAAGAGCTTGTTTTGGTATAATAGATCAAGATGATGAAAGATTGCCAGAAGGTTTTAGTTGGGATAATTACGATCCTAACAGAACTTAAAAAACTAAAGCATTTGTTGCTCAAATTTTTGAAGATACAACTGCTGAAGAAGAAATGGCATGTGCTTATTACGAATCTCAGCACTTTAGTCCGAAAAAGAAAGAAGAAGATTCAGTTTCAACAAAAAAAGGTTTCAAGAAAAGCACCAATTTTTTAAGAGAGTGATGATGATGCCGAAGAAATTCGAAAACTTAAATATTATCAAAGAAAATTTTCAACTGATAGTGATGATGATGATTTGTTTTTTGCAGGTAAAACGGAAAAGATCAAAGAAAACCAAACTGCGAAAAAGAAGAATCATAAAGCAGCATCTGTTAAAGAAAAAGATGATAGTGATGATGATAATTCGTATTATGCAGGTAAAATGAAAGAGAACAAAAAAATACAAGCTGCGGAAGATGACAGTGATGATGAAAATGTTCGAGTGATAAAGAAGCAGGTTAAAAAACAAGATGACAGTGATGATGAAGATGTTCGAGTGATAAAGAAGCAGGTTAAGGAAATTCCAGCTTTCAAGGTTGAAAAGGAAGCTGATGTAGAAAAGATACCTGAGAAATGTGAAAATTGTGATACTGTGAAAAGACACAACAACAAATTGATTCATAACATGAACAGACTGAAAGAATCTTATGATGTTTTAAACAAAGCTATGAATCAATACAACAAGTCAAGCAGTGAACAAGCGTTAGCTATGAAGACACTCAATGGAGCGTTCATGACAAAGTAGAAAATCATTAATAATTACATTGAGAAATGTGTTGTACTTGAACAAAAATTGGAAACCCAGAGGATAGAAACTGAAAGGGTAAACAGGTTATTGAGAAGTTACTCATGTGCTTCTTATGTGATTGACAGGATTTATCCTACAGTAGAAGGCATGAAAGCGTTTGAAGAAGAGGATACTGAAGTAAAGGATACTGGCAAGAAACATAGTACTGATTATACCAAGTGTCCACCGCCGCTTGAAAATGGATATTCTCCACGAAATCCTAATTCAGAAAGAGTAAAAAAGGCAACCAATTTAAAATGGGAGTCTGAACCTTCAGATGGATTGCCAGACAACATTGATGTCACATTCACATCGTCTGACACTGATCATGAGTCTGAGTTAATAAAGAAAGTGGTCGATCAGGTGTTGGATAAAGTTGAAACCGAGGAGTCAATGTCAGAATCAAAGTCCGACACTTCAAGTCCAACAGTCAAAAAGGGCAAAAGGGTTTACAATAAAGATTTTCTGATGTCACAAAATAATTTGAATGACGAAACATTCAAAGTAGCATATAGTTTGAATGATTCAGACAAATTATATTCTGATGAAGAATTTCCAATAGGAGGTGTCAAAACTGAAATTATTAAAAAGGTTTTCAAATTAACAGAAATTACTATTTCTGAAATAAAAGATGTAAATCTTACTGAAAAACCTAAAAAGTACACCTCAAGAGTTCAACAAAGATTAAACAAGAAAAAAGGTTAGAGTTCTGGTTCTGGTTATCAAAAGAAACCAAACCATAACAGTAATTTCAAAAAGAAAGGTTTAGGTTTTATTCCACCAGAAAATCATAAAAATGAGAAAATTTATAAACCAAAAACTAAATTTGTTTCAGGAACATCGTCTGAAGAAGAAGAAAAAAGCTCATTCTGGAAGCAATCGAACAAAGAATTCCTTCCTAAGAAGCAAGAGGGAATGAAGAACGATAAGCAATCTCAGAAAAAGTAGACGAGAACCTTTTATCAATGTCAGAAAGTTGGTCACATTGCCTTGAACTGTCCAAAGGCAACCAACAGAAAATAGGGAGTCTCTGAAAAACTGAAAGAAAAGATGGTTGAAAATGAACCACCAACCGAACAATTTATAGTATTCAAAAATTCAAAATTTGAGGTTGGTGAGTGTTCAAAAAGTTTTTACAAAAGAAAAGTGAAGCTTAACAACCAAAAGTGGGTTGTTAAGAACTCAGATGTTAGTTCTGGCGATGAATCTGATTCGTCAAAGTCAGAGGAGCCACCAGTTGAGCTAAAAGAAGAAAATTCAGTTCCGCCAATGGATGACGTCAACTTTCCACCATTGCGAACTGAAAATTTTAAACAAAAAGTTGGAAAAGTTGAAATTTCAAAACATTTTTTTTCTGAAAAGAAAGAATTTGATGTTGAAAAAGCCTTTAACCCTACAGTTCAAAATATTTTCGGAAAAATGGTTGACAAAAAGGTCAAAGGGGTAAAGGAATTTTATGAAAAGAAAAAGAAAGGAAAGAAACCGAGTGTTGATGACTCGGAATCTCCCAAGGACCGTCAGGCTTGGGAGAATCTTTATATCTGAAAAACCTGACTTGCCGGAGCTCCCAAGTTGGTAATCGTGGAGCATGAATCGGCATCTTTCTTAAGAATCTCAAAATTGTCATATTTCAATTTACAAATGGTATTGTTGATAAGTGAACCGACAAGTGGTTAATCAAGGTCACTAAGTTGAACTTGATTTAACTTTCATACAAGTGGTTGAAAAACAAAGTGATGAATAAATCCCTGATCTTACAAATGGTGTGTGAAATCAACAAAACTAATTTTCCGGAAAAACCATTTGATTAAAACAAACTTAAGTGTTTTGAAATCATAATGGGAAAATAGTTTGTTATCAGGGGGAGTTCTGATTGTTTATGCCAAGTGAATGGCGAATTGAAGCAATTCACATCAGTTTGTCAGTTTCTTTGTACAGTTTATTGCGTTTATTTTCAAATTTTCCCGGAAAATAAAAATTTACACATATTTTTTATTTTAGGGGGAGAAAAAAATTAGAAATTTTGAAAATTTGAAAAATCTAAAAATCAAAAACATCGGAAAAATCAAAATGAGTTTTGTTGAGAAAAAGAGGAAATGATAGTACATCAGTAGACAATCACAGTGCGCTAAAAAATTGAAAAGTTAAAATGTGATAAACGGTGTCACTGATGATATGCTAGTAGGTTTTCGCACTCTTAGTAGATTATGTTCGAGATATAAACCTAAATTTCAAACACTTACTTATTTCGTGGGAAACATCTCTCGGATATATAGGTAACCCCTGAAATCTTGTTTGAAGGGCTTTCTATTTCTGACATACTAGGTCTTTGTGCGTGGTGATATCTGGGGTATTATACCAGGACTTCTGATTTTTCGGGAGCAATAGCCTAGTCCTCGTATAATACTTTGCATTGCTTTAATCTTAAAGCCCACCATCAGCATAAAAAATGATGAAACATTGAAAAATGCTAATCATGTGCTGTTGAAGAAAAGATTCTCTAAAGGGAACACACCTAAAGTTGAGCCATCATCTCTCTGATTTTGCGGAAGCAATAGCCTGAGCTCTCATGGTCTCGCATTACCCGTTTACAGATATCATTAGTGTACATTCACCAGTAAGACTGAATATAGGAATCTGGATACGGGAGTATATTCTGAGGTGGTACACGCGAATAAGTTTAAGTGCTTAAAACACTAAATCTCATATCTCGAAACAGTTGAACTTTGTGTGAAAATTTAAGTGGATCAGTATACTGACAATCTAAGTGAATCGTTTAGAACTTAAAATGTTTAAAGGTCAACGGTGTTAGTGATTTATCTCAAAAACTGATATGATCCTCTTACACAAACTCACAAAAATATTGTCTGTAAATATTTCTTTACTACTTTTCATTAAAAACAAAAAAACCCAAAAAGATTGTGTTTTAGCATAAATTTTTGAAAAATCAAAAAGATTTTATTTCATCTTGTTTTCGACAACTGATGTTGAAAAGCTGATTTTCAAAATTCCAAGTGCTAAACATGATGGACAACAGGATTGGGAGAGTTTGTTTGGTATGAAAAATGATTTTGAAATGTTTAAATGATTCATAAATTTGAAACCAAGTTTGAACGATATTTTCAAGTGGTGAAACAGAGATTAAAATTATTATACAATCGTATCAAGTGGTGTCTAAATTGTTAAATTTTTAAATAATTGAAAAACTTACTTTTGGGTAGAGTTTGTGCAGGCAGAAGCTGCTAGGTTTCGACTCCTAAGGATATGCAGATTCTAGCCAGGTTCCAGATCCTATGGCTACGGAGAGCCAGGAAACGGTCCTGAACCTGTGAAAGCTGCAAAGAGTGAGCAGAGTTTGAGCCAGGTTTCGATTCTAGAATTAGAGATATTCCAGACTGCGATCCCGGCTTATCGAAAGGGGGAGTCTGAAAACATTAAAGCCAGGTTCGAATCTTGTCTGCTAATTCTGAAGATTTTGGATCAACATCCAAGAGGGAGTCTGAAGATGTAAGAGCCAGTTTCTGATCCTGGAACTGTGTTCAAGATAGAAGATGCTGATGCTGATGAGTGCGAGAAAGAAAGTGATTGAAGGATGCTTACAGAGAAAGACATTTTGGAGAGAGCAAGAAGACTGATCAAGTCTGAAGACTCGACATACTGAAGACTTGTACCGAAGACTCGTCAACATCCAAAGTGGAGTTTGTTGGTGCATATGTCTGTCGACTTCGTCTTGTATCGAGTCTTGTGATAGATTAGATAGAACAAGTCACGTAGTACGAGAAAAATGGAAAACAGTACAGAATTGACCAGTTCGTACGAACTGGCAGTTCATGCGAACTGGACAAGAACCAGTTCGTGCGAACTGGACAATACATGTTCGTGCGAAGTGAATTTCCTATAAATAGGTGACTTGGGTCTTTCATTTGTAACTTTGTCATTCTGGTAGCGAAGCTCTGCCGGAGTGTCTCCATACCGTGTAAAGCTATCAAATCAATACAAGAGACAGTTTAAGTGATTCTAGTGTGTATTTAGCTGAAATAACATCGATACGTCTGATTCCGCCTTTCGTATTGATGGAGATCTCTTCTGAACGACTCGTTTAGGTCGAATCTCGATCCTTCATATTCAAATTGTTAGGAAATTAATTATGGAAATACGTGCGTAATTGTATTTTATTATTGTGTGTTATTTGACTATTTGTTAATTTACAGTATGAGTGATCAAGGACCCTCAGACGTTTATCGTCAGTTGTCCGATTCACCTATGAGTGAAGGTACCTCTTCACAGCCTGCCTTCTCTGGGTATGACGTTGATAATGAAGAATGGATGTTTGTCTTTAAGGCTCAGTCTAAAGAGTCATTCCCTCAGAAAAAGAGAGGATGGTTCAGTAAGGGAGCATTCGAGCGTAGGAAAAGAATGCGAAAATTGCAACAGCAGAGAGTTTTAGCAGCCGCTAAGCGAGAGTCAGATGCCCATACATAGGATATGCTTAATAGAAGCTTAGCCAATTTTCATATCCTAGCAACAACAGCTGCCGACCCAAATTTGGAGCAACTAGTAGCTCCACAACCCTTACCTTTGTTACCCACTCAGCCAATGGAGATAGAAGACAACCCAGAAAACCAAGTCCAAATGCATGATTTCAACCCTGAGGAGATACCCAGGATACCAGCCCCTAATCCCTTAGACCCAGATTATGATCCATCTTCCAAAATGCTTTCTTTTACAGGCATTGCAAAATGGAACCGTGGAAGATTGTCCGGTTCCCTTTTTCTTGAAATTGTTACGGTTACCCATACGGAATCCCTGGGTAATCTTTTGGGCCACTTCTCTCTTTCTATTTTCTTCTCGCGTACGCACTAGTCCGTCAGTTAGGGTGTTAGCTAATTCCACAACATCGTCAATAGTGCGGGGTCTCGCAGCTTTAACGATATCACGGATTTCGCCAATCAATCCCCAAATATAGCGGGAAATAAGTACCGGCTCTGGCGAAGCAAGGGTTGGTACAACTCTAGCGTACTCGAAGAATGTCGAAGTATACCCTCGACAATCTACATCCACCATCCGGTGGTTCAGAAATTTATTTGCCATTTGTTCTTTCTCATATTCGGGACAAAATTTTCTCTCCACCAGTCACTTAAATTCCTCCCAACTCATGGCATAGGCCGCATCGCTTTCCTTGACTGGAAGTACCGTATTCCACCATTCTAGCGCCCCTTCTTTGAAAAGATGTAACGCATACATGACCTTGTCTTCTTCTGCACATTTACTTATTTTAATCACCGCCTCGGTTTTCTCTAACCAACACAGTGCAGCAGTAGCCCCTTCGTTACCTGCAAATTCAACTGGTTTGCAGGCAAGAAACTCCTTGTAAGTGCAACCAGGCGTTGCAGCTTTCATTTTCTTAAGGAGTGGAGCTTGCAGTCCATCGTTGTCGTTATTAGTATGGTTGCCACCTCCGTTTACACTATTACTGAAATTATCGCCATGTGTACGTTTGCTAGGAATAATTTGTTGAGGTTCAATTGGATTTCG
Source organism: Helianthus tuberosus (assembly GCA_030545235.1). Taxonomy (NCBI): domain Eukaryota; kingdom Viridiplantae; phylum Streptophyta; class Magnoliopsida; order Asterales; family Asteraceae; genus Helianthus; species Helianthus tuberosus. The sequence continues at coordinate 156,954,658 of CM060452.1, forward strand.
GGCAGCAGCAAGAATTGCTGGAATAGCATTGGCTATTCCCTGAGCAACGATATTCTCGATATCTTGCCTATTCAGAAATTGATCTTCATTGTTTTGCTCAGAATGATTAACTTCATTTACGGGTTCATTACCAGTCCATCGTTGTCGTTATTAGTATGGTTGCCACCTCCGTTTACACTATTACTGAAAGTATCGCCATGTGTACGTTTGCTAGGAATAATTTGTTGAGGTTCAATTGGATTTCGGGCAGCAGCAAGAATTGCTGGAATAGCATTGGCTATTCCCTGAGCAACGATATTCTCGATATCTTGCCTATTCAGAAATTGATCTTCATTGTTTTGCTCAGAATGATTAACTTCATTTACGGGTTCATTACCAGCGTGTTCCATCTGGTAATTAATTTATATAAATAATTAGTAGAAAATAATTAATAATCAAACATAACAAAACAATTGCACATAATCACGTTAACAAGTATAGCCAAAATTGTCGATTTTTCGACGTTCGAAATTTTATATATTATAATAGGCATCCGTACACACTGGTTATCTTACAAAAGTTTTATTTTTTAAGTTATTTCATACGATTATATTTTGATTATTATATTATTATTAAACACATGCTTCTACCATCACATGCTATCCCATCAGCTGGCATTTTCAGTAACGACGTTCCCTCTCGTCGTACTTCCAGGAGATCTGTTCTCCCACCTCTCGGATTCGATTCCCTGCATCCATCAGCTCCTCGCCAAAATGGCGGAGCTCAGCCAGGTTCTCATTGCTCATTGGTGGGTTTGGTGCAGGTTCGGGGTCAAACTGAGGGAGAAAAGTATAAGGGTTGTTTAAAAGATTCTGGAATTGCCAATCGTTGGTCCACCATTCTTCCATTTCTCCTAAAGGTCGGGTATTGACAAGGGGATCTGGAATGGCTGGTTCCAAGTTTACTGGAAGCTGGGTTTCGGCAGGATAAGTGAAAAGGTTTTCATTAACAGGCTTGAGGATATCCCAACTTGCTAGTATGCAATCTAGCTCTTCCTGTAATGGCATTTCCTCGGCTTGCTTGGAGCTTTCTCCAATCTCTATTGCTTTCCCTTTATCCATTGGGTCTTCCGTTTTGGCAACTATCCTAGTTACTGGTTTCCTTCTACGCACACGCCTCCAACCCACGATTCTTCTTCTTTTCTTTGGCTTGGGTTTCTAAGGAGACTTGGCTTGAAATTCCATCGGTTCCTCAACATCGGCACAATACCCAGTAAAATCTTTGGAAACTTCCACAATAACAGAATAGAGATTGAGATTCTAAAGGGCATCAGATAACTCATTCATGTTGTTTAGCAGATACGAAGAAACACACAAAATTCTAGGTTAAAATTTTGAAATTTGAATAATCACAGAAAGAAATCTAATATTTATACAAATAGATTGATTAAAACAAAATATTGCGATATATATATATATATATATATATATATATATATATATATTACAAAATACAATTGAAATTTAAAAACATATTAGGGGATAATTTATTTTAATCTATCTTTTCTTACTAAGTTGTTTATTTAATGGGCAAAGTTTCTGGCATATAGATGATATAGGTGCTGGTACTAGTTTGGTAATTTAACTATAAGTTAGCATTTACTGCTGTAGTAGCTAACATATAGAGATCTGCCCATTGTTCGTCTAATTCATCTTCCCATGGTGGGTTATTGCCTATATCCTGAGTTTCCTTATTACTCATCACCCCTTTTGGTTGTGACTTCTTTTTTTTGTCTTGACTTTTTCTAATAATCCAACTTCTTTTATTAGGGGTAAGTGGTTTCTCAAACTGTGCCTTACGGACAAATATTCCTTCCTCAGTATCTGCTGAGTATTTTGAGGAATTTGATTGAGATGAAGTTCCCTTATCTTTTGGTGAACTATCTAATTGACGATAGATGTCCGAAAGTCTTTGTTTACCCATACTGTAACTAACAAGTAGTCAGTTAACAAAGCACGTAATCACAAGATGGCAATTAGTAAAATTAAGTATTTCTAAATACTTAATTGGCTTAAATCAGTGGCTCTGATACCACCTTTTCCTGTCACGGCCCCTGCCCCGGTTTGACCCGGTCTAGGAGCCGCGGGACAGGAACCCGTGGTAATCATTAATTGAGTTGACAGCGGAAGATTTTACAGGATCTTTTTAAACGTGAATTCCCCGATTATTTTATTTCATAATTCGGGATAAACCCCCCGTAATTTACAATAGAGGAATTTCACAAGAAAATTCCCTGATTTACAAAACATGTTTATTTATTTAATTGAGCCACTACTTCAAGCTTTGTTAGTGCTCCGTAGCACTTTTCCTTGGTTCACAGTAGTCACCTGAAACATGTTTTGAAAATATTTTATCAGCGGGAAAATACTGGCGAGTTACTCAAATTTAATAAAATGACACATAGGTATAAATTACAGCATAAGAGCGATTACAATGGCTTCTATCTTATTTTTATCTGGCGCCGTGTCACCTCCTGGTGACGATGGTCATACCACTATTGGGTCTTTCCCTAAGTAGTGATGATTATCACTGTTAGGATTTATTAGCCTAACTGTGAGAAATTAGTAATGTGCACAATACCCCACTAGCCAGTGATTCAAGATAACCACGACTTAATCCCTGTAATTATAACCTTTAAAAATAATTGGAGTATTGTAAAATACGTTTGATAAAAGAGAATGACTCACATTGCAGATTTAAACGGGCAGAGTTTAGCCTACTGATTAGCCTTGTAACCTAATTTAAATAACAATGCACACGAACTAGGTCAGTAACTAATACAGCATTTACGATAACTCACGAGATTAAAACCCTCACAACGAATGACAAAGCGCTATACTTAAACATCCGTCGAATTCACGACTAATGACAAAGTATGGCCCTAATCTGGGCAGCACTTAAACATCCATTGGATAGTTTCAATCGATCGGACATTAAATCGTAGCAGCGATCGGGTTAATACCCTGTATCGTAGTAGCGCCTCGCTAATAGAAATTATGATTTTGACTTTTGAGCAGTGTAATTTCGTTTTTTGAAATTTGTTTTCGACACCAGTGAACAGGCCATGGTCGAATCTATTTATAGGTGAAAAATGGGTCTCACGCGGCCCGCGTGAGCCCCCCATGATCCTTACGCGGCCCGCGAGGGCCCCCTGTGCGTAGATTAGCGCATCCGTGTCACCCCTAGGTCTGCCACGTGGATGACACGTGGACCTGGACGCTTATCCGGTCAACTCCACATTGACGCGGCCCGCGTAAGCTTCCCTTATGGCTTACGCGGCCCGCCTGAAACCCAAAAATCTTGATTTCTTAATTTTTCATGCACAGTAGGGTTTCAGGGGTCCGGGTTTTCACTTATGAGTCGTTTTAGGACATTTTTGAAGGTCCTTACAAATAGGACCTGTAGCCTATCAGCTACAACTGCAAGAGGAAATGGCAGGAATACATGATGTATTTCATGTATCTAATCTCAAGAAGTGTTTAGCTAATGAATCACTAATAGTACCTCTTAAGGATATAGAGGTAAATGAACAGTTAAAGTTTGTAGAAAGACCTCTACAGATTGAAGACAGGAAAGTTAAGAACCTCAAGCACAAGAGATTAGTTCTGGTCAAAGTGAAGTGGGACTCCAAAAGAGGACCAAAATACACATGGGAGCTTGAATCAGAAATGCAAAGGAAATATGCACACTTGTTCCAGTAGATCTCGAGGACGAGCTCTAAAACAAGGTGGGGAGGATATAACAACCCTCCTGAATTTTTCTGACACCCTAATATATATTAATATATTCCTATATGTCCTAAAATATACCCCGTATGTGAAAACCGAGCCCAAAATACGATATAACATTAAAAATTAAATAAAAATCAAATTTTTATGTCGCTCGCGGGCCGCGTAGACCCCTTAAGGATCTTACGCGGGGCGCGACAGCCCCAAGACGGGGCGACACCTGGTGCTGCCAAGTGTCGTCATCGTGTCGAGGCTAGGATGCTGACCAGTCAAAGCTATGCCGTAGATCCCCTACTACGCGGGCCGCATAAGCCTTAGCCTCATCTTACGCGGGCCGCGAGGAAACCAAAATCAGGCCCTATATAAGGAGGGCATCGGGCCTTCAGTCAGTCCGTTCATTTCTCGACTTTCTCTCTCGAATTTCTTATAGTAGGCACTATACTCGGGTATAATATCCCCTAAATAACGAAGTTCTGCTCTGTTGTAAGTATCATAACCCCTGGATACGTATTAGATACGCTGCCCGATTGATCTAGGGTTCCGTAACGGCTGTCGTGGTTCTGCCCGACGTAGTCGTTGGAATGCCATCTCGGGGAGGGTATTACTAATGTTAAAATGGGTTATTATACTAACGCGTGTGCATTTGTGTAATTTATAAATTTTCACCAGGAAACCCTTACAGAAAACCTAAGACAGCAATGTGAGTAATCTCCTTTTTGTAAATTGTTTTTACAAAACCTTAAATGTTTTACAATGTGATTAAGCAGTGATTGAGTCTTTGTAGTTCTTAAATTACTGCCGGTATGTTGGGGTTTTGTATACAAAATGTGGAACACGTTACAATTGGACAACGAGTTAGCCAATGTATAATATGACCCACCAGTCAGGATTGACAATACTGAATGAGTAATTGTGTAGAAATAAACAATGTGATAGTTCTCAATACTGTTATTGGACAAAACTCTTCTTGATTAAACTGAGATTCACTCACTAGTATTTTCCACTGACAAAATGTTTTTAAACGCGTTTCAGGTAACAAAATGTGAAAGCCAATTAGAAGCTAGCTGGACAGCACTGAAGGCTTGGAAAAAGTGGCTATAAAAGTTACCTAAATAAAAGAAGATGTTTTATTCAATAAAATGGGGATTTTCCCTATGAAAATGTTTGTAATGAAAACTTGGGTTTTATCCCAATATGTTTAATATTATAAAAGTGTGGTATTTACTCTGATAAATATTTCCTAACTACGGTCCTGATGAAATTGCCGCTGCCAAAATGATAAACAAAATGATACCATCAAAACTGGTCTTGCGGCCGCCCGTTCCCGGGATAGATAGGGGACGGGGGTTACGACACTTAGGGTTGGGGCTAATGGTGTTCTAGGGTTGAGGTTTTGAGGAATGAAGAAGATGAAGATACTGATTTTAGTAAAGACAGAGAGGGGGAGATAGAGAGATAAATCTAGAAGAGAGAGAAAGAGAGTTAAAGAGTAGGGCTGGCATATCGGGTCAACCCGATCTGTTAAGACACGAACACGATAAGACACGAACATGAACACGATAAGACACGAACACGAAACCTGTAAACACGAACACGACACGAAATCTTATCGTGTCAGATTTTCCAAACACGAACACGAACCTGTTAATAAATAGGTTACACGAAATGACCTGTTAAGACCCGAACACGACCTGTTAAGACACGAACATGACCTATTATTCACCACTTTATTTTGTGAATCGCTCATGACTTCAAAATATATAAATAGAAAAATAATGTTCAATCAGTAACTATATCCAAAAAAACAATTTAAGAAACAAATCTACCATTTAGGCAGCAATACATCACAGTTGCAGCAATAACATTTAGGCAGCAATACATTTGTTTTTCTGTTCAAGTTGCAGCAATAACATTTAGGCAGCAATACATCACAGTTCACTTCTTATCAAACAGAAACACATATTCAATTCTTCGTGAATACATCACAGTTCACGTCTTATCAAACAGCAATAACATTTGTTTTTCTGTTCAAGTTGCAGCAATAACAGTTCACTTCTTATCAAACAGAAACACATATTCAAACAGAAACATAAGTTGCAGCAATAACAGTTCACTTCTTATCAAACATAAACATATATTCAAACAGAAACATCTTAAATGAAATACCTAATCTAAGCAGAATATGTAAATCAAACAGAAACATCTTAAATGAAATACCTAATCTGCAGTGAAGGGTTGAAAGTGGCGCCTGTGACTGAAATGATATGTGTTTTTGTAACTGCCGGAACGACTTGAAAGCGGCGCCGGTGACTGAAGTGAAGGGTTGAGCGGCCGGCGATGAAGGTGAGCAGCGATGAAGTGAACTGTGAAGGGTTTAGCGGGACCGGCGATGAAGGTCGAAGGGTTGAACGGCCGGCGACTGAAGTGAAGGGTTGAGCGGCCGGCGACTGAAGGTTGAGCGGCGGCCGGCGATTTAGGGTTTATTTGGTGAGCGAGCTGAAGTCGTGAACTGTGAAAATTAATTTCAAAATTTTGGGTGTATTGAATAATGTATACCGCCTGACTCCATATATTATTATATTTCATATATTTTTTAATTTAAAATTATTAACATGTCATTAACGGGTCTTAACAGGTTAACGGGTTTTAACCTGTTAAGACACGAAATTTAAACAGGTCTTATCGTGTCGACCTGTTTAGACACGAAACCTGTTAAGGTCAAACACGAAACCTGTTAACTTCGTGTAGGTTCGTGTCGTGTTATCGTGTTCGTGTCAGAATTGCCAGCCCTATTAAAGAGTGAGTTGCAATTTTAATTTATTAATTTGAGTAAATAGGGTAAAATGATCAAGATATCCTCATGTGGGTTCCAATTGGTCAGATTTAACCATGAAAATTAACTGAGTTAGTACGAAAGGACGTGACTTGCAATGGTTTGTAAACATAGAGTACGTTTGACAAATGATACAGTTTGCAATAACTGACATACATAAAGGACGATTTTTGTAATTTTCTTGAAATTTTGAGTTTTTCAGGCTAATATCACAAAATATTATTGTGTTTCATGAGGCGGGAATAAATGAAGTCTTGGCGGCTAGATAAAAGAAAAAAAAACTTGTCGTGTGAGCCACGATTTCAACATCTTCAATAATGTTAGTCAAACGATGACTGATGACCGATAACTTACTCATGACCTTTAAACGTCATTTTCTAGTACATACAAACGGTTTGAATCTATTATCGACAAACAAATTATTAGCTCAAATAAAAAATTATTTAAAATTCAGTATATATTTATACATATGTGAACCAATATAACTTCCATTTATGATACAGGACCGCCTTGTCATAGAAAGATAAATATTAGCTAAATAAGATTTCACAAAGTGGTGTGGGTTGTGACTTGTGAGTCCAACAAAATAAGTATCAGGCGAGCTTTTGAAGTAAATTTTAGTGGGGTGTTTGTTTGCATTAAAAAGATTTTGAAAAAACAAAAGAAAAAAAAAAAAAAAAACCGGAAGAAAGATCCAAGCCGTATGTAGTGTTAAGTCACCTAGTTTGACCATGGAAATGAAGTTATCAAGTTGAGACTAGGAACCTTAAATTAAATTCTAAAGTCAAATGTAATCTGATAATTGAAGGAAAATAAGGTATATAAACATCAAAGTCTAAAGAAGATATTTTTGTATAAACATCAAAGTCTAAAGAAGATATTTTTTAATAAGGTTTTTATGTAAACTAATGGGTTACCGTCTGTGGTTTACAGCGGGTTCGAAATATAGATAAAAGGGCAAATTGCATAAAAAACCAACATACTTTCTGTTTTTTTTTTTTTTTTTCATAAAAGTCTTTCCACTTTTTTTTCACTTAAAAAATCAATATATATTTTTTTTTATTCACAAAGTTCCTCAATTTTTTTTCACATAAAAAACCAACATATTTTCTGTTTTTTCTTTTATAAAATTCCCCTAACCATTTTATACATAAAAAAACAACATACTTTCTACTCTTGTATGATATAAATAAGTCCCTTAAAATTTTAAACTTTAACAAAAAAAAAAAGTTCTCTTAATTATGATCGGATGAAATCAAGAAAACATTATTTAAAAAAAATTGTTATATTTTTAACGATTTTAAATTTATACATACCATTTTATATGCTTGTTATTTTATTTTATTTTATTTTGAGTTATGTCATCCACACTCGTGAATTATTATATTGTATCCGAATAATATTTATTGTTATCAATTTATTGAATTTAAAATGAAAAAGAAAAGGCAAGCATTAAATATGCCTTGGTTTGCAATATATTGAACTTAAAATATTAATTCATCTCAATTCTTTTATAACATGGTATTAATAGGTAAAATAAAAATTTACAATTTTGTTCAAATTTAACATTTGAAGGGACTTTTATATGCAAAAGTTGTTAAGAGACTTTTATGAGACAAAAAAAAGTATGTTGGTTTTTAATGTAGAAAAAAAAGTGAAAGGACTTTTATGAAAAAACATAGAAAGTATGTTGGTCTTATATAACATTTGTCCTGGATAAAAGTAAGGAAATTTCTAAAAGGTTATTAGAATAAAGTGTAAGGGTAAATAATAAAAATTAAAATAGTAAACCTTATTAAAGTTGAGGGGATAAATGTATAATTATTAAAGTTGTGGGGCTAAGTATGTTATTACCAAAGTTGAGGGGCCCGAGTTAATTGATGTTGACAACAGTTTAGTGGCTAAAGATGTCGTTATCAAAATTGAGAGGCCAAATATGTCATTACAAAAGTTGAGAGAACAAAGTTGGTTGATAATGACACAAATTGAGTGGCTAAACCTATTATTATTTAAGTTGAGAGATTAAATATGTCATTACCAAAATTAAAAGGCTAAATACGTTATTACTAAAGTTGAGTAGCCAAATTTGATTGATGCAAAGTTGGTTGATATTGAAAAAATAGCATTTTATGTGTATATATTGAATTTATAAATGTTGTTTTTATATTACACATTCAACTATATAATTAGCATTTTGAAATTTACAAGTTATGCAACAGAATTCTATATGTAGAGTGGGGATTCTACGGAAAGTGTGTTTTTCCTAGAAAGTCTAGGAAGCGATCTGGGTCATCCAATGGGTGTGTTTAATGGTTGAGATCAACTTGGTGGCATTTTGGTAATATGTGTTTCTTAAAAATATGATTATTTAATTAATCAGAGGAGATATGTCATTTAGCTTGTTTATAATATGGAAATAATTGTCATTCCATAACCACCTCACATTTCTTGCGATTTTCTCTCTCTCTCTCTCTCTCCATTTCTCTCTCTCTCTCTCTCTTCCTTCTATCCTTCATGAAGAAACACATAAAGAAAACACATCGCATTAATCTGCTTGCTGTTAAAACACAGCGTCAAGAAATCCTCCAGCATTACCAGCATGGATGGTAAAACACAGCGTATGAATCTGCTTGCTGTTAAAACACAATGTCAAGAAATCCTCCAGCATTACCAGCATGGATGGTAAAACACGGCGTCAAGAAATCCTCCAGCATTACCAACATGAATGCTAAAACACAACTGTATGAATCTGCTTGCTGTTAAAACACAATGTCAAGAAATCCTACAGCATTACTGATGCGTGTGAAGTGTTATATATATTAGTTGTATATTTTAAGCCCCTTTAACACTTATTTTTAGCCAAGTTTTAAATTTATAAAACACGATATTTTACTAACACTAAACACACATATGGGCAAGTGCACCCATCGTGAGCGTAGTATAGCGTTGGTAAGATACCGAGGTCGTCCAAGGACACAAGAGCTTTTAGTACCGGTTTATCCTCAACGTCTAATCAAAATAAAAAGTTTAGAAAAATGTTTTAAACTAAGAAAAATAAAAACTAACTAAAATGCTGAAAATAAAATAAAAAGAAAAACAGATAGACAAGATGAATCACTTGGTTCCGACTCGTATCTAGTATAACCTTTGATTATTTCCGCACTTTTGCACATAATTAAGAGATTATCTTAGTTATTGTAGTAGGCCCCTCTTTTGAAGGTGACGTTACCCTCACCCCAGTAGTTTGAGTCAGCAAGGATACAATCCTAAAAGGGTGGATTATTGGAAGATAATTAATTAAGTTATTAATGCAATATTATGGTAGGCCCCGCTTTTGGCGGTGACGTTACCCTCGACTAAGTAGTCTGAGTCAGCAGGGATACAGTCCTAAATAGCCGGGTTATAGTATTAATAGTAGTTAACTTATGAGGGGATCAAAGAGTTTGGACCCCCGCCATCCAATACCGTGAAGCATTGAAGGAGGTCCTACTAAATTTGACCCAGGTCCATTGCAGGACCTCTAAACGCTGAACAATGGCAAGACCTTTACCAAACCGTTCCCTTAACCCCCGACCAGGTAGCCAACATACCTCCATATAGACCGTGGAGATATGAATGGTGAAAATCTTTTATTTTATATAGACAGTAAAATTATGCCAAGACACCACGGACAAACGATAAGGAAAGATCACCTTCAACATAAGTAACTAGTTATTAAAGTCATTAATACAAAACCAAATAAAAAGTGCAAAGGATTAGAAATAAAAAGTATTATACTAGACACTTTGTCTTCACCAAGTGATGTAAGAGACTTAGGCAAACATGGCCTTGATTGTCAAGAACTCTTACGATCAATCTTGGATCCTGAGACGACTCACACACTCTACGATGGACAATGGATGATGGTGGTGGATGATGGTGTTGTGATGGTGGTGGGTGGTGGATGAAGTGTGAGAGAGGTGGTGTGCCAAGGGATGGTTTGAGCTTGAGCCAAGCACTCCTATTTATAGCCTGTACAGAAGCCTGGACACGGCCCCGTGTCCGCTGGACACGGCCCCGTGTCCACCCTTTTCTCTTTCTTCATTAATACAGTTTGTCTTTATTAGCTCCACACGCCCCCGTGTCCGCTGGGCACGCCCCCTGTGCCTGTCTGACACTCTCTCTCTTCATTAATTGTAATTCGCAATTACAATTAATGCGCCTGCTGTACTTTCGCCACGCCCCCGTGTCCACTGGGCACGGCCCCGTGGTGGGCAATAGAAGCTTCTACAGGTTTGTCTTTTGTGCCAGGGCTGATCTTCCTGGACACGGCCCCGTGTTGAGCTGGGCACGCCCCGTGTCGAGCTGGACACGCCCCGTGTCGAGCTGGACACGCCCCGTGTCCAGCGTCCACCCTTTTCTCTTTCTTCATTAATACAGTTTGTCTTTATTAGCTCCACACGCCCCCGTGTCCGCTGGGCACGCCCCCGTGCCTGTCTGACACTCTCTCTCTTCATTAATTGTAATTCGCAATTACAATTAATGCGCCTGCTGTACTTTCGCCACGCCCCCGTGTCCGCTGGGCACGGCCCCGTGGTGGGCAATAGAAGCTTCTACAGGTTTGTCTTTTGTGTCAGGGCTGATCTTCCTGGACACGGCCCCGTGTTGAGATGGGCACGCCCCGTGTCGAGCTGGACACGCCCCGTGTCCAGCTGGGCACGCCCCGTGTCGAGCTGGGCACAGCCCCATGCTCAGCTTTCTTCTTGTTTTTGCTTTGGGAGATGCTGTCGAGGTGTCGGGCATGCCACGTTTCTTCCTTTTCTTTGTATTTATGTTGGTTTTGGCTGTATATTTGTTCCTTTTGTTCAATTAAGCTCATTTGGTCTTGAAAATACAAAAGGAAGACAAAAGCACACCTTTTCCAACATTAGTACTAAAAAGGGGTTAGTTTTATGCCTCATTTGATGTAATTTATATGTTGCATTTTACACACATCAAATACCCCCACACTTGAATCTTTGCTTGTCCTCAAGCAAAACCCTTTAATATGTGGCTATTTACACTCCCAAATGGAATTGGTAGAAAAGAAGGTTTTGGGCTTGTCATAGAGTGTCGGGATTTCCAAGATTCTTTATTTAGTTTTATTTTTATTTATTTACAATCCTATTCGTCATGATTTATTTAAAACTTTTCATAAGAGAAATTATTTATTTGGGCATAACATGCCTTTTTAAAATTCTATTTATATACAAGTTCACATACCTCACGGGGGATCACTCAACACTCGGCCGAAGATGTATTTTTGTGAAACACTCGAGAGCGGCATGGAACTTACTCCTACCATAAGCTTGCCAAGCAATCAATCCTCCTCCTTTTTAACTATATACCTTTGTAAATATCAAGAGGACTTTTGGGTAAAGGGTTAGGCTTTGGGTTAAAGGTAGGTGGTTGGGCTAATGGTTAGTAGAAAAGGGCGAAAAGCGTAAAAAGCATCGGTTTTCGTAAGACCTCTTTTTTTTTTTTTTTTTCAATTTTTATTTTGATGAAGCCATTATTCAAACAAAGTTATTTTTGATGAACTTGCTTGTTTATTTCTTTTGCTTCATCATCAACATTTTTTTTTTTGAAAAGTCATCCGAAAAACCGAGCTTGTTACTAAAACAAATGGTAAAAATAAAAAAGGTTTTGGTGGGTAAAAGGGTTTTTGGTTTGGGTGATGAAATGAAAAGGTTTAGGCTCAAAGGGGCTAACTAGGGGGATTTTGGGTAGGTGGTAAAAAAAAATGGTGTAGAAATAAAAAGAGTTAGTCCTAATGCCTCCGTCATTTACTTACTCGGGTTTAAGTTGGTAAGGATTGGGAATGTATCGTCATGGCAAGTTCTAGAGTTGTAAGGACCAAGCGGCTATTCACACAAGAAACGAAAAATGAGCATTTAGTTTAAAGATATGTAATTGTATGCTCAATAAAGGCTCAAAACTCACTTTTGTGGGAATGGGTTTTTATGTGATCAAGTATATATAATTAAATTTTAACTAAGCTTGTCATGCCTTTTCGTAATTTTCTTATGTTGGTTCTTTTTATCACGACGCTATCAGTTGTAAATTCGTAAAAATATAACCTTTTTAAGAACTTGAATTTCACGAGTTAAACCTAGACAAGTAAAAAAAAATGAAAAATTTTGAAAAAAAATTGGGGTGATTAGCGGTTCCAATAGAGTTTTGTGTAAGGCTTGTAATTAGGACTTGCAAGATTCAAGGTTTTACCATCCCCCCACACTTAAATTACACATTGTCCTCAATGTGTCCCAAAAATAAGTTTTTCGGTTGATTAAAATGTGTAAAAGTGGGTTAAAAACAAGATTTTATGGTACTGGGTAGCTGAACACGGGGTGGTGTTGGCTGAGCACGGCTCAGTGTTCAGACTGCCAGTACCAAAAGTAATCAGAAGGCTGGGCACGGGGGCGTGTCCAGTGAGCACGGCCCCGTGTCCAGGTACCTGAACTGGGCATTTTCTACAGAACCTTGGGCACGGGGCGTGTTGGGGTGAGCACGGCCCCGTGCTGAACTTGCTGTAATGAAGAAAAATCGTCGGGAGGCTCTGTTTTTGTGTATGGGGTGTTGGTTCAAGCTTCCCTTATCATCCTTCACCATCCCGAGTGTGTTTTATTCCTGAAAATTAAAAACTAAACTAGAAAACAAAAAGGTTAATCTAAACTAAACTACGGATAGTTCCGCGGAATGCCTCCGTGGTGCGCCACGTTTATAAGGGTCCTTGGCTAGACCCACTTTATCAGGTGGTTCTGGCTCATCTTCAATTAGGGGGTCGTCATTGCCGAATGGATATTTCATTGATCGCTCAAGATCGACACTCTTTTTAAATGCCCCTAATTGAAGAGGTAGATTGTTGAACTTCCGGTTTTTCAAAGCTTCGTGAGTTTTTACAAATGGTCGTCCCAACACTAGAGGAGCGTCATCGAGGATGACAAAGTCGGTCGGGATTACCATCTGATTTGTTTGAACCAATACATCCTCAACTATACCGATTAATTTTATTACTTTCCGATTGGATAGAAAAATGGGTATTTGAAGTGGAGAAAAATCACTAATACTTAATTTTTCGAAAATGTAGTTAGGCATTATGTTAACACAAAGATCTTTATCGATTGTAACGTTACTAATAAACGAATTTTGAAAGAAACATGGAACCGGTGTAATGTTAATTTCAAATGGGTCTTCTTTTATTAGTGACGTTTGATCATTAGTTAACCTAACACTTACCGTTTCGTCAATTTTAGCGTTAGTGTTTAACTCTTTTAAAAACTTAGCATGAGTGGGTACTAAACAATGATTTTCAAAAGAAGGTGACAAGAGATTAATTTCTTCAAAATTAGACTCTTCTTGAATTTTAACGTTGTCGGACTCACCTTTTTCGTTGTTTAACTCATGTGTCGGTTTTTCACTTATTTGTTCTTCCATTTTTACACTTTCGGTTATCTCTTCCTTTTTTAATTCTTCTCTTGCGCGGGACTCCTCTTCCCTTGCGCGAGATTCTCTTATACAGCGATCGATAACTCTAATGTGTTCTAATATCCTATCGGTCACTTCGGTTATAGAAAAACAATCGGGATTTTCAAAGCTTGAATCCGGTTGTTCGATCCTTTGTTCCTCATAATACCCATATGAAGTAGATGGTTCACACCATTGTTCTTCATTGTAAGCATATGATGGATAAGGGTCGTAATTTTGTTCTTCATAATACTCATATGAGGTGGGTTGTTCACGCCATGGTTCCTCATAATAAACATACGAAGGTGGTGGCTCATATCTTGGTTCCTCAAAGTATGAGTATGAAGGCTCATACCTTGGTTCATCAAAATATGAGTATGAGGGAGGAGGTTCATACATTTGGTCTTCATAGGATGTGTATGAAGTTGATGGCTCGTACCTGGGCTCCTCATAGTAGGTGTATGAATTGGATGGTTGATATGAGCGATTATTTTGAACCGATCGTGCGTTACGACAATTAGTGCAATAATTACCCCTATAATCATCCTCCTCATAGGTGTAGTTGTAACCTCCTGAGTATTGATCCATAAGAATCACTCAGCAGACCACAACTGAGTCTCGAGATCAGAAAACAAAAATAAAAATGGAAACAGAGGCTGGACACGGCCCCGTGTTCAGTGGACACGGCCCCGTGTTCAGGATCTGTATCTGGGCGTTTTAATTAAATTTACTGATTTCGTTGAGCACGGGGCGTGTTCAGTGAGCACGGCCCATGTTCAAGCTTCTGTTACTGGGTGTTTTATGAAAAATATGCAGCACGGCCCCGTGTTCAGCGAGCACGGCCCGTGTTCAACCTACTGTAAATGCAAAACTAAACTAAAATGCAGAAAAATGTGGGCCCGTTTTGAAAAGGTTTTGAAAAACTGATTAGGCCATCGATTTTAAGCTTTCCTAAAATCCTTGTGTCCCCGGCAACGGCGCCAAAAATTTGATGCGTGTGAAGTGTTATATATATTAGGTGTATATTTTAAGCCCCTTTAACACTTATTTTTAGCCAAGTTTTAAATTTATAAAACACGATATTTTACTAACACTAAACACACATATGGGCATGTGCACCCAACGTGAGCGTAGTATAGCGTTGGTAAGATACCGAGGTCGTCCAAGGACACAAGAGCTTTTAGTACTGGTTTATCCTCAACGTCTAATCAAAATAAAAAGTTTAGAAAAATGTTTTAAACTAAGAAAAATAAAAACTAACTAAAATGCTGAAAATAAAATAAAAAGAAAAACAGATAGACAAGATGAATCACTTGGTTCCGACTCGTATCTAGTATAACCTTTGATTATTTCCGCACTTTTGCACATAATTAAGAGATTATCTTAGTTATTGTAGTAGGCCCCTCTTTTGAAGGTGACGTTACCCTCACCCCAGTAGTTTGAGTCAGCAAGGATACAATCCTAAAAGGGTGGATTATTGGAAGATAATTAATTAAGTTATTAATGCAATATTATGGTAGGCCCCGCTTTTGGCGGTGACGTTACCCTCGACTAAGTAGTCTGAGTCAGCAGGGATACAGTCCTAAATAGCCGGGTTATAGTATTAATAGTAGTTAACTTATGAGGGGATCAAAGAGTTTGGACCCCCGCCATCCAATACCGTGAAGCATTGAAGGAGGTCCTACTAAATTTGACCCAGGTCCATTGCAG
This sequence comes from Helianthus tuberosus, assembly GCA_030545235.1. Lineage (NCBI taxonomy): Eukaryota > Viridiplantae > Streptophyta > Magnoliopsida > Asterales > Asteraceae > Helianthus > Helianthus tuberosus. Next base: position 156,970,453 of record CM060452.1, read on the forward strand.
GACCTCTAAACGCTGAACAATGGCAAGACCTTTACCAAACCGTTCCCTTAACCCCCGACCAGGTAGCCAACATACCTCCATATAGACCGTGGAGATATGAATGGTGAAAATCTTTTATTTTATATAGACAGTAAAATTATGCCAAGACACCACGGACAAACGATAAGGAAAGATCACCTTAAACATAAGTAACTAGTTATTAAACTCATTAATACAAAACCAAATAAAAAGTGCAAAAGATTAGAAATAAAAAGTATTATACTAGACACTTTGTCTTCACCAAGTGATGTAAGAGACTTAGGCAAACATGGCCTTGATTGTCAAGAACTCTTACGATCAATCTTGGATCCCGAGACGACTCACACACTCTACGATTGACAATAGATGATGGTGGTGGATGATGGTGTTGTGATGGTGGTGGGTGGTGGATGAAGTGTGAGAGAGGTGGTGTGCCAAGGGATGGTTTGAGCTTGAGCCAAGCACTCCTATTTATAGCCTGTACAGAAGCCTGGACACGGCCCCGTGTCCGCTGGACACGGCCCCGTGTCCACCCTTTTCTCTTTCTTCATTAATACAGTTTGTCTTTATTAGCTCCACACGCCCCCGTGTCCGCTGGGCACGCCCCCGTGCCTGTCTGACACTCTCTCTCTTCATTAATTGTAATTCGCAATTACAATTAATGCGCCTGCTGTACTTTCGCCACGCCCCCGTGTCCGCTGGGCACGGCCCCGTGGTGGGCAATAGAAGCTTCTACAGGTTTGTCTTTTGTGCCAGGGCTGATCTTCCTGGACACGGCCCCGTGTTGAGCTGGGCACGCCCCGTGTCGAGCTGGACACACCCCGTGTCCAGCTGGGCACGCCCCGTGTCGAGCTGGGCACAGCCCCATGCTCAGATGGGCACAGCCCCATGCTCAGCTTTCTTCTTGTTTTTGCTTTGGGAGATGCTGTCGAGGTGTCGGGCATGCCACGTTTCTTCCTTTTCTTTGTATTTATGTTGGTTTTGGCTGTATATTTGTTCCTTTTGTTCAATTAAGCTCATTTGGTCCTGAAAATACAAAAGGAAGACAAAAGCACACTTTTTCCAACATTAGTACTAAAAAGGGGTTAGTTTTATGCCTCATTTGATGTAATTTATATGTTGCATTTTACACACATCAATTACCAACATGAATGCTAAAACACAATTGTATGAATCTGCTTGCTGTTAAAACACAACTGTACGAATCTGAATGCTAAAACACAACTGTATGAATCTGCTTGCTGTTAAAACACAACTGTATGAATCTGCTTGTTGTTAAAACACATCACCAAGAACATGCTGATGGTTTTGCAGTTAAATGTTAATAACCACCTCCACAATCAACAAGTGTGTTTGAAGCCATGATTTTTCTCTCTGAAAAATTTATTGAATACGAATACTGCTGGTGAAGAAGAAAACGATAGAAAGAATTGTATATACATATGATTTGAATGAGATTTGGATTCGAAACACAACCAAAATTCCGAAAATCATGGACATAATCAGTTAGCTTCGAGATCATGCAATGTTAGTTAATGAAATATAAATTCCAAAAATAAAATTAAAATGTAAATTACATAATTGTCCTTCTAGTTAAAATAACTCAATGTCACATGTCCAATTCTCATTGCTTCCTACACTTTCTAGGAAAAATACACTTTCTACCCAACTCCTACTCCTATATGTATCATGTTTTCTAAAGGATTTCTTTAACGTAGCGTTTGGTATGAAGGAATAGAAGGTTGAATGGAATGGATCATTCTGATGGAATGAAAAGAAACATGTTTGGTTATCATGTGGTAATGGAATGGAGCATTCCAAAGGAATGTAACTCCTTCCAAATATAACAATTTCCATTCCTTGGTATGAGGGTGTTTTTTTCCATTCCTTCAAGGAATGAAAAGAAATATATTTATATTTATATTTATATTTATATTTATATTTATATTTATATTTATATTTATATTTATATTTATATTTATATTTATATTTATATTTATATTTATATTTATATTTATATTTATATTTATATTTATATTTATATTTATTATTATTCATACTAATATTAGTATATATCAAAAAAAATTATTATTAACTTTTTTACCATTAATATATTATTATTATCATTGAGGCACTTATATTTTTGTCGTTTTTAATACAATTGTGTTCCGTTACTTCGTCTTTTTTTGTTTATTAAATTGTACAAAGTAATGATTCATTCTATTCACATATGAGTAACCAAACACCACAATGGAATGGAATGATCCATTTCATTCCGTTGTCCATTCTATTATCTGGTCCATTCCATTCTCTCATCCATTCCATTACCCCATACCAAACAGACCCTTAGTTTTTCCGAATGTATTTGGAGCTGATTTTTAAATTTGTTTCTAACCCCTTTGTGATTTTTTTTTAACTTTGTAAGGTATTTTTGAAACGCATTGCTTATATATATATAGGATTAGGTTCAAACGTGAACAAATTTCCAAGAGTGAACCGCGTGAACTGATCTGAACCATTGATTCCATATACATTTAACAAGGGTAAGATTGTAACTTTATATAAATATTGAATTTAAATTATTGTCTTATTAATTTCAAAATCCTAACATATTTAAATCATCATCAGTTACCAAAATTTTCGACATTTACAAAACAATTACTTATTTTAAATATGTTAGGATAATCTTAACTTATTTTAATATTGTCATTGTTTTTTGTCATAGTAGCAAGATTCGAATTATAGTTTTAGTCTTTTTTTGGTTGAACTAGAGTTTTCAGTCATCTTTTTTATTGTGTATAACTCTTAGCTACGTAGTACACATGTGTACTGTTGTGTTCTATACATTCCAACACGATAGTACACATGTGTATAATACATGGTATAGTACACATGTGGCCCGCAACATTGTTGTCTTAGCTCCGTAGTACACATGTGTACTGCTGTGTTCTACTGTTCTATACATTCCAACACGATAGTACACATGTGTATAATACATGGTATATTTACGGGATTTACTCTCTTATTATTGGAAATAATTTTATTTCCTAGTTTTAAATAAGCAAAATAATATAATTACACTTCTACCCTTTTAATTTTAATAAAACAATAAAATCTAACCTATTAATTACAATCATGTCACCCCTTTAAATAATCAAGATCATATTAATCAGCGGTCAAGATTTGTTCACGCAGTTCACTCTTGGGAGGTTGTTCACGCTCGAACCTTACCCTATATATATATATATATATATATATATATAGGAGTGCTAAAATGAAAACCACCTCCAGTTGTAAGAACCATGAGAACCACTCTCCACCAATCATATTTTGTCAACAAAAGGGGTAGTTTGGTCATTTACCCCAAATGTCAAATCTCACCCTCTCTCTTCATTTAAATCTCACCCTCTCTCTCTTCCTTTTAAATCTCACCCTCTCTCTTTTCATTCGAATAATCGAATCTCACCCCTCTCTGTTCCTTTTAAATCTCAGTCTTCATCCTCATTTGTCTCCACCACCATATGAGAAACCCTTCTCTCTTTCATAACTTCTCTGCCAACCATCATCAAGCACACACACAAAAATTCATGTTTCATGGCTCTCTCTCCCTCTCGCAGCTCCGACCACCGAAGTGAGCTCCGGCCGCTCACTCGCTGACAACCCCCCCCCCTCTCCGACAATGACGCACCTAAACCCCCTCTTCTTCTTCGGTGAGACCACCGGCGACGGTGGTTATTTCCAGCAGACGACCGGCAAGCTCCTCCTCCGACAACCACACCCCTAAAACGAGCATTTTAAACTCGACTCTGGTATCCTGTTTGGTGGTGGTGGCGTTGGGATTGGTGGCAGTGGCGTTGGGGATGGTGGGTGGGTGGAGAGGGCCGGTGGTGGCGATGGTGGTTGAGCCAGGGAAGAAGGTGGCTGAGCCAGTGAAGCCGGATGCAGGTTTGAATTTTGTGAGTTTGAATTTTGGTTTGATCTGTTGTAAAAAAATGTGGGTTGGAATTTTGTGAGATTGATCCGTTGAAAAAAAATGTGGGTTTCTTTGAAATTTTGTGGTTTGAATTTTGGTTTGAGTTTTGGGATTCTTTGATTCTGTTGGTATTTCTTCGGGGTTTTATGATTTTTGTGGGATTGATCTGTTGTAAAAAAATGTGGGTTTCTTTGAAATTTTGTGGGTTTGAACAGTGTTGTGGTTGACATTGTTTCCGGCCATCTGGTCTCCAGGTCTCGTTTTGCCGTTGATGACATTGTTTTGGTGTTGTTGGTCTTCAGATCTCATTTTGCCGTTGATGGATTGGGCGGGCGATGATGCAAAAAAAAAAAACCCATAGATTTTGATGACGATGGCGCAGCAAGGATGGTGGAGGGTAGGTTTTTGAACCTGCAACCCCACTTTGCAGCCTTTTGATTATCGGAAAATCTGAGCCAAGCCCCGTTTTTTTTAGAGATACACATTGTTTTGATGTTGTTGGTTTTTTATTTTTTCCCCATTCGATGATTATAACAATCTATCTGAGACACCTACCGAGTTTGTGATTTCTGGGTGCGTTCATTTTGCGTAAAAAAGTTTTTGTAAAAAAAAAAAGTTAAACCGTAAACTTTTTAACGTAAAACGTAAACTTTTTAACGTAAAACGTAAAAAGTTTAACGTAAAACGTAAAGCGTAAAAAGTTTAACATAAAACGTAAAACATAAAATGTAAAACGTAAAACGTAAAAACGTAAAACGTAAAAAGTTTAACGTAAAACGTAAAAGGTAAAAAGTAAAAAGTTTAACGTAAAACGTAAAAAGTGTTACGTAAAACGTAAAAAGTTTAACGTAAAACCTAAAATGTAAAAAGTTTATTAAGTCTAACGTAAAACGTAAAAAGATTAATGTAAAACGTAAAAAATTTAACGTAACGTAAAACGTAAAAAGTTTAACGTAAAACTAAAAAGTTTAAAAAGTTTAACGTAAAACGTAAAACGTAAACTTTTTAACGTAAAACGTAAAACTTTTTCTACGTAAATTGTAAAACGTAAAAAACCGTGTGATAAAACGGCGCCTAAACAAGGGGCGTGAATGAGGCGCATAAAAACGCCGCGAAAAAAAACGGGACGTAAAAAACACCGCGTTAAAACGGGACGTAAAAATCAGCGCGTTAAAAAAACGACGCTTGAAAAAGCCGAGCGTAAAAAACGGCGTGCAAAAACGACCCGTTAAAAAACGATGCGTGAAAAAGCGGGGCATAAAAACGGTGTGCAAAAACCGGCGCGCAAAAAAAATGTCTTGTTAAAAAATTTTGAATTTAAAAATGTTTCTAATAAAAAAATTCTTTTTAAAGAATAAAAAGTAATATAATAACACAAAAAAGTAATAAAAAAATAATAAAGACAAAAAGACAAAAAATAGTAATTTTACTAAACTACCCTTTTAGATTAAAATATTAAAGACAAAATGTATTTAATATTAATTTTAGTTTCTTTTAATCTCATCCATCCATCTTGTTGATCTAGTGGTTAGGAACTGGTTCTCGCGGTTCTTACAACTGAAGGTGATTTTCATTTTAGCGTTCCCCTATATATATATATAGGGGTAAGATCAAATAAAAAGTTTATTTTGCTTAAGTAGAATAAGAAGTAATTTTAACCATTTATTTTTCAAATCAATGGTTAAGATGAAAATGTAGGAAAAAAGAGGAGTGTAAGGGTATCTTGGGAAAATCTTATTTATTGATTTTCTCTCTTCACATGCAAGACACATGCATATTCCACCCTTATTTTTTAAACGTTCATAACTTTTTTATACGACATTATTTTTTCATAAAAATTTCACCATAAAATTGAGCGTTTTTTATCTTTAATTTGAGTACCATATTACTATATAAAATATGACGACTAAAAAAACCCACAAAAATGTGTTTTATTTATATGTTGTATAACATTTTTGTGCTTGATTTTGTACTATATTTTTGTGCTAAATTTTTGTGCTTAATTTTTTTGTCTTAAATATTTTTTTCCCAATTTTTTGTGCTAGATTTTTTGTACTATATTTTTTTTGTGCTGAATTTTTTCGTGCTATAATTTTTTGTACTAGATTTTTTTTGTGCTGAATTTTTTTGTACTATAATTTTTTGTACAAGATTTTTTTGTGCTATATTTTTTTGTACTGCATTTTTTGTGTTATATTTTTTTGTACTGGATATTTTGTGCTAGATATTTTGTACTGGATTTTTTCGTTGTATTTTTTAGAAAACAAAAGGGGTGCCACCTGTCATTTTCACACTCCTATTTATAAGGACCAAAATTGCCTTCATTCCTACTTATATAGAGTGCCACGTGGCATGATCACAATCCTTCTTAGTCTACTTAAGCAAAATCTACTTTTTAGTGGATCATTCCCCTATATAAATTCCAAAAATAAAATTAAAATGTAAATTACATAATTGTCCTTCTAGTTAAAATAACTCAATGCCACATGTCCAATTCTCATTGCTTCCTAGACTTTCTAGGAAAAATACACTTTCTACCCAACTCCTACTCCTATTTAGTTTTTCCGAATGTATTTGGAGCTGATTTTTAAATTTGTTTCTAACCCCTTTGTGATTTTTTTTAACTTTGTAAGGTATTTTTGAAACGCATAGCTTATATATATATATATATATATATATATATATATATATATATATATATAGTGTGAGGTTCATTGATGGACTAATTCCTTTGAGATCAGTAATTGTCCATCCAATAGCTCCGTTGTTTTCTTTCAAGACTTCCAACAACGCTTGCTCTTGAGCCAACTCTAAATTAGAGGCAATAATGATCGGTAAAGTGTCATTATCCCCTAAAAACGCATACTTCAAGTGGCTCGGCAAATCTTTAAGTTCCAACTTTGGCGGTTCCTCTAACGATGGTTTAGTACCCGAATTTATCTCCGCCGGTAAACCTTCAAATTGATGCGTCCATGGTGGTCGACCTTCCTTCAAAGCCATGGCATCCTGCTTTTCCTCTTCAACCCGGAGTGCATAAGCATGTACCTGTTCAGAAAAATCACATAGGCAAACATCCAAACCATCCTCCTCATACTCATGCGGGTTGCATCCGTCAACTATATCTGCCTTGAAACACTCATCAACACCATTAGCATTAGAATTGTTAGTAAAAACATTCAAACGCATTTTTCGATTTCCAAAAGTCATATCGACTGTACCAAATCTACAATCGATTACTGCATGTGCGGTGCTCAAAAATTGACGACCCAAAATTACGTTTTGTTGTTGCTTTGGGTCCGCCGATGAGTAGTCCAAGACTAAAAAGTCAACCGGGTAATAAAATTCATCAATTTTAACAATTACATTTTGAACCATTCCTCGAGGTAGCTTATGATACAAATCGGATAAAACAACCGTTGTCTCCACCCTAGCTAACGGACCAAAATCATATTGGTCATATAAGCCCCCCGGTAAAATACTAACTCCGGCTCCAAGATCTAGCAACGCCTTAGCCATTTGAAAATTACCAACTTGTATATTAATCAATGGCGTGCCCGAATCTTGGAGCTTAGGAGGAAGCTCCCCATTTAAGACTGCACTTACTTGCCCGGTTAAGTCCACCCGCTTAGGCATTTTCTTCTTTTGTTACCTCTTTTGTGTACATAACTCTTTTAGAAATTTTGCATAGGCGGGTACTTGTTTTATTGCATCAAGGAGTGGAAGCTTAATTTTAACTTGTTTAAACATGTCCCACAACTCTTCTTTTTAGGGACCTCTTGGTGCAATAAATTTTTTTCTACCCGGGTCAAGTAAGGCCGATGGAAACGGGACTTGACTCGGTTCACCCTCAACTTTTTCATTCTTTTCGTTTTCACCCAACCCCGGTTTGTTAACATTTGTTTCTTTAGGTTTAACCGGTGAAACTTCATCATCACTATCATTACCCGTGATGTCCTCAACTACCCCCTCAACCAATTCGGGTGACAAATTGGCTTTAAATTATTTTCCACTTCTTAAAACACTAACATGATGAACATTAACATTACCTCGTAACGAACCGTGTGATGGATTTAACTTGGTGTCGCTAGGAAGTTGACCCTTGTTTTTCTTCAACTCCGCCACATCGGTTGCCAATTGACCAATTTGGGTTGTTAGTGATTGGATGCTTTTGTCAAGAACCTCATCCTTTTGCATTCGAACTTCATCGAGTTGGTTCCGTTTTTGCATCTCCGCTTGCATGCATTTAAGCATTTCCATCGTCTCATTTCCACCTGAAGACCCCCCTTGTTCTTGACCCGCTTGATATTGCTTTTGATACCCTTGGTTGCTACCACCTCGATATCCACTTTGATTGTTGTAAGGTTGGCGCGAACCAAAGTTACCTTGGCTACCTTGAAAGTTCGGGTTAGCTTGATTTGAAGGGTTCCCATACCGAAAATTTGGGTGGTTCCTCAACCCGGGGTGGTAAGTATTCGAATTCATGTTGTTGTAATTTCTACCACCCCCTCATTGACCTTGAACCGCATGAACTTCTTCATATTGCCCTTCCACCATCCCTTGGCAATTTTCAGCCGCATGACCTATTTCATTACACAAGGCACAAACATCATAAATTTGATTAGTAGTTTGAACATTACCATCATCTATTGCGTGCACTTGAGGTCGGGCAATGGCCGGTCGCGCTCTCCTCGATGCTTGAGCTTTTCTTTTTGATGTAATTGCCATGTTTTCCAAAAACTCCCAATCATCGTTCTCGTAGTTTGTACCAAAAGTCCCACCGGTAATGGACATTAAATCACGAGCATCTTCGGCACTTAACCCCTCATGGAAGGCATTCATCAACTCCCAAAGTTCAATCCTATGGTGAGGGCAATTTTTAATCATCATATTGAAACGTTCAAATGCCTCATGGAACATTTCCCCATGTTGTTGTTGAAAACTCCTCAACCCCTTCCTAGCATCGTTGGTCTTTTGGGCAGTGTAAAATTCGTCTAAGAAAATTTGTTGCATCTCCGCCCAAGTATAAATAGATGCTGAAGGCAAAGTGTAGAACCACTTCTTTGCCTTGTCCTCCAAAGAAAATTGAAATAGGACTAACTTGACATCATCAGCCGAAAAACCTTGACTCCCAAGAGTATTGCAAATTGAGTCATAGGCCTCTAAATGGAAATACGGTTCCTCCGTTGCTAGCCCTTTATATTTCGGAAAACTTTGCAAAGAATTTGTTCTCACTTCAAAGGTCCTCCCTTGATCATTATGAGGGATAACTACCGGTGAGGGATTTTGAGTGATTATCGGCCTAAAATGCGCTTCAATTCCTCTCGCATGTTCTCTAAGATGCCTTCTTGGCACCCCCAACCTAACCCTTGGTCGAACAGGACCCATTGGCCTTGGTATAGGCCCTTGTGGTACATGTGGTTGAAATTGTTGTTGTTGTGGCATCGGTTGGTGTTGTATCGGCCTTTGGAATTGTGGTTGTACATTTTGTGGGCGAACTTGTTGCAATGGTATAGGGCGTTGCACTTGTAGCCCTTGTGGTCTTGGTCGAATATGTTGTGGTATGTGTTGTTGTTGTGGCATTCCACCTACACTTGCCATCCCTTGAGATTGGCTTTGCACATAACCGAACTCTCCTTGATCACCATAACTCCCATAAGCATACCCGTCTTCATCATAACCCTCAAAATCTTCATATCCTTCCTCATATCCATCTCCCCCTATACCCGAAGTTTGCCCAAATGGAAGGGTCGAGTATTGAAAACCCGACTGGTTTGATGGTCTAAATGTAGAGGTAGTATGGACAACAGTTGAACCTTGTGGTACTGTATAGGTTGAGGATGATTGTCCTGAAACTGGGAAGAAATGAGTGAGTGGTGGAATCGTAGTAGATGGGCTAAAGGTAAGACTAGGTTCGACTTGAGTAGTGATCGGTTGTGTGGTGTTGGTTGGTGTAGTGTCATGAGGTGGAGTAGGAATTGTAGTGGTAGTAGGTATGGTTGTGTTTGGTGATGGGTGTGTGGAAGTAGGTATAAATGATGAGGTCGTTTGACCCTTTGTGGGTGGTAATTGAGATTCTTGCATGATGTTTCGTGGTGTGATAGGTGATGTAGGTGAACCAATGATTCTGTTTTCTCTTACTAAAACACGATTTTGCCTTAGCGTTCTTTCGATCTCCGGATCAAATGACAATGGTGAAGACTTATGAGAGCCTCTAGTATGCATGCACCTGTAGAACCTGCACACTAAACACACCAGTGTAAACCCGAAAATAACAAAGCAAAACTAACAAACTGACACACGTTGCGCACAATTCCCCGGCAACGGCGCCAAAATTTGACGTGCTGTCGTAGGTCACGCAAATTTAATCCCAATAACAACTATAGATAGTGGTAAATGGGTATCGAACTCAGGGAATATGTGGAAAAATATGTCAAGTATATAGCTTTGCACTTTAACTAAAATTAACCTAATTTGCAAAAAGTAAATATCAATAGTTTGGATTGTTTGGTTTTAAAACTAAAATTATCTAATTAACTTCAAATCAAAGGTAGGTTGTAAGCAGATTAGGAAAACAATGACCATCTTAGGATTCAGTTTCTTTTAACAATTGTGTGAAATTCCAACTAGAAAGAGTTACATAGACATAACTCGTGCATAAATAATCGAAGTGATAAAAGGGAACAAAGTACTCGGATTATATAAACGCGAGGTTGTTTCCCGATGATCAATTAATCAATAACCAACCCTAACCCTTCCCGTGATATCTCGATTGCCAACGGCACCAAGAACGTACGATTGAGACTAGAAATTGTACTATCAATTAACAAGCTACAAACAATTATGCATACACCATGATAATCAAGCAAACACAAGTTATCATTCTAGAAATAACGGAATACACACACAAAAGTTTAGAGAAACCTTCACCTAAGATGATCACCACAAGATTAGCCGGACATTGTATGGTGAATCATTGTAGCAATAAGTTCAATGTTCATACGAATCGAAAACATAAACTAATCGTTTAGAAATGTTTGGAACCAAGCAAGAACAGCCAAAATCGCCCCCAAGTTGCTAAGAAACTGTCCAATCATGAGATGAACCCCAAAAGACACCATAAAACTGATTTAATGAAGCAGTTACAGATTTTCGCGTCATGTCCACCGTAAATTACGGTACCACCGTAAGTTACGGTGGACCAAGTTTTGTTACGGTGCATCTTTCCTGTCTTACGGTGGAGATCCAGGCATATTTCAGGGCCACCGTAAATTACGGTGGCCACCGTAATTTACGGTGGCACCCTGAATGTTGTGCTTTACTTCTTCATTCATTCCGCGCACGACCCGTTCAACTCCAAACCGTCCAAAGTTGCGTTTTATCCACTTTAAGCTCCCGAACCGCACCTGAAACATAAGCAACCGTAGTTATCTAATTCAAGATAATTACACAATTAAATGAGGGATAAACTTGTCTTTTAACATCATAAAGGGTTGTCCTATGGACCACCCGTCACATCCCCACACTTAACCGTTGCTTGTCCCAAGCAACTCATCAAACCGTTTTCAAACTAAGCGATCAATATAAACCAAGCAGAAACATGTAGTCCTTTTACTAACCCCTTTTCAACACCCAAAATAACACACCCCTCGCTAAATCTGTCCTCTCGGTAACAAGTAAGCACTAGCAATATAAGCTAGACACACAAAGGCTAACGGCAGTTGCACAACTATAGGCTTGTACCTAAATCGATCATTCTCCTAACAAGTGCCAAACATGAATGCAAATCAAAGGGACTTTCAAGGTTGTAACGTGGCTAGGTGTATGGGTAGGAAATGGAATATATATGAAGTAGCGAAAACTTAACCCGGTCTTTTTATTACACAATAAGCAAACTAACAACTACCAATTTAACTAATATAAACAAGACAACTAAACATCATTTCTTTTTCATTTTTCATTGCTTTTTTTTTTCATCAAGCAAACAACCATACAATAAAGCATCAAACATATCTACATCATACTACTAAAACTACTACTACTAACACTATAAGACCGGGTCAAATTGGGTAAATTTTTAGGTAAGTATCTAGGGGGTAACAAATGATAGGCTTTTAGGCACAAAATTGGGCAACTAAATGTCCAAACCCCCACCCCTCTCACTACCATGCTCATATATATAACTTATGAGGTCCAACCCCCCAAATCCCACACTCACACACACTAAAAATGAGGCTACCTAGATGCCCTTATCCTTTTCGCATTCATATCCAACTAAGGACTCAAACCGTATCAAGGCACAAGTTCTAATGCACCCCCACCCGTAGCCACTCTTATCAAAGATAAGCATTATTTATTTACAAATGTGGCTTCAACTCTCACCAAGAATAAAAAGGGTATCAAGGGTTGCCGGTGCATCAATTGGGGTTAATCTAGGTTTTTCAAATTCTCACATCGTTTCGCTTGATTTAAAAATTTTCAAAATCTTCAAAAATTTCCCCCCATCCCCACACTTGGGATACATTGACCCCAATGTATGGTTTTAGGAGGCTTTGATCGCTTAAAACTCTTTCACATCAACTGAAAGCTCTTCAACTCAAACCACAAATTTCTTTTTGGATTTTTCATTTTATAATTTTTTTTATCTTTTCCTTTTTTAACAAAAACAACACACACCAACTCGCACCAACCCAAACATGACATCACAAACTAACACCACCCAACCGCCCAACCATAAACAAAACAAGCTAAATAAATATTCACAAAATATACATGGAAGAACACGACCTTACTAGTAATAGCGGGGCCCCGGAGGTCCAAAAATGGAAGACATCATGTCATTCCATTCTCCAAATGCAAATGAACCGCTACTACTCCCACCTTGTTGTTGAGCTCCTTCTTGTTGGCGCGGATCAATCCATTGTGAATGATGGAGCGGCGGGGTTGGATACGAAACACTACCATCATACGGTGGTAGAGACGCATAATCCACATGTTGTGGATCCACAACCACCGGCCGCCCGGCATGCCAATCTGCGTGCATTCTCCTTCCTTGGTCGTCATGGTATCGATTATTCATTTCCACTTCACGGGAATACGTATGTGTGTGATTCCATGCCTCTTGACAATCAAGGTTTTGTTTCAAGGACCGCTCTATGCTTGCACTCATCATCGTGTTTTGATCAAATAACGTCCGATCCGAACCCGACCATGTCTCAAAAATGGGTGCCGGAGGACGTTGATTCTCGATCACTTCTTGCATTGTGCCTTCCTAAGCCCAACCCGGCACATAAGACCGCTCCGTATAATCGTAAAAAGCACCACCATAACCTCTACCATAACCCCCTTGACCTACATTCTCACCACCATGCGGCTCGTCCGCATAATCCTCGTCACAACTTGGAGCTGCTTCCTCATCACTTTCCGGCTCATCCGCTTCTCCCGGTAACAGATCTCTTGCACCCACCTTTAGTGCTCTCCATCGCTGCCCCTCCGACTTAAGTTTATGGTACCGCTCCGATTGAGTGTATGTCCAACCAATCCCCAACTTGTCTAAAGTAAAAGGCTGATGCCTTTTTGTTGCTCCTCTATCTTCAGACGTTATTGCCTTTTGCTGTTTCATCAATCCCGTGATTATTCGACAATACGGGACGATATCTCTTCCTAACTTGTTTCGGAAAATCCATAAGTGGTTCACGATCAGATATCGGATCGGGAAACGCGGAGACCCATGAAGTAGCGAATAGAGGACGGGTACTTCAGGGTACCTCACTTGCTCCTTGTCCCCCCTTCGCGGAATGACATTGAGAATGCAGATTGCTAACAACAACTTTGCTTCAATTCTCAAATTCTTCCGATACAAGACTCCATGATAAATACCAGGCAAAAACAACGTCGCCAACATATCATTCCAACGGGGATGCTTTTCCGGCTTTACCAAAAGGTTATCAAGAGTGGGAATCATGTAGTCACGAGCTGGAAGACTATCATATTTCCCAAGCTTCTTCAACGTGTCAAAAGACATCTCTACCGGAATCCCATTCACCATACCCGTTTGCTTCATTTGTGATGGCTTTTCGTATCTGTTGCATTTGAGAGTTGCCATCCATTCTTGTATTTCAGTTATGAACAAGTTGTTTTTATCCTTATCAAAGCAACTCAGCGCCCCCTCACATCCTAGAGCGCAAAATTTATCAAACACACCAAACGGGCTGAATTGAACCTCATTAACTTCTCTCTCGCAAATAAATGCGGCAGCCTTGTTTTTCAATCTATTAATACTATCATGGTAGAGTGTCGGTTGCCACTCCTCTGGTTGGTCATCCAATGGACCCGAGTCCCATTTTGGCTTTTCAGCTTGGTCCAACTCCATCTCTTCTTCACTTTCACTTTCATCCACTCGACCCAAATATTGTCTCTTTTTCGGTTGTTGTTCCGGCCGCTTGCCCTTATCTTTAGATGAAGAAGACGAACTTGCTCCGGCTTTTTCCTTTGTCCTAACCATTTTCCTACACACATTAAGGCAAGCAACACAACCAATCAAAACAAAATTAGACTCTTTTCTCCAAAATATCCCCACACTTGCTTGTTACTATGGTTGTAGATGTTAGTGAACCAAGAGTTTATAAATTTTTCAAAAATTGGGCATGGTGTCTCTACAATGTAGAGATTCGCAAAAGTTCACTACTTTACTATCAATCCTACATCTACAAACCATAACCATGTTCAAATAACAAGTACCAAGTCAAAACTATGAACAAGCAAGTGGGTATAAACAAGTATAAAAAATAACCTCAATCTTCACAATGCATCATCAAAATACAACAAATAAACTTCCATACCTTTACTTGAAGATGCTAGAATGCTTTTGAAACAAAAACTCCAAAAACCCCTAAAATTTTCGAACTTAGGGTTTGAAATCCGAACCCGAAAACTTCGATTTTTCGCAAATCTCTTCTCAAAATCAGAATGTTCGTGAAAAATTAGTCAAGTTAGACCTAAATTTCACTGGATTTGGCTAGGAATTGAGAAAGATATTAAGCTTGGAAGGTTATGGAGTTTGGGGATTTTGTGGAGAAGTTGAGAGTGATAGGTGAAAAGTAATGAATGAGAAAGATGAAAGGGAATTGTATGGATGGGGCTTGTTCACGTAATCTGATGTTTTATTATTATTATTATTATTATTTTTATATATGTACCTGCAGAAACCGGATCGACCCTTTGACTTGCCAGGTCCACCATAAATTACGGTGGGACCGTAAATTACGGTGGATGCTGGCAAGATGTTTCTACCGTAACTCAGAAGGTTCCTGCCGTAAAGCCCCAACATTTTTGTTCCCCAACGTAAATTACAGTATTACCGTAAATTACGGTGGTATCTGGGAGTTTCTGGTTCGCTGAAAATGTGAATTTTATGCATATTTTTTATATTTTTTTTCAGTTTTTTCGATTTTTTGTGTTTTTAAAATTTTTCAAAAACATGTAAAAATCACCCTACCCCCTCGAAAGTCCCGTGTTGTCCTCAACACAATGTTAGAGTAATTCGTGACCCGAATATCCCCACACTTGTTTCAAACACGGATTTCAAGGAAATACGGTAATTGTGCAAACTATACAAAACAAAACAAAATGAAATGCTACTATTTACACTACCAAACCTGGGCCTCTCACGGTTGTTCCTCATCGACCGGGCGTAAGATATATCCCGCTTTGTCAAGCTCCAAGTTGTTGATGTCGTTCCCCTCCAAGTATGGCTTTAACCGATGACCGTTCACCGTTTGTTGTTTAAGTGTTTGCTCGTCTTGGATGTCTACGTCACCAAACCTTCCAACTCGCCGAACAACATACGAGCCCATCCATTTACTTTTAAGCTTGCCCGCAAACATCTTAAGTCTTGAGTTCTACAACCAAACTTTTTGACCCACTTCAAACGTTTTCTTTCTCAATTTTGCATCATGTACCTTCTTGAGTTTATCTTTGTAAGCCGATGCACATTCGTACGCCTCATCTCGAATCTCTTCTATCTCGCTTAATTGAAACTTTCTCAACTTTCCCGCCTCGTCACAATCCGCGTTCACCGTCTTAATTTCCCAATGTGCCCGATGCGCTAACTCCATTGGCAAGTGACAACCCTTTCCATACACCATCCGGTAAGGCGTTGTGCGAATTGGAGTCTTGTAGGCCCTTCGGTATGCCCACAATGCATCGTCTAACTTACTCGACCAATCCTTCCTATCCGTTCTAACCGTCTTCATGAGAATTTCTTTAATTTGACGGTTGGACACTTCGACTTGTCCACTCGTTTGCGGATGGTAAGGTGTGGCAATCCGGTGATTCACGCTATACC
This sequence comes from Helianthus tuberosus, assembly GCA_030545235.1. Taxonomy (NCBI): domain Eukaryota; kingdom Viridiplantae; phylum Streptophyta; class Magnoliopsida; order Asterales; family Asteraceae; genus Helianthus; species Helianthus tuberosus. The sequence goes on from CM060452.1 coordinate 156,986,787, forward strand.
TCTTCAGCAATTTCCCAAAATTGAAGTTCTTGAAATGCGAACCACCATCGCTTATAATAACACGCGGGATGCCAAAACGAGAGAAGATGTTGGATTGAACAAATTTACAAACAACCGAATGGTCGTTTGTGCGTGTTGCAATAGCTTCAATCCACTTTGATACGTAATCCACCGCTACCAAAATGTATAGAAAACCATTTGAATTCGGGAAAGGTCCCATAAAATCTATACCCTATACATCAAATATCTCTACAACCAAGATTGGTTGTAATGGCATCTCATCTCTCTTCGATATACTTCCCACCTTTTGGCAATTTACACAGTTTCTAGCGAACTCACATGCATCCTTGAAAATTGTGGGCCAATAAAACCCACATGAGAGAACCCGGTAGCCTGTTTTGTGCCCATTAAAGTAACCTCCACATGCTGATGAATGAGCATGGGTCAGAATTTCCAACACTTCCGTCTCGGGCACACACCTCCGAATAACTTGATCCGGCCCAATCTTGAAAAGATCCGGTTCATCCCAAATGTATTGCTTCACTTGGACCATAAATTGTTGTCGTCGCTTTTTGGTCCAATGACTTGGGATGGCACCCGTGGCTAAGTAATTAACGTAATGAGCATACCACGGTGCAACAAAGGTGGAAACGGCTAAAAGTTGCTCGTCGGGAAACGTTTCATTTATTTCACTATCATCATCGATCCCTTCCACCGGAATCCGAGACAAGTGATCCGCCACTACGTTCTCACTTCCCTTTTTGTATCGGATCTCTAAATCGAACTCTTGCAACAACAACACCCACCGAATTAAGCGGGGCTTCGCATCCTTTTTCTCCATCAAATATCAGACCGCACTATGATCCGAATAAACCACCACCTTGGTCCCCCAAATATAAGCACGAAACTTATCCAAAGCATACACCACTGCTAATAACTCCTTTTCGGTTGTGGTGTAATTAAGTTGCGCTTCGGATAAAGTTTTGCTTGCATAGTAAATCACCACCGGCTTTTTATCAACCCGTTGACCCAAAACTGCACCAATAGTAGTGTCACTTGCATCACACATTATCTCGAACGGCTTTGACCAATCCGGTGGTTGCAAAATAGGAGCTTTGACCAAGTGTTCCTTCAAAACAGTGAAACCTTGCATACACTCGTTAGTAAAATCGAATGGGACATCTTTTAATAACAAGTTGCATAAAGGTTTGGTGATAACACTAAAACCTTTTATGAAACGTCTATAGAAACCCGCATGTCCCAAAAATGACCTTACACCCTTAACATTTTTCGGAGGTGGCAAAGATGCTATTACCCTTATTTTTGCCTTATCCACCTCCATTCCCCTTTTCGAAATGACGTGACCCAACACAATGCCCTCTTGCACCATAAAGTGACTTTTCTCCCAACTAAGCACTAAATTTTTCTCAACGCATCTTTTTAAAACTTTTTGTAATTCGTTGAGACAAGATTCAAAACTAGTGCCAAAAATGGAGAAGTCATCCATAAACACTTCAAGTGACTCTTCAACCATGTCCGAGAAAATACTCATCATACATCGTTGGAAAGTTGCCGGTGCATTACATAAGCCAAATGGCATTCGCCGAAAGGCAAAAGTGCCATATGGACAAGTGAAGGTGGTCTTGTGTTGGTCATCCGGGTGTATTGCTATTTGATTATAACCCGAATACCCGTCCAAAAAGCAGTAATATTTTTGACCCGATAATTTTTCAATAATTTGGTCAATGAAAGGTAGCGGGAAATGGTCCTTAGAAGTAGCAGCATTCAATTTTCGGCAGTCAATACATACACGCCACCCGGTAACCGGTCGGGTGGCAATTTGTTCACCATTTTCATCTTTGACTACTTGAATGCCGGCCTTCTTAGGCACAACTTGGGTGGGACTCGCCCAAGCACTATCCGAAATCGGATAGATGATTCCCGCATCCAACCATTTGATTACCTCCTTTTTTACTACCTCCCTTAGGTTCGGATTCAATCGCCTTTGAGCTTCTCGTGTCGGTTTGGCATCTTCGATGGTAATAATCTTGTGCATGATGATTGATGGACTAATTCCTTTGAGATCGGCAATTGTCCATCCAATAGCTCCCTTGTTTTCTTTCAAGACTTCCAACAACGCTTGCTCTTGAGCCAACTCTAAATTAGAGGCAATAATGATCGGTAAAGTGTCATTATCCCCTAAAAACGCATACTTCAAGTGGCTCGGCAAATCTTTAAGTTCCAACTTTGGCGGTTCCTCTAACGATGGTTTAGTACCCGAATTCATCTCCGCCGGTAAACCTTCAAATTGATGCGTCCATGGTGGTCGACCTTCCTTCAAAGCCATGGCATCCTGCTTTTCCTCTTCAACCCGGAGTGCATAAGCATGTACCTGTTCAGAAAAATCACATAGGCAAACATCCAAACCATCCTCCTCATACTCATGCGGGTTGCATCCGTCAACTATATCTGCCATGAAACACTCATCAACACCATTAGCATTAGAATTGTTAGTAAAAACATTCAAACGCATTTTTCGATTTCCAAAAGTCATATCGACTGTACCAAATCTACAATCGATTACTGCATGTGCGGTGCTCAAAAATTGACGACCCAAAATTACGTTTTGTTGTTGCTTTAGGTCCGCCGATGAGTAGTCCAAGACTAAAAAGTCAACCGGGTAATAAAATTCATCAATTTTAACAATTACATTTTGAACCATTCCTCGAGGTAGCTTATGAGACAAATCGGATAAAACAACCGTTGTCTCCACCCTAGCTAACGGACCAAAATCATATTGGTCATATAAGCCCCCCGGTAAAATACTAACTCCGGCTCCAAGATCTAGCAAGGCCTTAGCCATTTGAAAATTACCAACTTGTATATTAATCAATGGCGTGCCCAGATCTTGGAGCTTAGGAGGAAGCTCCCCATTTAAGACTGTACTTACTTGCCCGGTTAAGTCCACCCGCTTAGGCATTTTCTTCTTTTGTTGCCTCTTTTGTGTACATAACTCTTTTAGAAATTTTGCATAGGCGGGTACTTGTTTTATTGCATCAAGGAGTGGAAGCTTAATTTTAACTTGTTTAAACATGTCCCACAACTCTTCTTTTTGGGGACCTCTTGGTGCAATAAATTTTTTTCTACCCGGGTCAAGTAAGGCCGATGGAAACGGGACTTGACTCGGTTCACCCTCAACTTTTTCATTCTTTTCGTTTTCACCCAACCCCGGTTTGTTAACATTTGTTTCTTTAGGTTTAACCGGTGAAACTTCATCATCACTATCATTACCCGTGATGTCCTCAACTACCCCCTCAACCAATTCGGGTGACAAATTGGCTTTAAATTATTTTCCACTTCTTAAAACACTAACATGATGAACATTAACATTACCTCGTGACGAACCGTGTGATGGATTTAACTTGGTGTCGCTAGGAAGTTGACCCTTGTTTTTCTTCAACTCCGCCACATCGGTTGCCAATTGACCCATTTGGGTTGTTAGTGATTGGATGCTTTTGTCACGAACCTCATCCTTTTGCATTCGAACTTCATCGAGTTGGTTCCGTTTTTGCATCTCCGCTTGCATGCTTTTAAGCATTTCCATCATCTCATTTCCACCCGAAGTCCCCCCTTGTTCTTGACCCGCTTGATATTGCTTTTGATACCCTTGGTTGCTCCCACCTCGATATCCACTTTGATTGTTGTAAGGTTGGCGCGAACCAAAGTTACCTTGGCTACCTTGAAAGTTCGGGTTAGCTTGATTTGAAGGGTTCCCATACCGAAAATTTGGGTGGTTCCTCAACCCGGGGTGGTAAGTATTCGAATTCATGTTGTTGTAATTTCTACCACCCCCTCATTGACCTTGAACCGCATGAACTTCTTCATATTGCCCTTCCACCATCCCTTGGCAATTTTCAGCCGCATGACCTATTTCATTACACAAGGCACAAACATCATAAATTTGATTAGTAGTTTGAACATTACCATCATCTATTGCGTGCACTTGAGGTCGGGCAATGGCCGGTCGCGCTCTCCTCGATGCTTGAGCTTTTCTTTTTGATGTAATTGCCATGTTTTCCAAAAACTCCCAATCATCGTTCTCGTAGTTTGTACCAAAAGTCCCACCGGTAATGGACATTAAATCACGAGCATCTTCGGCACTTAACCCCTCATGGAAGGCATTCATCAACTCCCAAAGTTCAATCCCATGGTGAGGGAAATTTTTAATCATCATATTGAAACGTTCAAATGCCTCATGGAACATTTCACCATGTTGTTGTTGAAAACTCCTCAACCCCTTCCTAGCATCGTTGGTCTTTTGGGCAGTGTAAAATTCGTCTAAGAAAATTTGTTGCATCTCCGCCCAAGTATAAATAGATGCTGAAGGCAAAGTGTAGAACCACTTCTTTGCCTTGTCCTCCAAAGAAAATTGAAATAGGACTAACTTGACATCATCAGCCGAAAAACCTTGACTCCCAAGAGTATTGCAAATTGAGTCATAGGCCTCTAAATGGAAATACGGTTCCTCCGTTGCTAGCCCTTTATATTTCGGAAAACTTTGCAAAGAATTTGTTCTCACTTCAAAGGTCCTCCCTTGATCATTATGAGGGATAACTACCGGTGAGGGATTTTGAGTGATTACCGGCCTAAAATGCGCTTCAATTCCTCTCGCATGTTCTCTAAGATGCCTTCTTGGCACCCCCAACCTAACCCTTGGTCGAACAGGACCCATTGGCCTTGGTATAGGCCCTTGTGGTACATGTGGTTGAAATTGTTGTTGTTTTGGCATCGGTTGGTGTTGTATCGGCCTTTGGAATTGTGGTTGTACATTTTGTGGGCGAACTTGTTGCAATGGTATAGGGCGTTGCACTTGTAGCCCTTGTGGTCTTGGTCGAATATGTTGTGGCATGAGTTGTTGTTGTGGCATTCCACCTACACTTGCCATCCCTTGAGATTGGCTTTGCACATAACCGAACTCTCCTTGATCACCATAACTCCCATAAGCATACCCGTCTTCATCATAACCCTCAAAATCTTCATATCCTTCCTCATATCCATCTCCCCCTATACCCGAAGTTTGCCCAAATGGAAGGGTCGAGTATTGAAAACCCGACTGGTTTGATGGTCTAAATGTAGAGGTAGTATGGACAACAGTTGAACCTTGTGGTACTGTATAGGTTGAGGATGATTGCCCTGAAACTGGGAAGAAATGAGTGAGTGGTGGAATCGTAGTAGATGGGCTAAAGGTAAGACTAGGTTCAACTTGAGTAGTGATCGGTTGTGTGGTGTTGGTTGGTGTAGTGTCATGAGGTGGAGTAGGAATTGTAGTGGTAGTAGGTATGGTTGTGTTTGGTGATGGGTGTGTGGAAGTAGGTATAAATGATGAGGTCGTTTGACCCGTTGTGGGTGGTAATTGAGATTCTTGCATGATGTTTCGTGGTGTGATAGGTGAACCAATGATTCTGTTTTCTCTTACTAAAACACGATTTTGCCTTAGCGTTATTTCGATCTCCGGATCAAATGACAATGGTGAAGACTTATGAGAGCCTCTAGTATGCATGCACCTGTAGAACCTGCACACTAAACACACCAGTGTAAACCCGAAAATAACAAAGCAAAACTAACAAACTGACACACGTTGCGCACAATTCCCCGGCAACGGCGCCAAAATTTGACGTGCTGTCGTAGGTCACGCAAATTTAATCCCAATAACAAATATAGATAGTGGTAAATGGGTATCGAACTCAGGGAATATGTGGAAAAATATGTCAAGTATCAATAGTTTGGATTGTTTGGTTTTAAAACTAAAATTATCTAATTAACTTCAAATCAAAGGTAGGTTGTAAGCAGATTAGGAAAACAATGACCATCTTAGGATTCAGTTTCTTTTAACAATTGTGTGAAATTCCAACTAGAAAGAGTTACATAGACATAACTCGTGCATAAATAATCGAAGTGATAAAAGGGAACAAAGTACTCGGATTATATAAACGCGAAGTTGTTTCCCGATGATCAATTAATCAATAACCAACCCTAACCCTTCCCGTGATATCTCGATTGCCAACGGCACCAAGAACGTACGATTGAGACTAGAAATTGTACTATTAATTAACAAGCTACAAACAATTATGCATACACCATGATAATCAAGCAAACACAAGTTATCATTCTAGAAATAACGGAATACACACACAAAAGTTTAGAGAAACCTTCACCTAAGATGATCACCACAAGATTAGCCGGACATTGTTTGGTGAATCATTGTAGCAATAAGTTCAATGTTCATACGAATCGAAAACATAAACTAATCGTTTAGAAATGTTTGGAACCAAGCAAGAACAGCCAAAATCGCCCCCAAGTTGCTAAGAAACTGTCCAATCATGAGATGAACCCCAAAAGACACCATAAAACTGATTTAATGAAGCAGTTACAGATTTTCGCGTCATGTCCACCGTAAATTACGGTACCACCGTAACTTACGGTGGACCAAGTTTTGTTACGGTGCATCTTTCCTGTCTTACGGTGGAGATCCAGGCATATTTCAGGGCCACCGTAAATTACGGTGGCCACCGTAATTTACGGTGGCACCCTGAATGTTGTGCTTTGCTTCTTCATTCGTTCCGCGCATGACCCGTTCAACTACAAACCGTCCAAAGCTGCGTTTTATCCACTTTAAGCTCCTGAACCGCACCTGAAACATAAGCAACCGTAGTTATCTAATTCAAGATAATTACACAATTAAATGAGGGATAAACTTGTCTTTTAACATCATAAAGGGTTGTCCTATGGACCACCCGTCACATCCCCACACTTAACCGTTGCTTGTCCCAAGCAACTCATCAAACCGTTTTCAAACTAAGCTATCAATATAAACCAAGCAGAAACATGTAGTCCTTTTACTAACCCCTTTTCAACACCCAAAATAACACACCCCTCGCTAAATCTGTCCTCTCGGTAACAAGTAAGCACTAGCAATATAAGCTAGACACACAAAGGCTAACGGCAGTTGCACAACTATAGGCTTGTACCTAAATCGATCATTCTCCTAACAAGTGCCTAACATGAATGCAAATCAAAGGGACATTCAAGGTTGTAACGTGGCTAGGTGTATGGGTAGGAAATGGAATATATATGAAGTAGCGAAAACTTAACCCGGTCTATTTATTACACAATAAGCAAACTAACAACTACCAATTTAACTAATATAAACAAGACAACTAAACATCATTTCTTTTTCATTTTTCATTGCTTTTTTTTTTCATCAAGCAAACAACCATACAATAAAGCATCAAACATATATACATCATACTACTAAAACTACTACTACTAACACTATAAGGCCAGGTCAAATTGGGTAAACTTTTAGGTAAGTATCTAGGGGGTAACAAATGATAGGCTTTTAGGCACAAAATTGGGCAACTAAATGTCCAAACCCCCACCCCTCTCACTACCATGCTCATATTTATAACTTATGAGGTCCAACCCCCCAAATCCCACACTCACACACACTAAAAATGAGGCTACTGTTGGATCTGAGTTTCTTTTTTATTGTATTTTCGTTTGAGATTTAGATGAAAATGAAAGAGTTGTGCAACGGAATTAAGATGAAAACAAACTTTGCATACAATCAAACAGGAGTAATACTTTTAATCAAACATCTTTTCACAATGAACCGAATGATTGAATTTGTTTCAACAACGATTACAATGATTGATGTAAGAATGCAAACTCCCCCTCAGCCAGAGCTCAGTAGTTTGTTCGTGCAAAGAAGACGATGTGGTGAAAGAGCTAATAGAACAGTACAAAGTACTGAACTATTTATAGGCACTTGCAAACCACTGAGCATCTTAGCTGACGTCACCATGAAAGTGACATCTAACCTCCTAACAAACTCTAACTACTGATCTATAAACACTGATGTACTAAACTACTGCTATTACATTTCTTTACATAAAAGACACTTAAACAGCTGCTGCATCCTTCTACTGCTGTGAACCCAGCAGTGCTTGTCCGGATCAGCAGTACTTGACTCAAGGCAGTAGATTGAGTCAGCAGAGCTTTGGTCTTCCATCAGTCTTTGACATTGGTCAGTAGTTGCAAAGCAGCAGTTGTAGGTCAGCACTTAGTATGATCAGCAGATAGGAGGTCAGCAGATATGAAACCACTTTCAAGGGGAGAGATTTGCATGAACCAACTGTAAACGTCTGCTTATTCTGGATCCACTGCTCTGATCCAGTTTTGGCTTTACATTATCTGTTCCTCTGATAGGGTTCAATCCCAACAATCTCCCCCTGGAACAGATAATGCCAAAACTCTTCATTATTTGTGGAAATCTTTATTGCCTCATCAACAGCTCCCTTATCTGACCTTTAAATTGTAATTCAAAGTCTAGGGCGTCTGTATCTTCATCATCCCTGCTAAGTGGAAGATCAAGGAGATCCTGCAAATCTTCAAGACTCAGGCCAAGAGCTTGTTCCCTTGATATTTTCTCCACTACTCCACCAGACCTGAGCAGAGTCAATACGCAGGTCTGTTTGTCAGTTCCCCACTTTTGTATTTTTGAGCCTGGTGGGTTTCTTGGGAGATGTTTATTTGCAGAAGTATTTGGAGAGGTTGGCCTGTTCATAGCTGGCTGAGCAGCGGTTGCAGATTGTTCCAATTCAAGATCTTCTTTTATCATTACTTCCGTGCCAGCTTTTACAATGGCATCTCCGGCTAAAAGATCTTGAATTGTTTCCATGCTAAACTGGTTTTTGCTCCTTCTTTTGTAGATGGCAGCACCAGCTAGAGCAGTGGTTCTTTTGACTTGCAGCTTTGGTGGTCTTTTTGAAACCGCTGCTTTGGAATAGTCAGGCTTTTGTGGAACTCTTGGATCTTTCTTTCTAAGTTCCTCTAATCTTTTATAGGTTGCCCTGACTCTATCTTCTCCCCACTTTGTCACAGAGTTCTTTGACCCATAATCAGCTATAATCAGCTCCTCTTTCATTCTCCTCAGGTCTACCATCTTTTCAGCTTCAAATTGTTTGAATTTTTCAGGAGGAGTCTGCTTGACCTTATTTTTGATCATGTCTTGAATCCTGGCTGCTTCTTTTTCAAGCTCAGGAATGGTCCAGTTCTTGTACATGTGTTTCTCCCCCTTGTATTTCTTGTAGGTCATGATGTTTTCAATGTAGTCTTTTCTTAAGGACTCATCTGCCCTTTCTGAAATTTTCTGACATACATTTTTAGCAAAACGCTCCATAGCATTGACCAGTGAGAGTAAAAACTGATAGTTTTGTTGAAATTCTCTATCAGATTTCCCTTTTCTGTTTTTTATTGCAATATCCTCTGCTTGTTTGGCTTTGAGCTTCAAGTATTCTTCAATGTTGTTAGGCCTGGGATAATTTGCAATTGATGGCAAACTCCTTTTGGTTGGGTCATCTTCATAATAAAATGATTTGATTTCTTCTCTTACTGCAATGAGTTCCAGAGGAAATGAGACACCAGCAGGAGGTAGTGGTTTTACAATTTGAGCTGAAGAGAAAGGTATGGGTTTAGGAATAGTGACAAGTGATAGGGATTTTGAAGATGTTGGTGATGGAGGTGTGTCATCATCTTTTAAAATTAGCCTTCTCCTTTTTGGTTTAGGAGAGACTGATGATGTTTTGAATGGAATAGTGGTTGTAGATGTAGTGGCAGTGGATTGTGATTGACTAACAGCTGTTGAAACAACTGGTGTTTCAACCACTGTTGTCATTACAACAGATGTTATAACATCTGCTGTCTTCTGCTGTATGTCAGCAGGTGTTGTTTTTGGTGGTGATGATGGTAAAGCAGTGGATGTTGTGTGTGTTGAAGTGGTGTGTGTTGATGGAACAGCTGTTTGGCAAGCAGTAGTTTTTGTAACTACTGTTGCATCAGTTGTTTTGTATTGTGGTTTTTGAGCAGACTTTGAACGTCTGGTTGGAATGGATTTGGGTTGCCTTACTTTTCTAGTAGGCTTCTTCTTTTCCTCAACAGGATTTTCATGATCCTTTGACCCAGAAGTACCCTGATCTGGATGATCCATTCTGTCCACCCTGGCTTTCCTTTTGGCCTCTCTATCTCTTTTCACACTTGCAACTGCTTCTGCTAGTGCATTTGTTGTCACATCAATTTTCTTGCTGCCATCTGGCAAAGGGATGTTTTTGGTCATGTTTGAATTTTCTGGTTCAAGATAAAGACCATCCTCTATACCCTTCCTTTTCCACTCCTTAATTTTCTCCCCCTTTTTGGCATTATCTCCAGGGAGTTGATAAATGAAGCGGACTTTTGGAGAAGCAGTGCCAGTGGTTTGCAAGATCTGAGTTTTGAGAGCCTTTAAATCAGCCTGAGTGTTCGTGAACCTTGACTCCATTGCATTTCTCAGCTGTTGGACATGTTTTTCATGTTGCTGATCTGCTAATTGTGCTTGTTGTTGGAGAAAAGATTGAAATTGATTCCAGAGCTCATTTGTAGCAGGTGTCCTTTGTGGAGCAGGTGCTTGAGGTGGAACAGCAGTTGATTGTACCTTCTGAACTTGTAACACCTGTTGTAACATATCTTTGAGTTCTGCAACAGAGTTATCAAGTTTTGCAATACGATCCGTCAATTTCTGGTACTTTAAACCATCACCCAAGTTAATGGGATCATCTGATTTCCCACTAGCAGTGGTTTTATCAGTGGTAGATATAGGGAGTAGACTCCAAACATTAACCACTGATGCCCCTTTTTCTTGGTACTGGGGTCTTCTTCCTTCAACACTTGACAACCTTTTGATGTTGCCAGTAGGATACAGAAATCCACTGGTGGTTGGCAGAGGTGCTATAAAAGGAATTGCCTCCAAGGAAGTCTTATTAATGTAACCACTGTCCAAGTATAACCCAGTGGGTGTAACACTTGTAGTGGCTGCTTCACTTGGATTACCACCAAGAGTTACTTGTAACTTAAGGGGTCTAACCTCCTCAGGTTGTGTTGGTGGGTTAGCAAAGATTGAAACAGTAGACCCAGTCAGTTGTTGAGGTATATTCTCATTAGTAGGTGATTGAGAAGGACTGGATAAAGCCTGGTTCAAATCAATTGCATCCAACAGTGGTTTTATTGGTGAGGGAATTGTGGATGTGATGGTTGGTGTAGAAATAGGATGTGTCCCGGGCATTGGACTGTGGATGATAGAAACGAGTGTTTCCAGAGCATCATGATGTGGAGGCCCTATTTGTACAACCTGTTCTTTTTGTGAAGAAACAGGAGGAGTTTCAGCTATGGGTTGAGATATTTGTACCAACTGCTGTGAGGAAGTAGCAGCAGTGGTTTCTTGTGACTTTTGTGTTGTCACTGGCAGGAGCTCTGGTATCTCATCCTCCAGAGATGCCTTTTTGATGGTTTTGGGGGGGGGGGGTTTGTGTTTTTCTTTTTGTTGGCTTTTTAGTGATTTTAGGTGTGGGTTTCAAAGCAGTTGTGCTGCTGCGTTGATCACCTTGAGCTGTGAGCTCAGCAGCAGATACCCGAGGAGCAGTTGAAACTGCTAAAATCTGCTCAGGCACCTCTGCTTGTGTTTTGCAAGGTGCTAACATCCTTGAAAAAGTTTCAGTAGTTAAACTGTTTATTTGAATAGGATCACCTTGGTTTATTGAAACTAAATCATCCTTACTGAATTTCTTTGTAAAATAGTAACTTAAGAACCTTGGAAACAGTAAGAATGATTTTGTTTCAACATTATTAACCAAATCTTTAAAAATTTCCCGAGAATAGTTAAAATTTTCTCCTTGAAGAATTGCATATCCCAGATTTTGAATCTTTAAAGGGATTTCATTGAAAGAAGTGGTTTTGTTTGAAACACATAGTAGGAGGGTATGAAATAAAAATCTGGTTGCAGAAGGAAAATAACCCTTTTCTAAGGTAATTTTCTTCATCATTGTGGCTTCATACCCTCTCTCAATGAAGTCAATTTTTAACTCGTTTTTAGTGAAAGAAATTTTACCTTCCTGATCACCGAGTTGAAAGACCTCTGAAATGGATTGTGGCGTGATTTGGACAGCTTTACCCTTTATAAAAGAGGTTATGGTGGTTGCAGTATCGCCTTGTTTTTCGAGGGTTGCATTTTTCCAGAACTCCCTTTGGGTTGCCAAATAGATTGGTGCATCGGCAGTGATCAAAGTTTTGTACTTTGATTTTGCCATGAGATCAATGATGGAATCGAAAACTTTGGTGGTTCCTGGTTTTGTGAGAAGACCCAGGAGATTGTGAGATGGTTTATGTGGAATTTCAGTGGAGATTGCCTCTTGAGAGGCTGTTTTCGATGAGGATTTGGATGAGGGTTTTGAAGATTTCTTTGATTTTGTCATTTTGAGGATGATTGATCGAAGAAATTTGTGAAGAACTGAGATGAAAAACTGCTTTGAGAAGAGAATTTTTAAGAATTCAATTCGACAGTAAAACCCTGTTTTGATGGTGAGTGGGGGATTTTAAAGGGAAGAAAGTGAATGCTGAGGTGGCAGCCGTTACAAAAGGTCTGACCAATATGTACTATCCACGTGACAACCCCTGTTGAAAGTGAAGGACAGTACTTGTGTGATAGGGACAGATGAAGGCAGTGGTATGAAAGCAGTGGATGATTTTCACTATCAGTGGATAGCATATCAGTGGATAAGACACTGCTTTTGAACAACAGAGTTTATCAAATGAGAGAGCAGGGGTTGACTTTCAGCAGTGGACAAACTTTTGAAATAGAGCAGACTTTTGAACCATCAGTGGTTAATGACAGACTTTCAAGGACTTAATGAAAAATTTCATTTTAACTATTTTTAAGGATGGAGTTTTGATTTTCTGAAAACATTTTGTTGCTTTTATTCATAGAAAAACAAGATGTTGCTTGTTATTCCATGTTCAGCATCCCAATCCTAGAGACCAAGCTTTCAAAAGTGGCTGTATCAAGTGCTTTTGTGAGCACATCTGCCAGCTGGTCTTTAGTTGGGACATGATGCAGAGAAATCAAACCTTTTTCATAGCAATCCCTCACAAAGTGATGTCTGATGTCGATGTGTTTGGTGGTTGAATGGGAAACTGGATTTTTGATGATATTTTCTGCTGCCTGACTATCCAACATGAGTGGTGTCTTTAAGGCAGTGATACCAAAATCCAGCAACAGATTTTGAAGCCACAGGAGTTGGGCTGTACAGCTTGCAGCAGCAATGTATTCAGCTTCAGCAGTGGATGTTGAAACAGCTGCTTGCTTTTTGCTTTGCCATGAAACTAAGCAATCACCTAGAAACTGGCACCCTCCTGATGTGGACTTCCTTGTGGTGTGACATCCAGCAAAGTCACTGTCTGAGAAACCAGGCCCTTGGTGCTTGTTTCAAGCCATACAAGGCTTTGTTCAGCCTGTAGACATGATCTGGATAAAATGGATCCTCAAAGCCTGGAGGTTGACAAACATACACCTCTTCTTGAATTGTACCATAGAGGAAAGCACTTTTGATATCCATTTGAAACACCTTCATATTGTGGTTGACAGCAAAGGCCAGGAACAGTCTAATTGCTTCTAATCTTGCAACAGGGGCAAATGTTTCATCATAATCAATCCCCTCTTCCTGTCTGTAACCTTGAACCACAAGCCTGGCTTTATTCTTGACAACAATACCCCTTTCATCAGTTTTGTTCTTGAAGACCCACTTTGTGCCAATGGGACTAACCTCTTCTGGCAGTGGTACAAGCTCCCATACTTGTTGTCTTTTAAACAGTTGGAGCTCCTCTTGCATGGCTTCTACCCAGCTGTTGTCTTTCAGTGCCTCTTGGTACTTGACTGGCTGATGGAGTGATAGAAAACCAGCAAAAAGACAAATGTTTTGGGTTTGGCTTCTTGTGAGCACCCCTTCATTTATGTTGCCAATGATTTGATCAGGTGGATGAGATCTCAAGAAGATTAAATCTCCTTGGTATGGTATGATGGCATTGGTTGGTGAAGGCTGCAAATGTGTATCATCTGAGCTAACCACTGCTGGGGACTTTGATGATCCAGCAGTGGTTTCAAAAGGTGGTGGTATAGGAGGTAATGAGGTGGACAACTGCTGACTTTTATCCACTGTTTGAGGACTTTTGTCAGCAGTGTTTGAGGATGTGGAAGCAGTGGTTGATGGGCTACTTTGGTCAACAACTGTTGAGGTAGCAGTGGTTGAGCTTTGACAACTGTTTTGAACAGCTGGTGCTTTTCCCTTTGTGGCAGACCTTTGAGGGATGATGATTTCATACCCATAGTCTGGTGTTGTATCCTCTGATGGACCTGTACTGTTAGTCTTGACAGCAGTATTTTCAAAGGTGAATTTTTCAAGATCAAACAGATCTGCAGGGTTTGCTGGGATTTTCATTGATGAAAGCTCATTGAACTTTACATTCAAAGTCTCCTCCACTGCCTTGGTCCGTGTATTGAACACTTTGTAGGCCTTGGCAGTGGTTGAGTATCCCAAATGGTACCACAATCAATTTTGGCTGCAAATTTTGAAATAGAATCTTTTAAGTTCAAAATAAAGCATGGGCAGCCAAACACTTTGAAATATGAGATCAGTGGTTTAATTTTATACAGAATTTCATAGGCAGTCTTTTTGTGCCTGGGGTTTATTAAAACTCTGTTCTGAACATAGCAAGCAGTGTTTACTGCCTCTGCCCAGAAAGTTAATGGCAAACCTGAATCTGCAAGCATGGTTCTGGCAGCCTCAATCAGAGTTCTGTTCTTCCTTTCCACTACCCCATTCTGCTCTGGTGTTCTTGGGATGCTGTACTGCCTTACAATCCCTTTCTTCACATAGAAGGCATCCAACTCCCTATTTTTGAATTCTGTGCCATTGTCACTCCTTAAGCTTTTCACTGGAAGGTCAAATTGCTTTTCAACCTGTATTACAAAGTCTTGCAAAATGCCTGCAGTTTCATCCTTTGAGTGCAAAAAGAAAGTCCATGTGAACCTAGACAAGTCATCAACAATAACCAAACAATATCTTTTCTTTTTAAGGCTCCTGACTTGAACTGGGCCAAACAAATCCATGTGTAGCATTTGCAAACACTGGGTTGTTTTGGACTCTTCAATGGACTTGTAAGAACTTTTATGTTGTTTTCCTTTTAAACAGGAAATGCAATGTTCAGGACATGAAAACAATTTTTGTGGTAGGCCTCTCACCAAACCATTTTTTGAAATTTCTGTGATTGTCTTAAAATTTGTGTGCCCCAGCCTTCTGTGCCAAAGTTCTGTCTCTTTGTTAGAGGCAGCTGAGAACAGCCAGGCATCAGCTCTGGGACACTCTTTTGACATGTCAACAACATAAACATTGCCACTTCTTTGAGCAACAAGTTTAGTTTGACCAGTTTTGATTATTGCTTCAATCTTTTTGACCATTTCTGGTCCAACAATCCTACAACAGTCTTTTGTGAAGAATGACCCAAAACCCTTGTCACTCATTTGGGACACACTCAGAAGGTTGAATTTTAGATTGTCTATTAGATTGACATTTTCAAATTTTACTTTTCCAGACTCCACTGTACCCGACCCCAGAACCTTTCCTTTACTATTATTCCCAAAGGATATATCACCCCCTCCATGGATTTTAAAGTCTTTGAGGAGGGCTTTACATCCTGTCATGTGCCTGGAGCCTCCACTATCTACATACCAAAGACTATCAAAGCATGCAGAAGCTCCCTGCACATGAAGTAAAAGGATTAGTTCATTAAGGTCTCCAAAGCCAACAAGGCTTTGGATGGGGTCTCAACAGTGTCTGGGATGGATGCAAGATGATGGACAGTGGTTAGGTCAGGGGTTTGGACTGTTTTAGGACAGTGTTTCTCTAACCACTGTTGTGGGTCCTGACCAATCACCTGTTGGTAGCCAAAAGGATGCCTGTTCACTTTGGGTTTAGAGGACCTTTTGTAGGCCTCATAAACGTGTGGAATCCTTTGGTAAGACTGTTTTTCCTTGCCTTTTCTGAACTGATTGGCAGGGGGTGCATTAGTAACCTGAACATCTCTTTTGACAGATGTTTGGTTCAGCTGTTTTGTAACAGCTGTTTGAACTGGCACAAACAGTGGTTGTTTCTTGGTAAATTTGACAGATGTTGATGATGATGGTGGACTCAAGGATGTTTTAGCCATGTACTCATTCTTTTTCACATCAAAGTTTTTGAGGTACACACATGCTTGAGTTTTGTGGTTTGTCTTACCACAAACAATGCAGCTTTCTGCTGAAACAATGACACTTGTTTTGTTTAAATCATAAGCTTTCAAATGGAAACAATCTTTTGTTAGATGATTCCTTTTTTCACAGAATTCACAAAACAAGTTATCAATTTTTTCTTTCTTCTTTCTCTTTTCAGACTCCTTTGTAGCAGAGGTTTTAACCACTGCTGGGATGTCCTTGAGAGGTATGACTTTTGCTTTTGGAGCTTTAACACCATCAGTTGATGTAAAGTCCATTGGCTTGAAATTTTCAAGAATATCACACTCATCAGACCATTTTGGTTTAAATTGATGATCTTCAAGCTCCTTGAAAGTGGAGGAGCCCATTGGTCTGGTAAGTGTGATTTTGTTACCAAGTTTGTCAGTGATTTTCACTTCTTGGCCATTCTTGTTTGTGGGGATGAGCTCAGTAGTTTCATCAGTGGTTTGGACAGATTTTTCAAAAGCAATATGTTCATCATCATATTTTCTATAACCAACCCCAAATTTCACATTGCTTTCAATCTGTTTAGCAAGCATCACCTCATATCCTCTGCAGGATTCCACCCATCTTTCACAAGTAATCTGGGTGGATTGATGTGCGTGAAAGTGTTACTTATATTAGGTGTATATTTTAAGCCCTTTTTTAACACTTATTTTAGCCAAGTTTTAAATTTATAAAGCACGATATTTCACTAACACTAAACACACATATGGGCAAGTGCACCCATCGTTGAGTGTAGTATAGCGTTGGTAAGATACCGAGGTCGTCCAAGGACACAAGAGCTTTTAATACCGGTTTATCCTCAACGTCTAACCAAAACAAAAGTTTAGAAAAATGTTTTAAACTAAGAAAAATAAAACTAACTAAAATGCTGAAAATAAAAATAAAAATAAAAACAGATAGACAAGATGAATCACTTGGTTCCGACTCGTATCTAGTATAACCTTTGATTATTTCCGCACTTTTGCACATAATTAAGAGATTATCTTAGTTATTGTAGTAGGCCCCTCTTTTGAAGGTGACGTTACCCTCACCCCAGTAGTTTGAGTCAGCAGGGATACAATCCTAAAAGGGTGGATTATTGGAAGATAATGAATTAAGTTATTAATGCAGTATTGTGGTAGGCCCCGCTTTTGGCGGTGACGTTACCCTCGGCTAAGTAGTCTGAGTCAGCAGGGATACAGTCCTAAGTAGCCGGGTTATAGTATTAATAGTAGTTAGCTTATGAGGGGATCAAAGAGTTTGGACCCCCGCCATCCAATACCGTGAAGTATTGAAGGAGGTCCTACTAAATTTGACCCAGGTCCATTGCAGGACCTCTAAACGCTGAACAATGGCAAGACCTTTACCAAACCGTTCCCTTAACCCCCTACCAGGTAGCCAACATACCTCCATATAGACCGTGGAGATATGAATGGTGAAAATCCTTTATTTTATATAGACAGTAAAATAATGCCAAGACACCACGGACAAACGATAAGGAAAGATCACCTTCAACATAAGTAACTAGTTATTAAAGTCATTAATACAAAACCAAATAAAAAGTGCAAAAGATTAGAAATAAAAAGTATTATACTAGACACTTTGTCTTCACCAAGTGATGTAAGAGACTTAGGCAAACATGGCCTTGATTGTCAAGAACTCTTACGATCAATCTTGGATCCCGAGACGACTCACACACTCTATGATGGACAATGGATGATGGTGGTGGATGATGGTGTTGTGATGGTGGTGGGTGGTGGATGAAGTGTGAGAGAGGTGGTGTGCCAAGGGATGAGATGAAATGAATCCAAGCACTCCTATTTATAGGCTGAACAGAGAGCTGGACACGGCCCCGTGTCCGTCTGACACTCTCTCTCCTCATTAATTGTAATTCGCAATTACAATAAATGCGCCTGCTGTACTTTCGACACGCCCCCGTGTCCGCTGAGCACGGCCCCGTGATGGGCAATAGAAGCTTCTATAGGTTTGTCTTTTCTGCTGCTTCTTGGGCACGGCCCCGTGCTGGCTGAGCACGGGGCGTGTTCAGCTTTCTGTTTTCTCTATTTTGCTTTGGAAGGTGCCGTTGAGGGTTCGGGCAGTCCACTAATGTTCCTTTTCTTGTATTTATGTTGGATTTAGCTGTCTTTTTGCTTCTTTTGCGTTTTTGAGCTCATTTAATCCTGAAAATACAAAAGGAAGACAAAAACACTCTTTTTCCAATATTAGTACTAAAAAAGGGTTAGTTTTATGCCTCATTTGATGTAATTTATATGTTGCATTTTACACACATCAAATACCCCCACACTTGAACTTTTGCTTGTCCTCAAGCAAAACTCTTTAATATGTGGCTTACACTCCCAAATGGAATAGGTAGAAGAGAAGGTTTTGGGCTTGTCATAGAGTGTCGGGATTTCCAAGATCTTTTTGGGTTTTATTTTTATTTATTTACACTCCTATTCGTAATGATTTATTTAGAACTGTTCATAAAAGAAATTACTTATTTGGGCATAACATGCCTTTTTTTAAAATTCTATTTATATACAAGTTCGCATACCTCGCGGGGAAATCACTCACACTCGGCCGAAAGTGTATTTTTAGTGAATCACTCGAGAGCGGCACGGAACTTATTCCTACCATAGGCTTGCCAAGAAATCAATCCTCCTCCTTTTTAACTTTTATACCTTTGTAGATATCAAGAGGACTTTGTGGGTTAAGGGTTGGCTAGGGTTAAAGGTAGGTGGTTGGGTTAGTGGTTAGTGGAAAAAGGGCTAAAAGCGTAACAAGTATCGGTTTTCGTATTTTTGCAACTTTTTATTTTTGATGAAGCTTTTATTCAAACAAAGTTATTTTTGATTACTTTGTTTGTTTATTTTCTTTGTGCTTCATCATTATCAAAAAAATTATTATTATTTTTTTTTTTACGAAGAACCGAACTTGTTACTAAAATAAAGGGTTAAAAATGAAAAAGGTTTTGGTGGGTGAAAAGGTTTTTGTTTGGGTGATGAAACGAAAAGGTTTAGGCTCAAAGGGGCTGACTAGGGGGATTTTTGGGTAGGTGGTAAAAGAAAAAGAAAAATAATGGTGTAGAAATGAAAAAGGTTAGTCCTAATGCCTCCATCATTTACTTACTCGGGTTTAAGTTGATAAGGACCGGGAATGTATTGTCATGGCAAGTTCTAGAGTCGTAAGAACCAAGCAGCTATTCACACAAGAAACGAAAAATGAGCATTTAGTCAAATGATATGAAATTGTGTGCTCAATAAAGGCTCAAAACTCACTTTTGTGGGAATGGGTTTTTATGTGATCAAGTATATATAATCAAATTTTAAATAAGTTTGTCATGCCTTTTCATAATTTTCTTATGTTGGTTCTTTTTATCACTACGCTATCGGTTGTAAATTTGTAAAAATATAACCTTTTTGAGAACTTGAATTTCCCGAGTTAAACCTAGACAAGTAAAAAAAATGAGATTTTTGAAAAAAATTGGGGTGATTAGCGGTTCCAATAGAGTTTTGTGTAAGGCTTGTATTTAGGACTTGCAAGATTCAAGGTTTTAGCATCCCCCCCACACTTAAATTACACATTGTCCTCAATGTGTCCCAAAAATAAATTTTTAGGTTGATTAGATGTGTAAAATAGTGTTTAAAAGCAAAAATTTGTGTTACTGGGCACTGAACACGGCCCCGTGTTGAGTCGGCACGACCCCGTGTTCAGGTGCCAGTAACAAGAACTTACAGAAGGTAGACACGGCCCCGTGTCCACTGAACACGGCCACGTGTCTGACAAAATTTTTGCCGAACAGCAGGTCTGGGAGGTGAGCACGGGGGCGTGTTGGCTGGACACGTCCCCGTGTGGACAGTCTGAAAGCCTGAAAAACAGGTTTCTTCCTCCGGTTTTTCCATCCTAGCCCTATAAGTGCTGAGGCTTAACACCCTAAGCCATGGTTTGTACCTGTTTCATCACTTAATACCACACCAAGCAACACAAACATCCTACATTACCACAGTTAATTGTTCCAAGCATAAAGTAAGAAAAATAAAATGCAGAAAATAGTTAGGAAAAGTAAATTGTCTAACACTTGGCACGCAGGCCATCAATTGTTCAAGATTGCAAAGGGTTAACGTGGGGAGTCATCAATCAACCGCTTCCTCCTATGCTCCTCCCGCCTACTCCATGGCATCATCATCATCATCATCATCATCGTCATCCCCTCCACGGCGTGCAATGTGGTCTCGTATGTATCCGACATCGTCTTGTATCTCGGATAGGTTTCTCTCGATAGCTCCGACCCGGTGGTAGGTGTTGCTCGCCATGTTATAGGTGTTCCGAGTACACATGAGGTTTTCCTGCAACAAATCATGCAAACTTTGAAAATTAGGAAAACTGCCTCCCGAGGAGGATGATTGGCCCGGATCATCGTGGGGTGGGTATTGGTACTGATGATGTTGCGGAGCTGGGAGGACAAGTGCTTCTTGCGGGTTCCATGCATGACCTTGCATCCTTTGAAAGGTTACCGTCCCGTCTTCTGCCTCATAAACCAGGTTCATCGAGCGGCATATGTGAATATCCACCGTACCCGACCATGGGCTCCTCTCAAATGACCTCGGAATGTGGGCGAAGTGCTTGAAGAGACGGTACACCCACCCCCCCGAAGAAAATAGGAGTTGGTGCACTAGCAAGGCGGTTGTGATGCATGTTTCGGAGCATGAGGAACGGAACATCGAGCGGCCTGCGGTTGTGAATGCAATGGAGGACAAGCAAATCTCTTAACCCAACGACGCCACCACTGTCATGCCTTTGGCTAAGAGAGTAGCCGAGGAGCCTATGAATGTATCTGTAAAGCGGATCCCTCAGCTTGGTACTCTTAGTGCTGCTCGGATTGTAGAACCCTTCCCCAATCTGAGCCCACATGGCTTGGCGCTCGTTGTCTTCGATCTCTCTCAATCCCCCTGTATTTTCTTCGTTTCCCGCATCCTCCTCCGCATACAACCCGATAATCGACCCGAATTGTGCCATGGAGATCGAATACCTCGTTCCGCCACACCTGAATGACACCCCGTCATTATCGAACGGGTCGCACCTTGAAGTGAATGCAAAGGTGCTGTAGAATTCCAAGGTGCATTCATGGACGGAACGGAGTCGGGTTGTTAGTGCGACTCTGAGTGGTCCCGTGACAATGTTGTTGAAACGGTCAATTTGATTCACCATGGTTAGTAGTTCTGTGCACGCCTGCCTCGGGTATTCCTCCGGCCTTGTTTGAAGAAGCTCGTATCGAGCTCTAGCATCTAGCTCATTGGCGTTGAATCTAGTAAACTTCCTGGCCATCTGCAAGAATACACCAAAAGTTAGCATGAAACAGAAATATTTTCGGACAAAACTGCAAACAGCGGGCTGGACACGACCCCGTGCCCAGCGGACACGGCCCCGTGTCCAGGGGTCTGTTACTCAAAAATCCCATTTTTCGACCCGGTTTCGAAAACTTGAAAATTTTTTAACCAATAGGTGCGGTTTCCCCCGAAAATGAAACCCTAAGTGCCGTTTTTCCCAAAATAACCCGTTTACCCTATCAATTTTATCTTTTTTGGTTCAAGAACAAGGGTTTGGGGTTTTTGTAAGAAATCGGGTGAATCTATGAACAATACAAGTGTATTTACTTCCCTTAACACTAATCTAACTAAATGCAAACAGATTTAGGCAAAAATTTTAGGTTCGATCCGGATGAACATCAAGAACCCTAGATTTTTCCCCAAATTTGTGGTGTATTAACTACATGCAAGTAACTAATCTAATTACTAAGAGTGAAAGAATCATACCTTGACGTTGTTAGATCGGTAAGAGACGTTGGAATTTCGCGAAAAATCGCTTGGAACCAGAGCTTTTGTGGGGAAACGGGGCGTGTGGAATGAAGAAACTGTTTTGAAAAAGGGGGTTTTATCCCGTCTGCAGCGCGAACACGGCCACGTGTCCAACGGACACGGCCTCGTGCCGAGCTCTTTTTTTTTTTTTTTCGTGCGCGTGTGAGTGCCCCTTTTTCCATAAGCTATGGTTTAGAAAACTTACCGCTTCATTTTGCCGCCTCAATCGTTCGTAACTTACCAGGCATGATGTTTTTATTCTTCCACGGTTTGAAGCGAGATCTCTTCTTCCTCATCCTCAATAAATCCTTGATAGAGTTTCAGCCGTTGGCCATTGACTTTAAATGGTGGCCCATTTCGAGGTTTAATTTCTACTGCACCGTGTGGAAAAATATGGGTGACGGAAAAAGGTCCTGACCACCTAGACTTTAATTTACCAGGAAACAATCGAAGTCGTGAATTAAACAAAAGAACTAAATCTCCTACCCGAAATTCATTAGGTTTAATATGTTTGTCATGCCAATTTTTCATTCTTTCCTTATAAATCTCAGAGTTTGAGTATGCATAATTCCTAAGCTCGTCTAATTCATTTATTTGACAAAATCGATTTTTACCAGCAAATTCTAGATCTAAGTTTACATTTTTGATTGCCCGGTAGGCTTTGTGTGCAATTTCTACGGGCAAGTGACAACTTTTTCCATAGACTAGCTTATATGGGGTTGTACCTATCGTTGTTTTATAAGCAGTTCGAAAAGCCCATAAAGCATCATCTAATTTATCAGCCCATTCCTTTCTGTTTAACCCTACGGTTTTTTCTAGTATTCGTTTTAACCCTCTATTGGTCACTTCGGCTTGTCCGTTTGTTTGAGGGTGATAAGCTGTCGAAACCCGGTGATAGACCCCATATCTTGTTAAAATTTTTTCAAGTTGATGATTACAAAAATGGGTACCTCTATCACTTATTAAAGCTTTAGGTGTGCCAAAACGAGAGAATAATTTTTTCAGAAATCTTACTACTACTCTTCCATCATTTGTTGGAAGTGCCTCCGCCTCGGCCCATTTAGACAAGTAATCTACTGCCACAAGTATGTATTTGTTTCCTTTCGATGGTGGGAAAGGTCCCATAAAGTCGAGTCCCCATACATCAAAAATTTCACAAACAAGAATGCCATTTTGTGGCATTTCGTTTTTGGAAGAAATATTACCTGTTCTTTGGCAAGCATCACATGTCTTTACAAGATTTTGAGCATCTTTGTAAATGGTTGGCCAATAAAATCCTGAATCAAATACCTTTCGTGCGGTACTGGCAGCACCATGATGTCCTCCGTAAGGACCTTCGTGACAATGGCGGAGAATTCTTCGTGCTTCACTACCATGTACGCATCGTCTAACAAGTTGGTCGGCACACATTTTGAAAAGATATGGATCTTCCCAAAAATAGTGTTTCACATTGGCAAAGAATTTTTTTTCTTTGATGATGTGGCCACCCTTTTGCGACTATTCCGCTAGCTAGGTAGTTAGCAAAGTCGGCGTACCATGGTTCTTCCTTAAATTCCACCATTTCCAGGGATTCAGTTGGAAATTTTTTGTTGATTTGCTCGTCCCTGGTTGCCTCCAAAGCTGGGTCTTCTAGGCGCGAAAGATGATCTGCTGCGGTATTTTCTGCTCCTCTTTTGTCTTTGATTTCAATGTCGAATTCTTGGAGGAGTAGAATCCACCTAATCAAACGTGGTTTTGCGTCTTGCTTCTTAAAGAGATATCGAATGGCTGCATGGTCTGTATAGACTATAGTTTTAGAAAGAACAAGATAAGAACGAAATTTATCAAAAGCAAATACCACAGCTAGTAACTCTTTTTCAGTTGTTGTGTAATTTTCTTGTGCATCATTAAGTGTTTTACTAGCGTAATATATTGGGTGGAAATGCTTTTCTTTTCTCTGTCCCAAGACAGCTCCAACTGCAAAGTCACTAGCATCACACATGATTTCGAAAGGAAACTTCCAATCAGGTGCTATCATGATAGGTGCATTGACTAGCATTTCCTTTAGGGTTAGAAATGCTTGATTGCATTCCTTGTCAAAGATGAAAGGAGCATCTTTTTCAAGCAATTTTGTTAGAGGCCTTGAGATTTTTGAAAAGTCTTTGATAAACCGCCTATAGAATCCGGCATGCCCTAGGAAACTTCTAATAGCTTTTACGGAGGATGGAGGAGGTAATCTATAAATGGTATCTATTTTGGCTCGATCCACCTCCATTCCTTCGCTTGAGATCTTGTGACCGAGTACTATTCCCTTCGTTACCATGAAATGGCATTTTTCCCAATTAAGGGCGAGGTTAGTTTCCTCACATCGGGATAGCATTCGTTCAAGGTTATCGAGGCATTGGTCGTATGAATCCCCAAAGATAGAAAAGTCGTCCATGAAGACTTCCATTGTCTTTTCTATCATGTCATGGAAAATGGCTACCATGCAACGTTGGAATGTTGCGGGGGCATTACATAGACCAAACGGCATGCGTCGATAAGCAAAAGTTCCATAGGGACATGTGAAAGTTGTTTTTTCTTGGTCTTCGGGTGCTATCGGGATTTGAAAGTAACCTGAAAAACCATCCAAGAAACAGTAAAATTTATGACCGGATAATCTTTCTAACATTTGATCAATGAAGGGTAAAGGAAAATGATCCTTTCTTGTTGCTTCATTTAATCGTCTATAATCTATACATACTCTCCATCCCGTGACGGTTCTTGTTGGTATTAATTCATTCTTTTCATTAGTAATTACCGTCATACCTCCTTTTTTTGGAACTACTTGGACGGGACTTACCCAAGGACTATCGGAAATAGGATAGATAAGTCCGGCGTCAAGTAATTTGATGACTTCGTTTTTAACCACTTCTTGAACATTTGGATTTACGCGTCGTTGTGGTTGTATGACCGATTTGTAGTCATCATTCATCAAAATTTTGTGTGTGCACATAGAAGGACTAATTCCTTTTATGTCAACAAGCTTCCAAGCTATTGCATTTTTGTGTTTTTTCAAAAGACTAATTAGTTTTTCTTTTTCTAGGTTATCTAATTTAGACGAAATAATTACAGGTAACTTACCATCTCTGTCCAGAAAAGCATATTCCAAACCTTTTGGAAGTTCTTTGAGCTCAAGTGGTGGGTCTTTAGGAGACTCCTTATTTGGTTGCTCGTTTCGATCAAGAACTTTAAAAGTTTGTTCTATGGCGACCTCTTCTTCAACAAAGTGGTCAATCTCTTCACTTGTATCGGGTGGTTCATCTTCATCTTCAATTAGGGGGTCATTATTGCCGAATGGATATTTCATTGATCGTTCGAGATCGACACTTCTTTTAAATGCCCCTAATTGAAGAGGTAAATTGTTGAACTTCCGGTTTTTCAAAGCTTCGTAAGTTTTTACAAATGGTCGTCCCAACACAAGAGGAGCGTCATCGAGGATGACAAAGTCGGTCGGGATTACCATTTGATTTGTTTGAACCAAGACATCTTCAACTATACCGATTGATTTTATTACTTTCCGATTGGATAGAAAAATGGGTATTTGAAGTGGAGAAAAATCACTAATACTTAATTTTTCGAAAATGTAGTTGGGCATTATGTTAACACAAAGATCTTTATCGATTGTGACATTACTAATAAACGAATTTTGAAAGAAACATGGAACCGGTGTGATGTTAATTTCAAATGGGTCTTCTTTTATTAGCGAAGTTTGATCATTGGTTAACTTAACACTTACTGTTTCGTCAATTTTAGTGTTAGTGTTTAACTCTTTTAAAAACTTAGCATGAGTGGGTACTAAACAATGATTTTCGAAAGAAGGTGACAAGAGATTAATTTCTTCAAAATTAGACTCTTCTTGAATTTTAACGTTGTCGGACTCACCTATTTCGTTGTTTAACTCATGTGTCGGTTTTTCACTTATTTGTTCTTCCATTTTTTCATTTTTAGTTATCTCTTCTTTTTTTAATTCTTCTTTTGCGCGGGACTCCTCTTCCCTTGCGCGAGCTTCTTTTATACATTGATCGATAACTCTAATGTGTTCTAATATCCTATCGGTCACTTCGGTTATAGAAAAAGAATCATTACTTTCTAAGCTTGAATCCGGTTGTTCGACCCCTTGTTCCTCATAATACCCATATGAAGTTGATGGTTCACACCATTGTCCTTCATTGTAAGCATATGATGGATAAGGTTCGTAATTTTGTTCTTCATAATACTCATATGAGGTGGGTTGTTCACGCCAAGGTTCCTCATAATAAGCATATGAAGGTGGTGGCTCATATCTTGGTTCCTCAAAGTATGAGTATGAAGGCTCACACCTAGGTTCATCAAAATATGAGTATGAGGGAGGAGGTTCATACCTTTGGTCTTCATAGGATGTGTATGAAGTTGATGGTTCGTACCTGGGTTCCTCATAGTAAGTGTATGAATTGGATGGTTGATACGAGTGATTATTTTGAATCGAACGTGTATTACGACAATTTGTGCAATAATTACCGCTATAATCATCCTCATCATAGGTGTAGTTGTAACCTCCTGAGTATTGATCCATAAGAATCACTCAGCAGACCACAACTGAGTCTCGGGACCAGAAAATGAAACAAAGATTGAAACAAAAGGCTGGACACGGCCCCGTGTCTGGTGAACACGGCCCCGTGTACAGGATCTGTATCTGGGCGTTTTAATTAAAGTTACTGGTCACGTTGAGCACGGGGGCGTGTTCAGCGAGCACGGCCCCGTGTTCAGACTCTGTATCTGGGTATCTAACTAAAAATATGCAGCACGGGGGCGTGTTCAATGAGCACGGCCCCGTGTTCAGGCTACTGTAAATGCAAACTAAACTAAAATGCAGAAAAATGTGCGCGCGTTTTGAAAAGGTTTTGAAAAACTGATTAGGCCGTTGATTTTAAACTTTCTCAAAATCCTTGTGTCCCCGGCAACGGCGCCAAAAACTTGATGTGCGTGAAAGTGTTACTTATATTAGGTGTATATTTTAAGCCCTTTTTTAACACTTATTTTAGCCAAGTTTTAAATTTATAAAACACGATATTCACTAACACTAAACACACATATGGGCAAGTGCACCCATCGTTGAGTGTAGTATAGCGTTGGTAAGATACCGAGGTCGTCCAAGGACACAAGAGCTTTTAATACCGGTTTATCCTCAACGTCTAACCAAAACAAAAGTTTAGAAAAATGTTTTAAACTAAGAAAAATAAAACTAACTAAAATGCTGAAAATAAAAATAAAAATAAAAACAGATAGACAAGATGAATCACTTGGTTCCGACTCGTATCTAGTATAACCTTTGATTATTTCCGCACTTTTGCACATAATTAAGAGATTATCTTAGTTATTGTAGTAGGCCCCTCTTTTGAAGGTGACGTTACCCTCACCCCAGTAGTTTGAGTCAGCAGGGATACAATCCTAAAAGGGTGGATTATTGGAAGATAATGAATTAAGTTATTAATGCAGTATTGTGGTAGGCCCCGCTTTTGGCGGTGACGTTACCCTCGGCTAAGTAGTCTGAGTCAGCAGGGATACAGTCCTAAGTAGCCGGGTTATAGTATTAATAGTAGTTAGCTTATGAGGGGATCAAAGAGTTTGGACCCCCGCCATCCAATACCGTGAAGTATTGAAGGAGGTCCTACTAAATTTGACCCAGGTCCATTGCAGGACCTCTAAACGCTGAACAATGGCAAGACCTTTACCAAACCGTTCCCTTAACCCCCTACCAGGTAGCCAACATACCTCCATATAGACCGTGGAGATATGAATGGTGAAAATCCTTTATTTTATATAGACAGTAAAATAATGCCAAGACACCACGGACAAACGATAAGGAAAGATCACCTTCAACATAAGTAACTAGTTATTAAAGTCATTAATACAAAACCAAATAAAAAGTGCAAAAGATTAGAAATAAAAAGTATTACACTAGACACTTTGTCTTCACCAAGTGATGTAAGAGACTTAGGCAAACATGGCCTTGATTGTCAAGAACTCTTACGATCAATCTTGGATCCCGAGACGACTCACACACTCTATGATGGACAATGGATGATGGTGGTGGATGATGGTGTTGTGATGGTGGTGGGTGGTGGATGAAGTGTGAGAGAGGTGGTGTGCCAAGGGATGAGATGAAATGAATCCAAGCACTCCTATTTATAGGCTGAACAGAGAGCTGGACACGGCCCCGTGTCCACTGGACACGGCCCCGTGTCCGTCTGACACTCTCTCTCCTCATTAATTGTAATTCGCAATTACAATAAATGCGCCTGCTGTACTTTCGACACGCCCCCGTGTCCGCTGAGCACGGCCCCGTGATGGGCAATAGAAGCTTCTATAGGTTTGTCTTTTCTGCTGCTTCTTGGGCACGGCCCCGTGCTGGCTGAGCACGGGGCGTGTTCAGCTTTCTGTTTTCTCTATTTTGCTTTGGAAGGTGCCGTTGAGGGTTCGGGCAGTCCACTAATGTTCCTTTTCTTGTATTTATGTTGGATTTAGCTGTCTTTTTGCTTCTTTTGCGTTTTTGAGCTCATTTAATCCTGAAAATACAAAAGGAAGACAAAAACACTCTTTTTCCAATATTAGTACTAAAAAAGGGTTAGTTTTATGCCTCATTTGATGTAATTTATATGTTGCATTTTACACACATCATGGATTCCAACTCCTTTTTACAAACTTGGTATTTTTCTACCATAGTTTGAAGTTGGGTTTTGGTGATGCTTTGCTCTTCTTTAAGACAGCTGATTTCTTTTTCCTTTTCAGTCAATTTGTTTTTAAGTTCTTTTAAAGAGCTTTCAAATTTGACCTCATCAGACAAGATTTTATCCCGAAGGTTTTCATTCACCTCTTTAATGTTTGCAAAAGCAATTATGCAATTGTCAGAACACAGTTTTTCAAGAACTTGAGGAGATACCTTGGCAGCTGCCATCATTGCACAATCACATTGATGATCTTCATCATCATCAGCTTTTACCTTCTTTTCACCAGCCTTTTCTTCATTCTCTTCTTCTTTGTCCTCTATGGACCATGGATCTGTCATTGGTTCAATCAGAGTACCTGAACTTTCTTCCAACAGTACTTCACCAGCCACAGCAGTAACCACTGCTTCAATCACCTCTTCCACTGTTTCAAAGCACTGCTGTTCCTCCTCAGCTTCAACCCCCTCCTGTATTGACTCTAGTGCCATCAAACAAAACTCATCATGTGAAGAATCATTAGAAGCATAGAGTGCAAAATTTTCATCACAAAGATCATCAGGCATACTGCTCCAGTCAACAAACCCTTGAGTGAAAAAACTTTGTTGATCTGGTTGTGCTGCTGCTGGAGCAGTGGTTTGAGGTACAACAGGTTGCACTTGTACCTGTGGAGCAGGGGTTTGAACATATTGGATTTGTGGAACAGTAGTTTGGACATAATGTACTGGCACAGGGGCAGCAGCATAGTGAGCAGTGTTCACTTGAGCTGCTGGGGCATATTGGGCATAGTGCACAGTGTTATGGTTTTGAGGTCTAGGATTTGAGCTAGGATGAGTAATTATGGGACCAGTAGTTTGACTCCTATATTCCCTAGCGAAATGTCCCAACCTATTACACTTATAGCACTTGATTTTCGATTTATCCAACCCAACCCTTAGATTCCCATGCAAACCTGGGAATTTTCGCCCTGTTCTTTTGTAGAACTTGCTAGTTCTGACACTTAACAAAGCCAGTTGGTGCAGGATGTCCATTTCCTCTAAATCAGTGGGATCAAAATGTTGCAAATCATTTAGTTCAAAACTTAAATTGTCTGACATCTGGTTTTCATTTGCAGTGAATGCATAACTAGCAGAGTGAGGATCAGGGTTGTTAAAATTTGCACCAGCAGTTATGTCAATGAAGTGATCAAAACCCTGATCCTTACCACTGCTCCCAGATTCTTCTTGACCCAGAAGAGCAGTATTACCGAAAGTGTAATCATCGGTAACTTTTCCTGACTCTTGTAACCTCCTTTTCTGGTTCAACTCCCTTTCGTAGGTCAGGAGTCGACCATGGAGTTGGGTCAAGGTCAGATCCTTGAATTCAGGTGAATTTCGGGTAACAAAAGCTATGGTGTCCCATTTTTCTGGCAGTGACCTGAGGAACCTGCTATTTTGAGTTGAGTTTGTAAAAGTAGTGTTAACAAGCCTCAGTTCACTGATGAGACAACTGAAACGCTCAAATTGTTGCGTTAGTGATTCACCTTTAACGTAGCAAAATGTTTCATACTGTTGGTTCAGGATTTCCCTGTTGTTTTCTATGACTTCTTCAGTCCCCCCAAACTGTTCCTTAAGTGCGTCCCATAACTCTTTGGCACTGTTACAGTGTAACAGTCCAGCATATATCTCATTGGGCAACGCTGATGCTATGATGCTAAAAGCTTTAGCATCTAGTTCGATCTTTTGAAAGTCGGTTTCGGTATAATTTTCAACTGGTTTTGGAACGAACGTTTTAGCATCTTCAGCGCTTGGCACTGAAGGAACATGGGGACCATAAATGACAGACCTCCAACAACCTGTGCTTTGTTGAGCAAGGATGTGACCCATCCTTCTCTGCCAGATGTTGTACTCATTTCTTTTTAGCATAGGTGGTTTAAAAAGTGAGCCGATGTTGTTTTTATCATCCTGAGATTGTGACGTCATTCTTGTTGTTTTACAGACACTGAGAAATCAACTTTAATGGTGATTAATCCTTGCTCTGTTTTTCAACGGACGAACAAACGATCAGTATCAACTGTTGTGAGCTGAACTATTTATGTCAAAATGATTGTTAAATCAAATTTGACTGTCCAGGCTCTGATACCAATTGTTGGATCTGAGTTTCTTTTTGATTGTATTTTCGTTTGAGATTAAGATGAAAATGAAAGAGTTGTGCAGCGGAATTAAGATGAAAACAAACTTTGCATACAATCAAACAGGAGTAATACTTTTAATCAAACATCTTTTCACAATGAACCGAATGATTGAATTTGTTTCAACAACGATTACAATGATTGATGTAAGAATGCAAACTCCCCCTCAGCCAGAGCTCAGTAGTTTGTTCGTGCAAAGAAGACGATGTGGTGAAAGAGCTAATAGAACAGTACAAAGTACTGAACTATTTATAGGCACTTGCAAACCACTGAGCATCTTAGCTGACGTCACCATGAAAGTGACATCTAACCTCCTAACAAACTCTAACTACTGATCTATAAACACTGATGTACTAAACTACTGCTATTACATTTCTTTACATAAAAGACACTTAAACAGCTGCTGCATCCTTCTACTGCTGTGAACCCAGCAGTGCTTGTCCGGATCAGCAGTACTTGACTCAAGGCAGTAGATTGAGTCAGCAGAGCTTTGGTCTTCCATCAGTCTTTGACATTGGTCAGTAGTTGCAAAGCAGCAGTTGTAGGTCAGCACTTAGTATGATCAGCAGATAGGAGGTCAGCAGATATGAAACCACTTTCAAGGGGAGAGATTTGCATGAACCAACTGTAAACGTCTGCTTATTCTGGATCCACTGCTCTGATCCAGTTTTGGCTTTACATTATCTGTTCCTCTGATAGGGTTCAATCCCAACAGCTACCTAGATGCCCTTATCCTTTTCGCATTCATATCCAACTAAGGACTCAAACCGTATCAAGGCACAAGTTCTAATGCACCCCCACCCGTAGCCACTCTCATCAAAGATAAGCATTATTTATTTACAAATGTGGCTTCAACTCTCACCAAGAATAAAAGGGGTATCAAGGGTTGCCGGTGCATCAATTGGGGTTAATCTAGGTTGTTCAAATTCTCACATCGTTTCGCTTGATTTAAAAATTTTCAAAATCTTCAAAAATTCCCCCCCATCCCCACACTTGGGATACGTTGACCCCAATGTATGGTTTTAGGAGGCTTTGATCGCTTAAAACTCTTTCACATCAACTGAAAGCTCTTCAACTCAAACCACCGGATGCAGGTTTAAATTTTGTGAGTTTGAATTTTGGTTTGAGTTTTGGTTAGATCTGTTGTAAAAAAATGTGGGTTTGAATTTTGTGAGATTGATCCGTTGTAAAAAAATGTGGGTTTCTTTGAAATTTTGTGGGTTTGAATTTTGTGAGATTGATCCGTTGTAAAAAAATGTGGGTTTCTTTTGTGAGTTTGAATTTTGGTTTTTGAGTTTTTCACATCGTTTCGCTTGATTTAAAAATTTTCAAAATCTTCAAAAATTCCCCCCCATCCCCACACTTGGGATACGTTGACCCCAATGTATGGTTTTAGGAGGCTTTGATCGCTTAAAACTCTTTCACATCAACTGAAAGCTCTTCAACTCAAACCACCGGATGCAGGTTTAAATTTTGTGAGTTTGAATTTTGGTTTGAGTTTTGGTTAGATCTGTTGTAAAAAAATGTGGGTTTGAATTTTGTGAGATTGATCCGTTGTAAAAAAATGTGGGTTTCTTTGAAATTTTGTGGGTTTGAATTTTGTGAGATTGATCCGTTGTAAAAAAATGTGGGTTTCTTTTGTGAGTTTAAATTTTGTGAGTTTGAATTTTGGTTTGAGTTTTGGTTAGATCTGTTGTAAAAAAATGTGGGTTTGAATTTTGTGAGATTGATCCGTTGTAAAAAAATGTGGGTTTCTTTGAAATTTTGTGGGTTTGAATTTTGTGAGATTGATCCGTTGTAAAAAAATGTGGGTTTCTTTGAAATTTTGTGGGTTTGAATTTTGGTTTGAGTTTTGGGATTCGTTGATTATGTTGGTATTTCTTCGGGGTTTTATGATTTTTGTGGGATTGATCTGTTGTAAAAAAATGTGGGTTTCTTTGAAATTTTGTGGGTTTGAACAGTGTTGTGGTTGACATTGTTGCCGGCCATCTGGTCTCCAGGTCTCGTTTTGCCGTTGATGACATTGTTTTGATGTTGTTGGTCTTCAGATCTCATTTTGCCGTTGATGGATTGGGCGGGCGATGATGCAAAAAAAAACCCCATAGATTTTGATGACGATGGCGCGGCAAGGATGGTGGAGGGTAGGTTTTTGAACCTGCAACCCCACTTTGCAGCCTTTTGATTATCGGAAAATCTGAGCCAAGCCCCGTTTTTTTTTAGAGATACACATTGTTTTGATGTTGTTGGTTTTTTTTTTTCCCCATTCGATGATGATAACAATCTATCTGAGACACCTACCGAGTTTGTGATTTCTGGGTGCGTTCATTTTGCGTAAAAAAGTTTTTGTAAAAAACAAGTTAAACCGTAAACTTTTTAACGTAAAACGTAAAAAGTTTAACGTAAAACGTAAAGCGTAAAAAGTTTAACATAAAACGTAAAACATAAAATGTAAAACGTAAAACGTAAAAAGTTTAACGTAAAACGTAAAAGGTAAAAAGTAAAACGTAAAAAGTTTAACGTAAAACGTAAAAAGTTTATTAAGTCTAACGAAAAACGTAAAAAGATTAATGTAAAACGTAAAAAATTTAACGTAACGTAAAACTTAAAACTAAAAAGTTTAAAAAGTTTAACGTAAAACGTAAACTTTTTAACGTAAAACGTAAAACTTTTTCTACGTAAATTTTAAACGTAAAAAACCGTGTGATAAAACGGCGCCTAAACAAGGGGCGTGAATGAGGCGCATAAAAACGCCGCGAAAAAAAACGGGACGTAAAAAACACCGCGTTAAAACGGGACGTAAAAATCGGCGCGTTAAAAAAACGACGCTTGAAAAAGTCGAGCGTAAAAAACGGCGAGCAAAAACGACCCGTTTAAAAACGATGCGTGAAAAAGCCGGGCATAAAAACGGTGTGCAAAAACCGGCACGCAAAAAAAAATGTCTTGTTAAAAAATTTTGAATTTAAAAATGTTTCTAATAAAAAAATTCTTTTTAAAGAATAAAAAGTAATATAATAAAACAAAAAAGTAATAAAAAAATAATAAAGACAAAAAGAAAAAAAGAGTAATTTTACTAAACTACCCTTTTAGATTAAAATATTATAGACATAATAAGAAAAAAATGTATTTAATATTAATTTTAGTTTCTTTTAATCTCATCCATCCATCTTGTTGATCTAGTGGTTAGGAACTGGTTCTCGCGGTTCTTACAACTGAAGGTGGTTTTCATTTTAGCGTTCCCCTATATATATATATATATATATATATAGGGGTAAGAACAAATAAAAAGTTTATTTTGCTTAAGTATGATAAGAAGTAATTTTAACCATTTATTTTTCAAATCAATGGTTAAGATGAAAATGTAGGAAAAAAGAGGAGTGTAAGGGTATCTTGGGAAAATCTTATTTATTGATTTTCTCTCTTCAAATGCAAGACTCATGCATATTCCACCCTTATTTTTTAAACGTTCATAACTTTTTTATACGACATTATTTTTTCATAAAAATTTCACCATAAAATTGAGCGTTTTTTATCTTTAATTTGAGTACCATATTGCTATATAAAATATGACGACTAAAAAACACACAAAAATGTGTTGTATTTCTATTTTGTATAACATTTTTGTGCTTGATTTTGTACTATATTTTTGTGCTAAATTTTTTGTGCTTAATTTTTTTGTCTTAAATATTTTTTCCCAATTTTTTGTGCTAGATTTTTTGTACTATATTTTTTTGTGCTGAATTTTTTCGTGCTATAATTTTTTGTACAAGATTTTTTTGTGCTATATTTTTTTGTACTGCATTTTTTGTGTTGTATTTTTTTGTACTGGATTTTTTGTGCTAGATATTTTGTACTGGATTTTTTCGTTGTATTTTTTAGAAAACAAAAGGGGTGCCACCTGTCATTTTCACACTCCTATTTATAAGGACCAAAATGACCTTCATTCCTACTTATATTGAGTGCCACATGGCATGATCACAATCCTTCTTAGTCTACTTAAGCAAAATCTACTTTTTAGTGGATCCTTCCCCTATATATATATATATATATATATATAGGGAGTCGCTAAAATAGAAACCATCCCCAGTTGTAAGAACCGTGAGAATCACTCTCAACCAATTAGAAAAAAGGGTATTTTAGTCATTTACCCCAAATGTCAAATCTACCCTCTCTCTCTCTTCATTTAAATCACTGACTTTATAACCTATCTCCTCTCTCATCTCTCATTATCTCGTTCACATCCACATTCAACCACCATTTACCTCTCTCCTCATTTCCATAACAAGCATCTCCTTGTTGATTTTCATTTGAAACTGTTCTCTCGCCTTCTTATGAACATGAGGTGATATCAACACGGTGAATAATGATCTAGTTGACGGTAGTCCGATCTTACGAGGTTTCCGGCGGAGGATGAGGTTTCCGGTGGAGTCGGATTTGGCTCGCCGGAGTTCGCGGCGGAGGATGAGGTTTCCGGTGTTGGATTTGAGGAGGAGTTTTGTGAGTGGAGAGGCCATGGCAGTTCACGGCGGCGAGATGCGGAGTGGAAACCTAGGCCTCGTTTGTGCGGTGGGTTTTGGGGTTTTACTTATTCTGGTGAGGAGATGGAAAAACACCTATTTGCCCCTCAACCAGGTGGTGGTGGTGGCTGCTCTCCGGCGGCATCTTCTGCCTCCATTTCCCCTTCGCCGCCCCCCATTGAGACTAGTGTTTGGTGGTGGTGGCGTTGGGGTTGGGGTTGGTGGCGGTGGCGTTGGGGATGGTGGGTGGGTGGAGAGGGCCGGTGGCGGCGATGGTGGTTGAGCCCGTGAAGGCGGTGGCTGAGCCGGTGAAGCCGGATTCAGGTTTGAGTTTTGGTATTTCTTAGGGGTTTTTTTATTTTTGTGTCGATTGATCTGTTGTAAAAAAAGTGGGTTTCTTTGAAATTTTGTGGGTTTGAATTTTGTGATTCTTTGATTCTGTTGGTATTTCTTGGGGTTTTTTGATTTTTGTGGGATTGATCTGTTGTAAAAAAATGTGGTTCTTTGAAATTTTGTGGGTTTGAACAGTGTTGTGGTTGACATTGTTGCCGGTGATCTGGTCTCCAGATCTCGTTTTGCCGTTGATGACATTGTTTTGATGTTGGTCTCCAGATCTCGTTTTGCCATTGATGGATTGGGTGGGCGATGATGCAAAAAAAACATAGATTTTGATGATGATGGAGCGGCAAGGATGGTGGAGGGTAGATTTTGAACCGACAACCCCACTTTGCAGCCTTTTGATTATCAGAAAATCTGAGCCAAGCCCCGTTTTTTTTTTCGAGATACACGTTGTTTTGATGTAGTTGGTTTTTTATTTTTTCCCCAATCGATGATGATAACAATCTATCTCAGACACCTACTGAGTTTGTGATTTATGGGTGCGTTCATTTTGCGTAAAAAAGTTTTTGTAAAAAAAAAAAGTTAAACCGTAAACTTTTAACGTAAAACGTAAAAACGTAAAATGTAAAACATAAAATGTAAAACGTAAAATGTAAAACGTAAAAACGTAAAACGCAAAACGTAAAACGTAAAACGTAAAAAGTTTAAGGTAAAACGTAAAACGTAAAAATTTTAACGTAAAACGTAAAACGCAAAAAAGTTTTACGTAAAACGTAAAAAGTAAAAAGTTTTACGTATAACGTAAAACGTAAATGTTTTTAACGTAGAACGTAAACTTTTTAACGTAAGACGTAAACTTTTTAATGTAAAAACGTAAAGTTTTTAACGTAAAACGTAATTTTTTTAACGTAAAAAGTTTATCGTAAAACGTAAACTTTTTAACGTAAAAAAAACGGCGCGTAAAAACGTAAAATAACGGCGCGTAAAAACGAGGCGTTAAAAAACGACGCGTGAAAAATTTGGGCGTAAAAACGGCGTGTAAAAAACGGCGCGCAAAAAAAATTGTTTTGTTAAAAAATCTGAATTTAAAATGGTTTTTTAATAAAAAAAATTTGTTTAAAAAATAACAATTAATATAATAATACAAAATAGTAATAAAAAACAATAAAAATGACAAAATTGAGTAAATTTACTAAACTAACCTTTTAAATTAAAATATTAAAGACATAATAAGACAAAAAAAATATATAATAATACTTTTTAATTACTTTTAATCTCATCCATTGATATTGAAGATCTAATGGTTGAAAATTGGTTCCCTCGGTTCTTACAACTGAGGGTGGTTTTGATTTTAGTGATTCCCTATATATATATATATATATATATATATATATATACACGGTAGAGTTCATACAAGAACCACATTTATTGCGAGAACCAATGCGAACACAACAAAATAAATCCACTACACCACCAAAAACCTAAAAAAACGTAACCCCCACCCCCCCTAAAAAAAAACCTAACCCCCCCCCCCCCAACCACCACCACCACCACCCAAGCTAAATGCTAAAAATTAAACCATAAACCTAAACCCCCGAAAAACCTTAAAAAATCTAAAAAACACACAAGAATTTTTTTTTAATATTTTTTATTGAAATCGCTACTTTTAATATCTCAAACAAAATTTTTAAAAAAAGTTTTGTTTTAATTTTTTTATTAAAGAAAAGTAGCGATCTTAATAAAAAAAATTTGTGTGTTTTTTAGATTTTCTTAGGTATTTTTGGTTGTGTTTACATTGGTTCTCACGGTTCTCGTAATAAAAGGTGGTTTCTAACGGATCCTTCTCCTATATTAAAAGTTGTGGAAGATGATAAAATCAGAGAAATAAATTATCTCTAAAATAATTAAAGAAGAAAAAGCTTCAACCTCAATGAGTCATCAAGAATTTAAACCTTACACCATAAGTGAAGTTAAAAAACAATTAAATCAAAGAAATTTAAGGGAAAACCCCGTTAAGATTGAAGAATTAAAATTAGAGGTTGATAACCTAAAAATAGAGATAAAAAATTTAAAAGGAAATAATAAAACTTTAGAGGAAAGAATTAGAAATCTAGAAAGAGGGACAGAAAGCCCTGAGACATCTGGAAAAAATGATCCGGAAACTGATAATTTTTTATCAATATTAAAAGATGAAATTTTTTTTATCTATATATGTAATTGTAACTTCTCATAAATGGCATATTAAAATTAAACTATTAATATATAGTAATTTTTCAATTGAATTAGTTGATTTACTTGATAGTGGAGCAGATTTAAATTGTATCCAGGAAGGAATAATTCCTACAAAATATTTTCATAAAACTACTCATAGAGTTAGTTGGAGAACCACTAGGAATAAGTTATAAACTACCACAGGCTTATATTTGTCAAAATAAAGTTTGTATTCCAAACAGTTTTATGTTAGTTAAAAATCTAACAAGCCAGATTATACTTGGCTCACCATTTTGGAAAAAGATTTTCCCAATAAGACATATTGATGAAAATTTTATTACAGGAACTTATAAAGGAAAAGAAATAACCTTTCCTTTTGTTCATAAACCAATTACTAGATTTATAAATGATATTGGAGAATCTTTAATACAAGCCAAAGAAAATCAAATAAATTTTCTTAAAGAAGAAATTAATATTTTTACTATAGAAAAGGACTAAAAAACCCTAAATTACAGGAGAAAATAAAATTAATACAAAGTCAATTTTCTTTACAAATTTGTAATGATCATCCTAATGCTTTTTAGGATAGAAAGAAACATATTGTTTCTCTTCCTTATGAAGATGACTTTAATGAAAGTCAAATACCTACAAAGGCAAGACCATATCAAATGAATTGTGAATATTTAGAGTTATGCAAAAAAGAAATAAAAACTTTAATAGATAAAGGTTTAATAAGACCTTCAAAGTCTCCATGGTCATGTACTGCATTCTATGTTAATAAACATTCAGAGCAAGAAAGAGGAGCGCCTAGGTTAGTAATAAACTACAAACCTTTAAATAAAGTTTTGAAATGGATCAGGTATCCTATACCTAACAAAAAAGATTTGTTAGATAGACTAAATAATGCTCTTATATTTTCAAAATTTGATTTAAAATCTGGATATTGGCAGATTCAAATAAATGAAAAAGATAGATATAAAACTGCATTTACAGTACCTTTTGGTCATTATGAATGGAATGTAATGCCATTTGGGTTAAAAAATGCCCCAAGTGAATTTCAAAATATAATGAATGATATTTTCATTCCTTTTAGTGATTTTATAATAGTTTACATTGATGATATCTTAGTATTTTCCAAAGATATTGAAACTCATTTTAAACATCTAGAGATTTTCAAAAATATAATTATAAAACATGGTTTAGTAATATCTAGACCAAAGATGTTAATTTTCAAACCAAAGTTAGATTTTTGGGTCATAATATTGAGAAAGGAAATATTATTCCTATAAATAGAAGCATTGAATTTGCTTCCAAATTCCCTGACGAAATAACTGATAAAACTCAGTTACAAAGATTTTT
Organism: Helianthus tuberosus; assembly: GCA_030545235.1. Taxonomy (NCBI): domain Eukaryota; kingdom Viridiplantae; phylum Streptophyta; class Magnoliopsida; order Asterales; family Asteraceae; genus Helianthus; species Helianthus tuberosus. Next base: position 157,026,134 of record CM060452.1, read on the forward strand.
AGGAAGTTTGAATTATATTTCACCTTATTATAAAAATTTAGCAGAAGATACAGCTGTTTTATATGAAAGACTAAAAAAGAATCCTCCGCCATGGTCTAATATTCATACCAAGGCAATTCAAAAAATTAAACAAAATGTTAAAAATCTTCCTTGTTTAATGCTGGCAAAACCAGACTGGCAAAAGATCATTGAAACAGATGCCAGTAACATTGGATATGGAGGGATATTAAAACAAATATCTCCAACTGATAAACAAGAATTTTTGGTAAGATTCCATTCAGGTAAGTGGAATAATAGCCAAAAGAATTATGCTACTATTGCAAAAGAAATTTTAGCAATAGTCAAATGTGTTTTAAAATTTCAAGATAATTTATATAATCAAAAGTTTTTAATAAAAACTGACTGCCAAGCAGCAAAATATATGTTTAATAAAGATTTTAAACATGATGTTTCTAAGCAAATGTTTGTAGGACCGTATTTGACAGTCGAGTGAGTCAATCTGAGCTAGAACCTACTGATTATGCAGCGGAAATACACAATCAGCATGAATCAAAGCAAAAACTTAGTAGAAATGAGTAGAAACAGATGCAGATCACTTTAATACGGTTTTCTCATTAATCTTTCACAAAATAATCGGGCAGCAGTTCGGCTTCACTGGACATGAATGCATACCAAATGAGAAAACACAACTACTATTTATAGGGGAGGTGATTCCACTTATATGAACATGTACATATAAGCGAAATCAGCTAGAAGTGATTTCGCTTATATGACACATGTCCATATAAACGAAATCAGAACATGACAACCATACTTTTACATAATCAACCCCTATACTTTGCATAATTAACACATCTAGACCCTATCTATGAACAACAAAGACTAAGACGCAGGCTTTAGACATTCGTGCACCAACAAACTCCCCTTTGGATAAAGCCGGAGTCTTCAGTCTTATCTTTGGGTCTTCAGAGTAACTTGAATTTTCCTTCTCTAGACTTAGACTTTTTCAGCAACTTCCTAAGCTTTTCTTTCTCTTTCGCAGGCTCCCCCTTTCATCAATCTTCTGTGCTTTTGAAATAGACATCTGGATTACCAGCAACAAGCTTCCTTTTGCACCAAACTCATCTTCAGACTCCCCCTAAGACTTGGCTATCGGGATCTTAATCTGGAACTTTCACCTGCAAATCTCAAACATTTATAAGAATAACATTTTAAATGACCAGAATTAATGATCTGGTTCTTTCACAATTCTATAAAGATTTGACTATATATAAAGAATCCAAACAACTAAACTTCACATTTGAAAAAAAATTGATTTTTATCACTTTTCTGATTAAACGCCATCACACCCAGTCAACCAAGTCCAAGTCAATGACCTTGGTCAACTGCTTGACCTACCAAGTCCAAGTTAATGACCTTGGTTGATTGAATTATGAAGTACGCAGTTATTTCATTCTGAAAATAGTTCAAACGAATGAACTTTTGAACATTTTTGAATTTCCAAACACTTTTCAACTATCCAACACTGTACCAATCATTGTTCTGCATCACCAACTTACCCAGCCCTCATCATACACTGACATGATCTGCACTAAGCTTTGATCTTCCGATTCCCAATATTAGTTGTCGAAAAATAAAATGAGAAACTAAAATCTTTTTTGGATTTTTAACTGGATAAACTGAAAACTGTACACACAATCTTTTTGTGAGTGTGTTAAGGGATCATATCAGCTACCAACTAGATACAAGTACCGTTAAGCTTGATTACATTTTCAATATTAAACAGTTTGCATTGATTGTCGATATACTGGTCCATTTTAAATTTTCACACAAACTTCAATCTGTTCAGGATACGGATTTAATGTTTTAAAGCTTAACTTTTATATGTGTCCCACCTCAGAATATACTCCCGTATCCAGATCCCAATATTCAGTCTTACAGGTAAGAATACCACAAATGATATCTGTAAGGGATTAATAAATTATGAAGAATCATGAGAGCTCAGGTCAGAACTACCGTTCAGCAGAGAGATCATGACTCAACTTTTTAGGTGTGTCCCCTTTAGAGGATCTTTTTTACAACAGCATAGCTAAGCAATTTTATTGTCTTATCATACATGCTGAGGGTGATGCTATGTTTCAAGCATTTGCAGAAAGTATTATTCGAGGAATAGGTCAGAACTACCGTTCAGCAGAAGTCCTGGAATAATACCCCAGATATCAATGAGCATCTATTCCTAGTATATCAGAAAAAGGAATCTTTCAAACGAGATTTCGGGGGTTACCCATATATCCAAGAGATGTTCCCCACATAAAAGCAAGTAAAATTTATGTTTATATCCCAAACAAATTTACCGAATGTATAAAAACCTATCGACATATCATCTACAAGACTGCTTAACACATTTATACATTACAATTCTTTAGCGTACTGCACCTGTCTAGCTGATGTACTATCATTTCCCTTTTTTTACACAAACTCATTTTTACTTTTTCAAATGTTTTTGGTTTTTGTAGATTTTATCATGTTTTTGTATTTTTCTGCAAACTTACTCCCTCTAAAAAGAAAAACATATTTTTGTGTTTTTGTTTTTATCGAAAAGCAGAAAATAAACTGTACAAACAAATTTGACAACACGACATGGTTCACGTCAGATCGTCGCCCAACTCGGCTTCACATTCAATAACCCTCCCAGATTGCAGATTCTTCATCCCATTCAATTTCAAAAGATAATAAATCTCTTTTTGTCAAATGGTTTAGTATAGAAATCCGCTTTCTGATCATCGGTGTGCACGTGTTCAATCCGAATTAACTTTTTCTCGTGACAATCACGGATAAAGTGGTGACGGATTTCAATGTGTTTTGTTTTCGAATGGTGAACCGGATTTTTTGTTATGTTAATGGCTGCTTCATTGTCCACGTAGATCGGAGTATCTAAGAATTGCAAACCGTAGTCGCGCATCTGCTGTTGGATCCAAAGGATCTGCGAGCAACAGCTGGAGGCTGAAACGTATTCAGCCTCGCAAGTAGAGAGCGCTACTGCGGTTTGTTTCTTACACTGCCAAGTGACAAGTCGAGTTCCGAAGAACTGACACCCAGCAGTGGTGGACTTTGCGTTTTGCTTGCAGCTCCCAAAATCAGAATCAGCAAAACCAGATAAAGTAAAGTCACCCGATCGAGGATACCACAAGCCTATGCTTGGGCAGCCTTTCAAATACCGTAAGATACGTTTCACAATGGTCAGGTGTGACTGCTTTGGATTTGACTGATATCTGGCACAGAGACACGTCGGGTACATGATATCTGGACAGGAAGCCGTGAGATACATTAGAGAACCAATGATAGATCTGTACACTGTCTCGTCCATCTTCACACCATTCTCGTCTGGACATATCCCATGATTCTGTGCAAGGGGGGTTGATGCAGGACTGCAATCTGTCATGTCGAACTTGTCGAGCACGTCCTTCACATACTTTGATTGGTGAATGAAGATTCCGTTGGGCATTTGTTCCACCTGCAGCCCTAGGAAGAACTTCATCTCCCCCATCGAACTCATCTCGAACTTCTTTTTCATTACCCTCTCAAATTCTTTGCAAAGATCATCGTTGGTAGATCCAAAAATAATATCGTCTACATAAATTTGCACGATCAACAAGTCGCCTGCCTCTTCCTTTGTGAACAAAGTGCTGTCTACTGTCCCTCTTGTGAACCCGTTGTCCAGCAAGTATGTCGAAAGCGTCTCGTACCAGGCTCTCGGGGCCTGGTGAAGTCCGTACAGCGCTTTATCCAGTAGATACACCTTGTTTTTGTGTAGTGGATCTGTGAACCCTGGTGGTTGCCCCACATACACTTCTTCTCTGATAGTTTCGTAAAGGAAGGCTGATTTGACGTCAAGTTGATATACTTTGAAATCTTTCCATGACGCGAAGGCTAGAAAAATCTGGATTGCCTCAAGTCTGGCAACCGGTGCGTAAACTTCATCATAATCTATTCCTTCCTGTTGACTGAAACCTTGAACCACAAGTTGCGCTTTGTTTCTCACCACGACACCTCTGTCATCACGCTTGCACTTAAAAACCCATTTTGTCTTGATTAACTTCTGATTTTGTGGCAAATCGACAAGTCTCCAGACGCCCAGCTTTTCGAACTGTTGCACCTCCTCCTGCATTGCATTTACCCAGCTATCCTCAGTCAATGCCTCTTTGTAGGTTCTGGGCTCTATCTGCGAAATAAAACATTTTAATGAGACTTCTTTCTGCATATCAGCAATAGATGAATAGAAACATGTAAGAGCTTGATCTATTTGATGTCGGGTTTTGACACCACTTTGTAGATCGCCAATAATCTGTTCTAAGGGATGATAAGACAACGTTCGTGGCATAACATTTTCAGGCACATTTACTTCCGATTCTAAGCTCGATATGTCAAGATCAACGGTTTGATCCTCAGCTTCCGTTGGATCCTCGTTAAAAGTCGGAGCGGGTTCCGCTTCTGAGTCGTCAGATTCATCAAATGATGGAGCTGGTTCCTCTGGTTGTTCGTGAGCTGTTCCACTCGGTCCTGCTTCATCATCGTGAGTACCCACGGTGGGTTGAGAAACTTCTATCGGTCTAGATACTTGTTCCTGTGACACAGTTTGTTGATATAAGTACATAAGAGCTAATTCCTCCTCACTCGGCTCGACCGGCAGATCAAATGACTCCAAGAGCTTATCGTAGTCGAACAAGAATCTTTGTCCGGGAAGTTGTGATGATGGAGTGTGCTTCTGACAATCCACGTGTTGAACTTGAATCACCTTACCAAGGCATGGTACAAACACCCTCTTGAGTGGGCTAGCGTAACCTACAAAGAAACCCAAATTAGCTTTAGCGCCAAATTTACCATTTTCATCAATAAAAGTACAAGGAGACCCAAATGGCTCCAAAAACTCAAGATTCAGCTTATAACGGTGCAGCAGCTCAAAGCAAGTCTTTTTATACTTTTTGAATGTGAGAACTCTATTCAAAGTGTAACAAGATGCTGATACTGCTTCACTCCAGAAAAAGATTGGCAGCTTGGAATCGGCTAACATTGTACGTGTTGTCTCAATTAGGGTCCGATTCTTTCGTTCAGCTACGCCGTTTTGCTGTGGTGTGTACGGCGCACTGAATTCATGAAGAATTCCCTTCTCATTGCAGAACTCGTACATCTTGTTGTTCTTGAATTCCGTTCCGTTGTCGCTCCGAATCCTCCGGATTGGCAGTTTATATACCGTTTCCATTTTCTTGAAAAGCACCATCAAAGACTCAAAAGTTTGATCTTTTCGTTCCAAGCACACTACCCAAGAAAATCTCGTAAAGTCATCAGTCACCACCAAGCAATATAAGTCTCCGCTGATACTCTTTACGTTGACAGGCCCGAAGAGATCCATGTGCAATCTCTCAAGAGGTAACCTGATTGTATTCATCATCTTCAATGGGTGTGACTTCCAAGTTTGCTTTCCTTTCTTACATGCTACACAATCATCATTTAAGTGAAAATTCTTCAAATTTACACCATCAACTAAATCATTATGTACCAAAAAGTTCATTTTGCGAACATGAATGTGGCCCATCTTACGATGCCACATTATTGAATCTTTTTCTGTCGCTTTAGTCTTTGACACAAAACACTGTTTCTGATGAGTTGTTGGTGTTGCGATGTTCATATCAAGATAATAAAGATCATACTCCCGCGGAGCACGCAACAGCACCATCTCATCAGGGATTTTAAACCCTGGTTTCAAAACCACACATTCAGTTTTTGTAAAATGAACACTAAACTCTTTATCACAGATTTGTGAAATACTGAGTAAATTGTTTGTTAACTCTATTATGTAGTTCACTTTGTCGAATGAAATCACGCCATTTGACAGCGTTCCTTGACCAACGATTCTTCCACCTTGATTCCCGGCAAATCCAACATAGCTTCCATTTACAGATTTGACATCGTAGAGAAGAGCAAGCGTCCCAGTCATATGCCGTGATGCGCCACTATCCATAATCCACTTTGACAGAATCGACTTGGGCAGCCCCTGCAAACATCATAGCAAATTTATTCAAACAATGAACTCCATGATTTCTTAACTGTTGAAACACTTCCAAACACTACATCACACTTCTCATCAACTTTTGGAATACTGAAGATCACATTTGGGACAATAGGTTCAACTTTTGTTTTTAAAATGTTTTCTTTGATTGGAGGAAACTCTGCAAGAAACTTATCAAGCTCAGATTCAAATTCATGATTATCATTAGCAACCACTTTTGATTCATAAAATTCTTTTACCCCTTTGACTTTTCTGTCAACCATTTTTCCAAAAATATTTAGAACATTTGGATTAAAGGCTTTTGAATCAAACTTTAACTCATTCTCCATTTTCTTCACCTCAACTGATTGTTTTGGTTTAACCACCCATGACTGATTTTCAAAAAAAATTTGTTTTAGGATAAAACTTTGAAGGCTTTTGAGACTTTGAAGATTCACCAATCTCGGATGTCGATTTCGGCTTATCTTCCGTCTTCAAAGATTCACCCCTTTTCAAGATGCGGATTGGTGAAACCATTTGTTTTTTACCCTTTTTGTCAACTTGTGACTTAGGTCGAGGTTTTTGAACAACAGATTGAAATACAGGTTTTTCGAAAACTTTCTTGCATTGTTTTGCCATGTGCCCGATTTCATTGCAGCGATAACAAACTCTTTTGTCATACTCGACAAAAGTTGATTTGAATGATTCTACTTTCAGTTTCTTAGCTGCATTGAAATCGTCAACTGCTTTTTGACTAAAAATGTATTCCTTCTCATCATCCACACTTGGTCCAACAATAAAAACATCATTCATTTTATCTTTTGGCTTAACAACCTTCTTAGCCATCTTTTTCTCAAAACCAATTCCTTTGTTTTTAAAGTTGTTACCATTTTTCTTGTTACTATTACCTTCCCATTCCTTTTTCCCCGAGTTGTTGACACGTGTTGTAACAAATGACTTTTTAGATTTTGAAAAGAATTCTTCGTTATTAACCTCATCAATGTTAATTTCAACTAATTTGAAAACTTTCTCAACATTCTCAATTTTCACATTCTGAAGAGGATACTCGAAATCGGAGTAAAGTTTGTCTGTTCCAATCATAGTGTATACTACCATAATCGGATCATCATTCACACTCTTATCCGATTTTGGTATGAACCGTTCCAAGAAATTATCCTCATCTTCACATTCAGAACTAGAACTTTCCAAATGTGTTTTCACAGTTTCAAAATCTGAGTTATCACTCTCTTCATCTAACACTTTGTCAACAACGGTCTTTATAACCTGTGACTCATTGTCAGTGTCGGACGGAGAGAATGTAACATCAATGCTCTCAGGCAATTCATCCTCAATTGTTTTCAACTTGAGATTCAATGCAGATTCCACCCCATCTGGATACTTCTAAGTGTAATGATTCCACATTGGGGGTGGAACACTGTTAAAGACCGGTGCAGCATTGGGCTGTTGTGGAACAATTTGTTCAAGAACATAGGACGATGCAACATAACTCATCAAGTTCTTATCAATTCGCTCATTTTCAATTTTAGTCAATTCCAATTCTTTCTTTAATGATGCGATTGTGTCAATATGAAAATTAACTTCCACTTGTTTATCAAAAAGTGTTGCTTTTGCAAGTTTTGTGGCTTTATCATTTTCAACACTTTCTTCTTTAATCATTTTAACTGATCTGGCTAGTGTATCATATGCTTCTTTGATTTGTCCTAGATCAAATTTTAACATGTCAGCATGTTCTTTCAATTCCTGAAACTTAATGTCTTTTTCAAGACACTCCATGCACGGTTGTAAACACTTTTGGCATGGTGTTTCAGATATTGAATCCACTTTCTCAACAATTTCAGCTTCATGAGCATTTTTCACTTCCTGTTTACCGACATCTTTGGACTCTGACTCAGACACTTTCTCAGTTTTGACCTCCTCAATTCCTGACTCCTGATCCGACTCCTTTTGAACTGACTCGATACCGACAGACTCGGACTTCACAAGTTCTGTGTCTACCTCTTTCAGTTTCGCCATGAGAGCCTTGTCAGCAATTTCTTTCAAAGTGTCTTCGGTCATTTCCTTTGTCACATCGATCATTTCTTCAACAAATTCTTTCTTCTCCTCATATCTTGGACACAATCCAGTCTTCGGTTCTTCAAAGAAACCTGCAAAATATTCAAAAATTTTAGGAGGCATGATAGATCTCAACGAACTAGCTAATACCTCCTGCTCAGATTGAAAGTAATGAACTTCAGCAGCTATTTCTTCAAAATTGTCCACATTTTCAGTAGAAACCTCTTCAACAACTACAGAAACATCTTCAGTAACTATTTCTGGTTCAGACACCATCTCAGAAATTTTAACAACTTCAGCCATCATTGCCTGTCCATCGCTACCGGGGATATATTTATCCCAGCTGAAACCTGCAGCTACTTTCTCATCGTCTTGATTCACGATCATTGCTTTTTCCGGTTTATTCTCAATTTGTGGCCTTTGAATTACAGGTTGCTGATTTGGTCGATGATAAATCGCTTGCCTGTAGTAATCATTGGTGAACGGGTTTTGATGATTGTTTACTTCACGGTTGGGACATTCTCGTTTGAAGTGACCACGTTCTTTACATTTAAAACAAGTAACTTTCGACTTATCGAACCCTAACTTCTGATCGGGACCTGATAAACTGTTCCTGCCTGTAATTTCCATGAAACGTTGAGCCCTCCTCACCAGACTAGCCATGCCCCATTTGATATCAATCAGTTCAAGTTCTTCGGGATCAATTTGGTCGTAATCCTCCTTCGTCATGTCAGGATTACCGATTCTCCCTGCTACTAAGCCCTCATAAGCCTCAAGAACGGAAGCAAGCATTGCTATGTGTTGTTTTGCGGCTTTTTCTGTGATCTTGTTTCCATTCTTTATATTCACCGCGATGTTGCAATGCACCCTAGAAACATAAGCCTGATTATTTGAACTTGTAAAGCTTTGAGGTGAAGATTGCTCTTGAGCTTTGAAGTTTGGATCATAGTTCGCGAATGGTGAAAAATTGCCAGATTGAGGAGTGTTTGAAGAAACACTTGAGGTGTTATCAGCAATGAACCCTGTCTGTATTTTTGGGCTTTCATTGGTTGAAACTGAAGGGTTGCCTTTGTAATACAGAGACACATCTTGCTGCACACTCGCTAAGTTCATTTTCTTGATTTTCAACAATTCCAGCTCTTGAGCTTCAATTTTCTCTATGAAAGCACTAAGATTCAGATTTTCAAAGCCTGCACTGTTTTTCAACATCATCAAATATGTACCCCACTCTTCATATGGCAAAGCATCTGCCAATTTGTCGATTAATTCTTCATTTGTCTTGGTAATTTCCAATCTCTTCAACTCCAATACTAAATGGCAATACCTATCAATCAAACTTTTTGTGGTTTCACCTTTCATGTAAGTGAAAATGTCAAATTCTTTCTTTAACAACGCCTTTTTGTTCTTTAGCATGGATTCGCTCCCTTTAAATTTTGCTTTCAATGCCTTCCAAATAGAATAAGCATTATTCTCGTGTTGTAACAACACCAAAATATCCTCCTTGATTGCTTGTTCAAGAATGCTAATCATCTTTTTCTCTGCTTTGAAATCATTCTGCTCTGTTTGCGTCAAACTTCCAATTCCTTTTGGTTGATTCCGAGCATCTAGAGGTGGAGCATATGGTGCCTCAACCTTCAACCAACTTTCAAAGTGATTAGCCTGAACCCAGTTCTGAAATCTCCCAGACCATCCCGAAAATTCATCTAAACTCATCAGCTTTGGTGGTTTTTGCATTGTTCCCAATTCATTTTCCATATTAACGTTCTGAATAATACTTCCCGACGTCTGTCCTGCTGTCATACCACTGCCCGAGAAGAAATTATAAAACTCTTGGTTTTCCATTTTAGTGACAAAATTTTTCAAAAATGTTTAACTTTTTGATTAACAGATTGATTTTATCAAAAAACTTTTAACACAGACTGAGTTTCCAACACTCGATCACGTACGAAATGGACTAAACACTCAAACCATGACTTTTATTCAAACACACATCAAATAAGCGAAAACATATACTATGAGTATGTATGAGCGATATCAGGTAATGATCTTATAAGCGAAATCAAGTTATGAGTTATGACCGTATAAGTGAAATCACAAATATGACTAATAAGCGAAATCAGACCAAGACCTAATAAGCGAAATCAGGTGATGTTCAAATGAGCGAAATCACTTTTGTCCAGATAAACGAAATCACTAGTGACCAAATGAGCGAAATCACTTTTGTCCAGATAAACGAAATCACTAGTGACCAAATGAGCGAAATCACTTGTTGTTCATAAAAGCGAAATCACACTGATCAAATAAGCGGAATCTCTGATTTCATGTGTCGTAAGAGCGGAATTAGAGCCTTATGTGACAAAAACACTTGATTTCACTTGTCCGTAAGAGCGAAATCACTCAAGTACAGAAAAGCGGAATCACTTCACGAGCCATTTTAGGTCAGTTTTAGGCCGATTTTAGTTCTGAAAGTCTCAAGAGTTTGTTATTAGACAATTTTACACAATATACTCAAATCTCAGTCCATTTTGTCCGTCGGAAAGGTCTGAAACTCAAAAAGTGTAAGAAAACGGCTTTGATTCGGATCAACTAGCTCACAACTGGCTCTGATACCAATTGTAGGACCATATTTGACAGTCGAGTGAGTCAATCTGAGCTAGAACCTACTGATTATGCAGCGGAAATACACAATCAGCATGAATCAAAGCAAAAACTTAGTAGAAATGAGTAGAAACAGATGCAGATCACTTTAATACGGTTTTCTCATTAATCTTTCACAAAATAATCGGGCAGCAGTTCGGCTCCACTGGACATGAATGCATACCAAATGAGAAAACACAACTACTATTTATAGGGGAGGTGATTCCACTTATATGAACATGTACATATAAGCGAAATCAGCTAGAAGTGATTTCGCTTATATGACACATGTCCATATAAACGAAATCAGAACATGACAACCAGACTTTTACATAATCAACCCCTATACTTTGCATAATTAACACATCTAGACCCTATCTATGAACAACAAAGACTAAGACGCAGGCTTTAGACATTCGTGCACCAACAATGTTTGCTAGATGGCAATCTCATCTTGCCCCATTTGATTTTGAAATAATTTACAAAAAGGGAACTGATAATAGTTTACCTGATTTTTTAACAAGAGAATATTTAAATGAGTAAGGGATCAATAATTCTTAGCTACAATAATTTAAAAAGAATAATAAATGAATATGAATTATATTCATTATTTTATAAAAACAGACTTAGAGAAATATTAAATGATCATTATATGAATCATCAACAATGGCTTGAAGAAATCTCTCAACTTTATGATTGCCTTAATGAATTTAAGTATCGAATAAAGATACTTAAAGAAAAAAGAATTATAATTTCTTGTGGATAAATGCAGGTCTTATGAAGAAGATTAAAGGCCCCCTAAAAATTGTCTTTGAAATAATTCAAAGTGATATTGATGATTTAGAAGCCATGATAAGGGCTAGACAATATCAAATTTATGATCTGATGCAAAATTTTGAGATGCATCCAGAAGAAAGAACAAATAGGCTTTCAGAAAATTTGACAATATTATATTATCATAAGAATCAATTAAAGATTCTTAAAGAAAATGAGAAAATAATCTCTTCTGCCTGATTTTATACTTTCAGGAATGTATCCACGAGGTAGAGGGAAGCAACCCCTTCCTAATACAGGAAGAGGAGGCCGGGGCCAATTAAGACCCTATGGTGATGAAAGAGTTCTTGGGCAATTTGCTCATCAAAGGCTAATAGCCGCCAACATTGCAAATACTGCATCAACCTCTAGTAATACTAGAGGAAATAATACTGATGATAAATTATTTCAAGAGTTTTTGGCTTATAAAGCAAAAACTGAAGGGAAGGATAATTCATCCTATGTCAATATTATGACAGAAGATTCTGATGATGGATCATATGAGCAAAATCCAAATAAGGAGATAATATTGCTTCTGGAATTTAAAGATCTTAAATGGAAAGATCAACCATGGACCTTAATTACAAGGTACCTAGATAACGGATCATATCCAACTGTTTCATATAAACAAAGACATTATTATGAAAACATTCTTAAAGTCACAGAATCTTGTGATATTCACCATTATATGGCTGGAAATACCCAGGAATATAGTTTTAGCAAAATAATTATAAAACAGATAATATATGTTGAAGAATGGGCAACATCTCCTTTAAAAGATAAAGAGATGTATCACCCTGATACCAGGGTCCCTATTAAATTTAATTACTAGGATTATATCGAGGCATTTAATAAAGCCCTCTTATATGAAAATACAAAGAAGAAGCATTCATGGTTTTTCAAAATATGTCCAGAAGTTTATAAACGAGACATCCCAAATTGGGTTTATAAATGGTGGTTATCATATGGCCCTTCGGTAAAAATTTTACCAGAAAAATTAAGAGAAAATTATAATAAATGGGTAGAAATATCTCCCACCTTAATTGAATTACAACATCAAAGAGTCCTAATTGAAGGATTATCTTTATGTCACTTCTTCATTCAATTTGGTATTCCGTGGATCTGGAAATGGTCACCAGAAGTGGGTTATACCCAGCAACAAATTCCTTGTTTAAGAAGAGTTTTTTATACAAAATTCTGGAAGAAAATGATGAAGCTGGACAAAGATGGTGTTCCAGAAGGTCAAGAAACATTACAAAGAATTCATGACACTATAGAATTATATTCTAAGCAAATCCAATTACAAGCCCAGAGAGAATCTCCAAGTCAATTCCAAAAAATAACCAGGAAACTCAAGATGCAAGGAGAAAGCAGTATTTCTAAAAAAGAAATATTGGATACATATTTTAAAGAAATGAAAAAAGATTTAATGAAAAATCTTAAAGGAAAAATTATTCAAACTGATCATATATCAGATATGTCTTTATCAAATTGTTCAGAAGCAGAAGAAGAGGAAAATATTCTTGTAGGAGAATCTCAAGATCCATATGGCTCAGATGAAGAAATTATTCAAGAAGAATTGGAAATAATGATAGAAGATCTCAAAGAAGATCTAAAGAAATCGGTATCCAATGAAGGAGGAGAAGAGGACAAAGAAATAAAGTGAAGACTGTCCACCGTGTGGGACAGAGTGAATTATTAAAGCTCAATCATGCCAGACACAATAATGTCTGCTTTTGAAAATTTCGAAAGAATAATTGATGTATAATTATTGTAGTTTACTGTTTATGTTTTGTTGGTACCTTGAGGCTCTCATTATAAAAGGAGCTCAAGACTTTAGTTTAAGGGGTGTCTGATCTTACGATCAATCTTCTCCTCTCTCTTGTAAAATATTCCAAATAATAAAATAATCTGTGCCGACTGAAGGCTTTCAAGAAATCTTGGTGTTCTTGGTGTATTCCCGTAGAGGTATAAATTTATTTACTTCTAATTATTTATTTTCTTTAAATTTATCTGATATTCATTAGCCTAATGACAGGCTAAGAATCATCTCAGTGTTGAATCCAATCATGATAAGGTTATAATCTATGACTTAAAAAAAAAGTCTGGAAATTAAAATTTTCAAACTTAAGTCTGGATAATTTCGGACTGGTTATATATACTAAACATGCAGATTATTAGCATAGTGGTCGAATTATGGCAGCCCGTCTTGTTAGCCGTTTGATAGGCGTTTTTAAGGGGACCGCTAAAATGAAAACCACCTCTAGTTGTAAGAACCACGGGACCACTTTCTGGCCATTAGATTTTCAAAATGGATGGATGAGATTAAAAGTAGTTAAAAGTAATATTAAATTCTTTTTGTCTTATTATGTCTTTAATATTTTAATCTAAAAGGGTATTTAAGTAATTTTGTTTTTTTGTCTTATTAGTTTTATTGTTTTTTATTACATTTTTGTCCCTATTGTATTAATTGTTTTTTTTTCTAAAATCAGATTTTTTTTATTAAACAACATTTTGAAATCATATTTTTTGATAAAAAAAAATTTACGCGCGTTTTTTTACGACCCGTTTTTTACGCGAGTTTTTTACGACCCGTTTTATGCTCCGTTTTTTCACGCCGTTTTTGTGACCGGATTTTTAAGTGCCGTTTTTTATGGCCGGTTTTACGCACCGTTTTTTGCCGAGCCGTTTTTTACGTCACGATTTTACAAGACGGTTTTACGCCTCATTTTTTACGTCCCGTTTTTACGCGCCGTTTTAGCGTCCCGTTTTTACGCGCCATTTTTTGATGCCCCGTTTTTTCACGCCGTTTTTGCGACCGGGTTTTTACGTGCGGTTTTTTATTCCCGGTTTTACGCACCATTTTTTAGCGTTCCGTTTTTATGTCCCGTTTTTACAATTGACATAAAAAAGTTTTACGTTTTACATAGAAGTTTACGTTTTATATTTAAAGTTTACGTTTTACGTTGTACGTTTTACAGGTTACATAATTGTTTTTTACGTTTTACGTTAAAAATTTTTACGTAAAAAAGTTTTACGTTTTGCGTTAAAAAGTTTTTACAAAAAAGTTTTCGTTTTACGTTAAAAAGTTTACATTTTACGTTTTACGTTAAAAAGTTTACGCTTTACGTTTTACGTTTTACGTTAAACTTTTTAGACTTTTCGCGTTTTACGTTAAACTTTTTACGTTTTACGTTTTACGTAAAACTTTTTACGTTTTACGTTAAAAATTTTACGTTTTACGTAAAACTTTTTACGTTTTACGTTATACGTAAAACTTTTTACGTTTTACTTTAAAAAGTTTACGGTTTACGATAAAAAGTTTACGGTTTACGTTAAAAAGTTTACGGTTTAACTTTTTTTTTTTACAAAAACTTTTTTACGCAAAAACGAACGCACCCAGAAATCGCAAACTCGGGGGGTGTCTCAGATTTATTGTTATCATCATCGACTAGGGGAAAAAAATAAAAACCAACAACATCAAAACAAAGTGTATCTCGAAAAAAACGGCGTTTGGCTCAGAATATCCGATAATCAAAAGGCTGCAAAAGTGGGGTTGCATGTTCAAAAAACCTACCCTCCGCCGTCCTTGCCGTGCCATCGTCATCAAAATCTACGTGTTTTTTTATTTATTTAATTTTTGTTTGCATCATCGCCTGCCCAATCCATCAACGACAAAACGAGATCTGGGGACCAACAACATCAAAACAATGTCATCAACAGCAAAAACGAGATCTAGAGACCAAGAAATACCAACATATCAATGTCAACATATAGACGTCATCAAAACAAACCCACAAAATTTCAAAGAAATACCAACTGATCAATACTAACAGATCTAAACAAACCGATCAATATCAACAGATCTAAACAACAAAATTTCAAAGAAATACCAACAACAAGAAATACCAACAGATCTAAACCACAAAATTTCAAACCCACATTTTTTTACAATAGATCAAATCAAAATTCAAACCCACAAAATTCAAACCTGCATCCGGTGCACCGTCAGAGAGATGGAAATAACCACCGAATCAAGGAATCAAGGAACACCATCATCGCCGTAAAAAAAACCCATCATCACCGTCAAAAAACCCACCACCGTCGCCATTAATCCTCACCGGCAAAACTTCACCACCGTCGCCGGAGAAAGATGGGGGCCGCCGTCACAGGTGTGGGTGACCCACCACCACCGTCGCCGGCAAAACTTCATCCACCGTCACCGACACACCGCCACAAAAAAACAAATCAGCCGGCGATTGATACTCCGTCACTGTCAAACCCACCACCACAACTCGCCCTTCACCATCGTCGTCTCCGGCGTCTGAAACTCCGGCGACTAATGTAACATCCCGAAAATACAAATTCTTAAATTCATAATTTAGTTGCGAATAAATTTGTGAGATAATCTAGTTAGTAAAGACACTAACTTAGTTAGTTTATCACTTAATAGTAACTTGAGACATAGAAATAAAATAAAACAAACAAGAGGGGCCAAAAGTGTTAAAATTGAAAATAGTTTTAATAAAAAAACTATTTTATTAAAACACAAACTAAAATCTGGAAGTGGGGATCGACCAGAACAAGGGGATGGGCGACCTGAACTCATTCAAAACCCTGGTTCATGCTAAATCCTACAAATTGAAGATCCAATTGGCTCCCAAATTGAAATCTGAGTTAAGATTAGTAATCCCCATCACAAGGGGGTTGTAAGGTATGTAAAATTCTATGAAAATTCTCTGTTTGAAATTCTTATGAATTTGGGAGTTTCAAAATTTGATTATGCATGTATGTGATTTGGTTAGATTAGGGATAATATAGTGTCTAGAAGTGAAACCTAGACAACTACATCTGAAATCATGTCCAAATTCAGGAAATTCCATGAACACATTGAAGGTGGGTTGTGGGTTTTACAATATGATGATGAACACTAGGGTTTAGAATGATTATTCTAGTGTAATTTGATGATAGAAAGTGATTTCAGAAAAGTATGATGTTTAAATGATATATGAAGGCTATATTGATGTTAAGTTAGCTAATTAGCAAGCTATGAACTTGAATATGAAAGATATAAAAATTCTGCCCTTATAGTGTTTGATAAAATGCCTCAAAGAAGGTTTGAAACTGAATTGTTAAGTTAAAAACGCATAATTATGATGTATGTTAAAATGTGCGTTATGTATGTGAAACAAAGAGTTCTAAACATAAAGTGATTGAACTCTATAGGAAAGGAAGCCGGGGCATCTAGCGGGCAAACCGGTGTGGACGCACGTTTGAAAGGCTTGCTTTAAAGGTATGTAACTTGACCCGTTACATTAAGTAGATTTTGATGATTATATAATGCGTAATTGAATTTTTGAATAAGGATTGTTTTGAATTAAAGCGGTGATGTCGCTATATTGTATAATAAGTTAAATTTGGTTGGAACTCGTTGGTAGTCGTCACAAAAAATGATTCCTTAGACGAGCCAAACGGGTCGAATAATCAAGTGAGGCATGGTCAATGCTCCGGAAATATGATGTATTGATCTTTGATATTGGTATATATATATATAATATATTAGAAATACGAGAATTTAATGTATTGGTATGCTAGAAAAGTGAAATCCGAGATTTGGGTTTGAGTGTAATAAACAAATCAAACAAAACATGGATTTCCAGGGACTACCGTAAGTTACGGTAGTACCGTAACTTACGGTAGAGGGCAGGAGTTTACGGTGGTTCACCCCTGTTTTACGGTGGACCAGAAGCTTCCAGGACTTACCGTAACTTACGGTGACAACGTAAGTTACGGTAGAACAAGAAATAAAATTGTGTTTTATTTTTATTCAATTTGATGTTGGATCTCATGTTTATGTACTATATAACAATGTCAAAACGAATATTTTAATGGTTTTGACTCTAGGTGACGAGGTGGATCTTACGGATGGCGGTCAAGCAAATGTCGAAGAACCGAACACGATTTTTGAAGCTTCCGCAATGTTTTAATCTTACTTAGACTTTGTGCATGGGTTGTAAACAATTTCTTAAACAATTTTTGAATGTTCCAACTTAGTCATTAGTTGACTAAGGTTTATACTCAATGTTGTAGAAGGCGCTAGGCGCTAGTCGGGCGGTGAGGTACAGCCTAGGGATTAATCGGGATTAATCAGGATTAATCGGGATTAATCGGAATGGGATTTTTATATGTATTTTTTCAAAATTATATATATATACCCAATAATATAAAAATAATACTTCAAAATTCACATAAATACTTCAAGTTTCAGATAGTATGGTTCGATTTTGACCGATTTTGACCAATTTTGACCGCCTAGAACCGCCTAGGACCGATTTTGATCGATTTTATTGTCCGATTAATCCGATTTTTGACCGCCTAGGACCGATTTTGACCGATTTTTTACCATGACCGATTAATTGACCGACTAGCTCAAAATTAGGCAGTAGATGACCGCCTAGGCCGATTTCTGCAACCATGTTTATACTACTTGTGAACTTGACTTATGAAACTTATGTTATTTTAATATCTTTTGGTATAAAAATTAGTATTAAATTCAAGTAAAATTTTAAGGGTGTTACAACTAAAACGGTGGTGTTTGGGGGTCGCCGATGTAGGTGTGGTGCCGGTGGTGTTCATAAGCTAAAGATGATGATGGTTGTGTTCATAGGCTGAAGATGATGAAGATTATGATCCTTCCATCTTCATCAAAGATGGAGAGAAAATGCTTTAATAGATTCAAAATATTGAAATGAAGAATGAAGAGAGAGAGAGAGTGATATGTAAATGTCTCTAATAAAAGAGACAGAAGAAAAGACAGACTGACATTGAATTGATATATAGAGTAAATTACCTAAATACCCTTTTGGTTGGCATAATATGATTGGTGGAGAGTGGTTCTCACGGTTCTTACAACTGGGGTTGGTTTCTATTTTAGCGGCTCCCTATATATATATATATAGGGTAAAGTTCATGCGAGAACCACCTTTATTGCGAGAATAGCGAGAACCAATGTGAACATAACCTAAAATAGCTAAAAAAACCTAACCCCCACCCCCCCCCCCCAAAAAAAAACCTAAACCCCCCACCCCACCCCCCCCCCAAGCTAAATGCTAAAAACTAAAACCCCCAAAAAACCTAAAAAAAACCCAACCCCCCCACCCTCCAAGCTAAAATGCTAAAAACTAAACCCCAAAAAAACCTAAAAAAATCTAACAATTTTTTTTAAATATTTTTTATGTTAAAATCGCTACTTTTAGTAGCAAAAAAAAATCTTTTTATTTTGCTACTAAAAGTAGCGATTTTAGCATAAAAAATATTAAAAAAAAATTTGTGTGTTTTTTAGCTATTTTTAAGCATTTTTGGTTGTGTTCACATTGGTTGTCGCGGTTCTCGCAATAAGGCGTGGTTCCTAACGGATCTTTGTCCTATATATATATATATAGAGAGAGAGAGAGGGGGGGGGGGAGGAATGTTCATTTGAGAGAAATTTAATGTGATTAGAAAAAAGAAGAAATGACATGATGGTAAAACATTAAATAGATTGTAACTCCTCTCATTAATTATGTTATCTCTTATTAATAAAGCAAAAAACATTTTATCCTGCATATTTCAAAATTAATCCTACATATATATCTTACACTTACTGGAATTTATCTTACGCATATTTCAAAAATTTGCTTCTCATTTGAACCCTCCACTATATATATATATATATATATATATATATATATATATATATATATATATATATATATAAGGGATGGTTCAAATGAAAACCACTTTTATTGTGAAAACTCGAAAACTAACTAAAAAAAGCCTAAAAAACACACAAAATATTTTTTTTTCAATTTTTTATAAAAATTGATAGTTTTTATATACGAAAAAAAACTTTTTTTCAAAAAAAAAAAAAATTTTTTTTTTTGTAGTACACATTACACATGTGCACTACACAAAAAATTTTTTTTTTTTTTTTGAAAATTTTTTTTATATAAAAAAACCTGCGAAAATTAATATGCAAAAAAAAAATTTTGGTATTTTTTTTTTGGCTTTTTTAATTAGTTTTCGAGTTTTCACAATAACTAGTGGTTTTCATTTGAACCTTCCCCTATATATATATATATCCCAGTTATAAGAACCGAGAGAACCACTTTTCAAACATTAAATCTTCAAAATAGATGGATGAGATTAAAAGTAATTAAAACTAATATTAAATACTTTTTGTCTTATTATGTCTTTAATATAATAATCGAAAATGTTAGTTTAGTAAATTTACTCATTTTTGTGTTTTTGTCATTATTTTTTTATTACTTTTTTGGTATTATTATATTACTTGTTTTTTTTAGATAGAATTTTTTTATTAAAAACAATTTTAAATTCAGATTTTTTAACAAAACAAATTTTTTTTGCGCGTCGGTTTTTGCACGCCGTTTTTACGCCTGGTTTTTTCACGCGTCGTTTTTTAATGCGTCGTTTTTGCACGCCATTTTCACACCCGGTTTCCCACGCGTCGTTTTTTTAACGGGCCGTTTTTACGCCCCGTTTTAACACACCGTTTTTTACGTCCCGTTTTTTTACGCGGCGTTTTTATGCCCCGTATCACGCCCCTTGTTTAGGCACCGTTTTATCACACGTTTTTTTACGTTTTACAATTTACGTAAAATAAGTTTTACGTTTTACGTTAAAAAGTCTTTACATAAAAGTTTACGTTTTACGATTTACGTTAAAAAGTTTAGGTTTTACGCTTTACGTTAAAATTTTTACGTTTTACGCTTTACGTTAAAAGGTTTACGTTTTACGCTTTACGTTAAAAAGTTTTCGTTTTATGCTTTACGTTAAAAAGGTTTTACGATTTACGCTTTACGTTAAAAACTTTATGTTTTACGTTAAAAAGTTTATGGTTTTAACTTTTACGTTAAAAACTTTACGTCTTACGTTAAAAAATTTACGTTTTACGTTAAAAAGTTTACGGTTTTAATTTTTTTTTCAAAAACTTTTTTACACAAAACGAATGCACCAAGAAATCGCAACTCGGTAGGTGTCTCAGATAGATTATTATCATCATCGACTGGGAAAAAATATAAAAAATCAACAACAAATATCAAAACAATGTTAGGATTCTTGAAAAAAAATGGGTTTGGCTCAGATTTTTTTCTGATAATCAGAGGCTGCAAAGTGGGGTTGCAGGTTCAAAAATCTACCATCCACCAACCCTGCCGCGCCATCGTTATCAAAATATACGTTTTTGTTTGCATCATCACCGCCCAAATCCAAACGGATCAAAACCCACATAGTTCACTGTTCAAAATCTACCAAAAAGCACCAGATTCAAAACATTCAAAAAGCACCAGATTCAACAGATTCAAAATTCAAAAGCACCGACATTCAAAACATTCAAAAAGCACCAGCAACAACCACCAGCAAACATTCAAAAGCACTAGCAAAAACAACCAGATTCAAACATTCAAAATCACCGGCAAACACCGTCCCAAGGGTACCGCTCACCCACCCCTGTGCGGCGACGACATCCACTGGAGACGGCAGTGGCATCCACATAAGCGAAGCCCTCCCCCTTTTCTGCTCTGATCTCCACATAAGTGAAACCGCCTCCAACACCAGCACCGCCGACCAACCACCTCCCCCCATCGTCTTCCGCCGCCGACCAACCACCTCCTCACCACCGATCAAACATCTTTTGGGTTCCTTGGAGGAGATGAGAGATGGGTTGCAGATCTGAGGGTCGCCGGAGATGGGTTGCAGGTCTGAGGGTCGCCGGAGAAACGAAGGCGCCGGAGAAACGAGGGGTCCGCCGGAGTGGGTGCGGTGTTTGGGGGTCGCCGGTGTAGGGATGAAGATTTGGCGATCTTCAGAGATGAGATAGATGAGAGACTTATGAGAGATGAGAGAGATTTATGATAGATGAGAGATGGGAGAGATTTTGAAAAAGTCAGATAATTTAAGGAAGAGAGAGAGATAGATTGGACATTTGAAGGAAATGACCAAATTACCCCTTATTCTGATTGATTGAGAGTGGTTCTCATGGTTCTTACAACTGGGGATGGTTTCTATTTTAGCGGCTCCATATATATATATATATATATATGTGTGTGTGTGTGTGTGTGTGTGTGTGTGTGTGTGTGTGTATATATATATATATATATATAGGGGACCGCTAAAATGAGAACCACCTCCAGTTGTAAGAACCGTGAGAACTTTTTGATCCGGGGCGAGTTGGACCAATTTTTTTTTCATAAACGTAGATGCTTGTATTATAAACACATTTGTAAAAAAATTCAAAAACAAATGTCGTGTGTGTAGTTTTGAACACCACAAGTTTGTGTTTACGGGTACCGTAAATTTTAAATAAAATTTACGGGTCCCGTAAACGCAAACTTTGGGTGCTCAAAACTACACACCCGACATTTTTTTTTTGAATTTTTTTTTACAAATGTGTTTATAATACATGCATCTATGTTTATGAAAAAAAAATTTGGTCCACCTCACCCCGTACGGTGTAGTTCTCACGGTTCTTACAACTGGAGGTGGTTCTCATTTTAGCGGTCCCCTATATATATAAAGGGGAAGGATAAAACGAAAACATACTTGAGTTGAGAAAACTCAAAAAAACCTTTGTAAAAACCCCATGTCACATTTTTATTTTTCTCTAAAAAAAATAGGAAATGTAACATACATATATTTGAACATTTTTATAACAGAAAAACAAAAAAAGCGCCGAGTTGTTTATTTTTAAAAAATGTTAAAAATTTCATATTACATAATATATATGTCCAAAAAAATGTAACATACAAATTTTGAACATTAAAAAAAACTAGTGGGCACTTTTTACATTTTTTATAAAAATGTTCAAGTACATTTATGTTACATTCCCTTTTTTCAGAAAAAAATAAAAATGTTACATATGGTTTTCTTGAGTTTTCTCACCTCAAGTGGGTTTTCGTTTTATCTTTCAGAGGTGATTATCTTTAATCATGTCATTTGTGTAACTTGAATTAAAGACCTCTAAACCTAAATGTAGGTGTTCCACCTTTGCCAATGGCCATCAACCCATTGAAACAGATTAAAGATAAACTTAAATACCTTTAATCATGTCTTATGTATGTATGTATGTATGTATGTATGTATGTATGTATGTATGTATGTATGTATGTATGTGTGTACGTGTGTATCTGTGTACGTGTGTACGTGTGTATGTGTGTATGTGTGTATGTATGTATACTAGCAGAATGCCAGCGCGATGCGGCGAGAGCGATGCATCACATTGCGATGCTCGTTTTTTTGTAGTTTTCTTATTCATATAATATTTATTATAGCATTATTATGATAGATATACATCTAAAGCGAAGTAATCGGATAATCCATTTCATTGTGTTGTGCATGGTTTAGTGGGACCGGTTATTATCCTCAAAAGAAGCCGAAACCAAAGTCATTAGTTACTCTATTTTATTACCAATCGGTTTTCAGTTAATCACTTCGGTTTATTCGGTTAGATTGACGGTTTTTGGTTTGGTTCATTTAATTTTCAGTTAATAGCAAAAACCAAACATGGGCTAAAACTTTTGCTTAGAATTGTGCATGGTTCAGTCGGTTCGGTTAGATTTACGGTTTTCGGTTTGGTTCATATAAAGGTCTAAATCTTTAATGAATAGTGTTAACCGGACAAACCCGAAAAGGATATGATAGTGTAAACTGGACAAACCCGAACAAGGTACCGTTGTACGTTTTAATCCACACAACACTTACGGTTGCAATTAAATATGTATAAGTAAAACGATATTATTTTTAGTGCTTACTTCTGTTCAACCTACTTATCCTTTAAAATAAAATATTATGGACACGTAACAATATATTTTGCATACACACATGGATCTTCGATTAAAAAAACGAAATGCAAATAACCTGCTAAAATCGACAAAAAGGTTATTCCATTATTTAGGGAGATCATCTAATTCAAACAAGTGTGTTTTAGCCTATTAAAGGGTTCTCTTTTTCATTACGGCCACATACCAGTTCATTAGGTATAAAACATTATTAGATTGAGAAAACTAATAAAACATTATTTTAATGAAACCAATTAGATAAAACAAGTGAGCTTGTTTGATGTCAGTTCACTACTTGCTAACCCATGCAAGTGTGTGCACCCAACCAAGTAAATACACAAACGTACAGAATACGAACAAAGCTCACATTAAACCTGTATGTATAAGGTCTTGAAATTTTATCTAGTTGTCGGAACAAATTTGTGAACAATCTTAATCAAACGAAATCGGAGTGAAAATGGTTGGAATATTATTAAATTGATAATAATGACAACAATGTAGAGAGTCTTGAGCATTTGAAATCTGATAAGACGCATTGCTTTAATAACTTTTACACTAATGCATCATCTACTTGTACATTTTAATCCGCACAACAATACTGACCAAGACAACGATCGAAACGTCGGCAAAAATGAGTAGAGGTCACCACGATACATTTGGATTTTTTTTAAAACATTATAGTTTATAAGATATGACAAAAATACGTAAAAGAATTACAAGTTTGTTGTGGAAGGGGAAAAGTGTAACTAATTATCCATAATTTTGTTGAAATAAAGGGATTTAATTGTAATAATATGAGTGATTAAAATATAATTATAATTTAAAAGACCAAGTTACCCTCATTCTAGGGGTGTTTTTATAAATAAATAGGGAAGAAGTTCTTATTTTTTGGGTATCTTAAAATACCCCTCACTTATTCATTATAATATAGTATAGATAATATGAAGGATTAAAATATAATTATTGTTCAAAAGATCAAGTTACCCTTATTCTAGGGGTGTTTTTATAAATAAAGAGAGAATAAATTCTTATTTTTTGGGTATCTTAAAATACTTCGCCCTCATACATTATAATATAGTATAGATAGATAGAATGATTGTATGTTGATAGTTAGTAGTTGTGTATAATCGATCACTAAATAAAAAACGAGATAATCCAAAACCAAAAGAGGTCATGTGCATGGCCGGCCCAATCGCTTGATAGGTTTTAAGTTGCAAAAAAATAAGTCTTTCTCTATAAAAACTATTGTATTGAACAATCTCTTTTTCTTTTGGGCTGTTGGGGCCTGGGAGCCGCGTGATGAGGAGATCAAAACCTCATTCATCTTTCATTCCTCAATCACCACAGATTCACAACAAACTTTATAAGATGAATCTAAGTTCATCACTCCATGAGCTGCTCGTTTTTCCTGTACATCCTTCGGGATACTACTAAAAACCTTTTACATCCATTAATTTTAGGCTTTGAAAGCTTGAATTTATAATATAAATATTTTTCCATTTAATTTTTTTAGTAAGTATTTGTGGTGAATATATCATGGTAAAAAATTGTAGTTTTTTCGATGGTATATGTAAGGTGTAAACGTGTAAAGGAGCTGAGCCGGAATTCGTCTAAGCTTAAGCTTGGCCATTTAGAGCTCTATTTCTAATGCTTGAACTCGAATTGTGAGTAGTTAATTTCTAAGCCCAAGCTAGCTCAGCTCAAATAATGGTTATGCATATAAATAAGGATAATAATTATATAAATAATACTTATTAAACAAGCTAAGTTAAGGGTTAAAACTCTAATCACTAGAGTAGCTCGAATTTCAGATATCTCTAAACAATTTGAGGTTGAGCTCTTGCAAAATAAACGAATTGCGCCCTCACCTTAGTTGAGCTCAATCTAGACTCATTTACATTTCAAAAAAATATGGCATTTATGTAAAAGAAGATAGATCAAAGAAGTTAAATAAAAGATATAAGACTAAGTGTAGTGGTTTAACAAAAGAGTTTGTTAAAGTGGCATGTCAATACTACTACACAGGTGGTGAGCCTTTAACTACATTGACAATGAGCCTTTAGATTAAAGGGTGAGGTGGACAGGTGGCATGCTATTTACGGCCGACTACAATTAATCTAAATGTAATGTAATGTAATATAGGTATTTTAACCTAACTACCCTTTCCTTTACCATCCGAAAGTTATCTATTTCTCTTTCTCAAATCATCCCAGGCCCAATTCATGTCTATGTCTCCCAGACATACAAGAAAACAAAACTCTCTCCAAGTAGCTGCAATAACTTGTAGAATAAGGTTTTCCACCTATGTTAAGGGTGTAAGGGACGCTCCATCTGTTAAAATAGTCTTCTCTCTACCTCAGTCCTATTTTATCATGTCAACTCTCATCTTCACTCCTCTTTTTGTACTCAAACCTAAGGGGTGCTCCACCCGTTAAAGTAGTCTATTTCATTTTTTTTTATTTCTAAAAATTATGCATAATAATTAAAGCATATTTTAAACTAAATAGAATTACATTAAATTAGAAAAAGACATTACATTAATTTAAAATTAGGAAAATAAAAACATAAAACATAACTAAATATTAGAAATTACATGACAAATTATAATTTTTGGTTATCTTGCATTTTCGAGCTAGAGTAAATAGCAACATCTCTGGTAGAACATTGTCGTGTGGCATCAACGTTTTTTTTGTTTATCCATTGTGTGTTTGGTTTGTATTGTTTGGTTGTGATTGGTTTGGTTTGTGAGAAATGATTTGCGAATGGTTGTATTTAAATAATAAAATGTATATTTTTTTTCTGGAGCCAAACGGCTTTATAGCCGTTGGGGTTGTTGCAATGGTCAAAAAAAAGGAGAAACAAGCGGTGAATGCTCCACGTCTCTTCAAGATAACCGGGTGGTCATCGGGGTTGCCGGCGGTGTTCCCGCCAGGTGACTTGTCACTGTTTGCCTTCGTCGGGTGACGCTCCGTACACCCTAAGCTAGTTTATGTACATATATGCATGTTATATCTTTTTCATTTGAATGTATTTTACATATGTAGATGTATGTCATATTTTTTATTTTTTATTTTTTATTTTTGGATGTATAACCATGTTAATTTGTGACCGATCCATAAGTTACATTGTTGTCAATTAATGATTTGTTAGGCTTCTTTCCTTGTCTCGTAAAGTCTGTTGATTGTCCTTCACAGCAATTACTGCATAGACTTCCACGTTTTCCCATCTCTACTCATCTTTTTAGCCATGAATACTCTTAGACTAGTCACTTTAATTATTGAGATGGTGCCTTAATTGCAGTTTAATTAGATTTAGAATTACCCTCCCTATATTGTGCTTTTGAAAGTACGTAGTGTATTCTTTCTGGTGAAGAAATAGATTATATTTGTAATTGTAATGATCTCAAAATTATATTCAAGGGAAAACTGAGTGAGAAAACCCTAATAACATGTGATTATTACATTTAGGCTAAGCGAGAATTCAGATAAAAAGCCATTTTATAATTGTTTATTCGTCATCATACAATTTAACATCATATATATATATACCAACCAGCAACTCATTGAACTTAATAAAAATACTTCATATTGGTCATTATGTAACCTGAATACCCGTCAAATCTAACATGGATGTTCACATGTTAGCGTGATGATTATATTTAAATTCTAACATGACATTTTATGTTAAATACGTATGTGCTAACACGTAATTTGTTGAATACTTCTTGATGAATCCTAAAAACTAGTTTAAAGTTAGAAGAATTATCCTTAAAACTCACATTTAAGGATAAGTGGTGATTAACTGATTATGTTGAAGCATACATATAAAGTCAAAAGTTAAACTTGGTGATCTAGTTTGAATAAGGATGAGAAAGAATAAATAAGGCCCTCACTATCTGCACACTGAGTTTGCCTATCTGCACACTTAGGGTTTAAATACGCTGCGTATTGGTCAATACGCAGCGTATAGGGTTACCCCAATACGCTGCGTATTGGTCAATACGCAGCGTAGATAGACCATAGATCTCAGCGCCTGATAACCAATCATTGCACAGAAAACAAGGTGTATATACGCTGCGTATTGGTTAATACGCACCGTATATAAAAGAGCTGCAAATTTGGGGTCATTTTGATAGGTTTGAAGTGTCAAATTTTTGCAAGGTTTATATACGCTGCGTATTGGTCAATACGCAGCGTATTGGTCAAGGACCATTTTTGTCAACTTTTAAAACTTCAGGGACCGTTTATGTAAATTTTCGAAACATCAGGGACCATTTGTGTAAACTTACGAAACACCAGGGACCATCAGTGTCAATTTTTGAAACATCAGGGACCATTTTTGTAAAAATTGAAACGTTTAGGGACCAAAGTGTAAATATATAAAAAATATGTAAAAAAGGGGGTCTTCTTTAAAGAACCGGCCCTTGCATGATTCGAACTCGTGACCTATCGTTTAGAACCGCAACGCCTTAACCAGTTCATCCTCTGTCCAGAGCTGTTAGATTATGAAACTTAATTCTTATATACACGAGTTAGTTTATACGCTGCGTATTGACCTATACGTAGCGTATCTGAACACTTCATATACGCTGCGTATAGGTCAATACGCAGCGTATGTTTAAACTTCATATACGCTGCGTATAGGTCAATACGCAGCGTATGTATGTCAGGCTGATTTGACTTTGATGCGATGTTGTCAGGCACGGGAATAAAGTATACGCTGCCTTTTTCACTATAATTGAAAGTCTATTTAGTAGTGCGTGCTGTCTTTTCATCTTCCATTCATTTATCAGTACTTTCTTGGCTCGCTTCTTTCATTCGCATTTCTTTTGTTCTTCAGTAAACAGTTTACATTCCAAACCAAAATCATATATTCTGTTTTTTGCTCAATCTTGTTAAAATGTCATCATTTTGGACCGATAATTATTTCGGTAATCGCTATTCTAACGACACAATGGGAGCAAATGATGCCAATGAGGAGGAGGAGGTTGTGTCTAGAGTCCCTGTTGATCAAAAAACACAGTTGCCAGACTTGAACAAGACTCTCACTCCACCTGTTGATGAACCAAATTACCCGGCGTATCAAGTGTATCCGGATTACGGATACGGGTATGAATCTCCGTACGTGCAACAAAGTGGATACGGTGCTGAGAATGCACCTGTTGATGAACCATATTACCCGACGCAGCAATCGTATCCGGGTTACGGGGTATACGGGGGTGAAGATGGATACGAATGTTACAGTGGATACGGGGGTGAAGGTGGATACGAGGGTGAAGGTGGATACAGTGGATACGGGGGTGAAGGTAGATACAGTGGATACGATAGATATGGGGGTGAAGGTGGTTACAGTGGATACGAAGAACATGGTGGATATGGTTATAAGCCCCGTAACACATCACTTTATGAACCATCTACCCCGGGCAATCCGTTTCAAATAAATGAGGTATCACATTAAAATAATAATTATTATTATTAAAAATATTATAATTATAATTATTATTATTATTGTTATTATTGGTAAAATACTATAATTATAATTGTTATTAATATTATTATTATTATTGTTATTATTATTATTATTATTAAAAATATTATAATTATAATTATTATTATTATTGTTATTATTGGTAAAATACTATAATTATAATTGTTATTAATATTATTATTATTAATGTTAAATACTATATTAACCCTTGTATTTATTATTATTATTATTATTATTAACGTAACTTTTTTTTAGCGTTTCATGTCTCAAACTGATTTGAAGAATTGGGTACAAGAAACGGGAAAGGCGTATGGTTACGTAATTGTTACCCGTCGATCGAAAAATATTGGCGGTACTACTGGGATGGTATGGCTTGTGTGCGACCGTAGTGGTGAGCACCGTAGTAACCCGACAGGAACCCAAAACAGATGTCGTAACAGAGATTTTCTTTGTTCATCCTTATTCAATCACTATGTGGCGTGCATTCCCGTACGTGATGTTGATCGACGCGACCTACAAAACAAACCTCTACAACATGCCATTTGTCCAGGTTGTGGGTATGACGTCGACTGGGAAGTCTTTTTGTATCGCACATGCCGTTATTTGTAAAGAACGAAAGGGTAACTACGTGTGGGTGCTTGAGCGGATCAAGTCAATATTGCATGAATGTATGATGCCGCGTGTGATAGTCATGGATAGGGAGCTTGCCCTAATTAACGCATGTTCTAAAGTATTCCCGAACGCAACCAGGCTTCTATGCCACTTTCACATCCAACAAAATATAGTGCAAAAGTGCAAGGAAGGGTTCGATAAAGAAGATTGGGGGAAATTTATGTCGTACTGGCGGAGATTGTGCGAATCTTCTTCAGAGCCCATGTACAAGTACAACTTGGAGAAAATGTATAACCGACTCGTGGTTGCCAACCGAGAAAGTAAGTGTTCCTTCAACAAACGACTCACCCAATCTATTATATTTTACACACACTTTTACATTTCATTATTTTATTTTTGCAGGTGTCTATGATTACGTCTACGAAAACTGGCTCAAAGACTATAAAGAAATGTTCGTTTATGCGTGGACCGATAAGTGTCGCAACTTTGGTCAGCGCACCACCAACAGAGTTGAGAGCCAGCACGCAAATTTAAAAAGATACATTACGCGCGGGAGTTCATTGGAGCGAATAGCAAGATGCGTCATTGATATAGTTGAAACTCAGTACGATGAAATACAAAAAAGTTTCACTGAGAGCATCGAAAAAACGATGAACCACCACAGACGCCGAGTGTTGGACAACCTACGTGGAAAGGTTTCCCATGAAGCACTTGATTTGCTGGCAAAAGAGCTGACCAGGAAGATGGAGGTGTTGCGGAAACTTAACGCATCATGTGGTTGCCATATGTGGCTTAGATGTGGATTGCCGTGTGCTTGTAGGCTGGAAAACTACAAAAGTACAGGTAAAAAATATTAAAACCAAAAACCTTTTGTTATCTTGTACGATTTAGCTGTTTCTCACACCGTATTAACTTAACTATACAGGGCGTATGATACAACTCGACGACATAGATGTATTCTGGCGTAAGCTTGACTTGCGCCCGTGTAAACTGGTAGACGAGGAAGTCGATGTTGTAGAAGAGCTAAATAATGTGCGGCAACATTTAGAGGCGCAGTCCCCCGTTCAGCAAAAGAGTTTGCTTTCAAAGATAAAAGCGGTCTTCACCCCGAAATTGTCAACCAAGAAACCACCGATCGTCCAGCAAAATACTCGCGGTCGGCCTACATCAAAGAAAGTACAAGAAAGGCTAGATGAAGCTGCCAGGTTAGACGAAGCTGCGAGACACAGCTCCTATGGCGAGGACAGCAACGTATATACCGCTTCCCCCAAACATAGGTACGATTTACCCCGACACAGCTCATACGTACCGTCAGAGGGATCTCATGGAACTGGTTCGGTTGTAAAGTCTGAAAAACCTAAAATGCGACGAAACAGTTCAACGAGTTCTAAAAAGAAAGAGACGCAGGATGATAAGGGTTTTCCATTAATGAAGGGGGACGAGCACTTGTTAAGCATTAGGAGGTTTAAGAATCAAATTCCATCAGAGTTTCACTCTTACATATCGCGTATACAAGATGTGACCCCAGACGGTCATTGTGGGTACAGGTCTGTGGCTGTCGGATTAGGTTTTCTGGAACACGCATGGCCCAATATTCGAAGAGATTTACTACTGGAGATTGGCCATAACGAGGCGCGTTGGAAGCATGTATTCGAAACATATAACAAAGGAGACTTTGAACGAATACGTAAGAGCATCGAATGGCATTCATTGAAAGCGTGCGGTCCAAGTCACTGGATGGATATGCCCCACGTAGGGCTTCTCGTAACGCAAAGGTATAATATTGTCGTCCACGTGCTAAGCATCGAATGGAGCACTACCATCTTCCCATTAAGGGATGCCCCACTAGATCCACGACCTCAAGCGATAACGCTCGTACATGTTCACGGGGGACACTTCATACATGCTAAGTTGGAAGGAGACTACCCCATGCCTTTAACGACCCCGTTGTGGTCGACACATCGATCAATAGCTGCGGAACGGTGGGAAGAAATGTATAGACCGCGGTTACAGCACTACTACGAGTTAATCAATCCTAAAGCAAACAAAGACAGAGAACCGAGTATAAATGAAATCGAAGATTAACCGGAAACTTGTATTTTTGTAAATTGTAGAATTTTTTTAATTTATAAAGTTTGTATAATTTTTAATTTTTATAATTCAAATAATATCATTTTTAATTTATAATTCATATTTTTATAAACATAATTTTTGTATTATTTTTAGCTTTTCTAAATTATATTTGTGCCATTATTTATCAAAAAATATTGTTTTCTATAAATACAAACCAAGGAAAACACACAAAAAAAAATGGACCTATACGCTGCGTAGGGATCCCTACGCATCCTATGATAAGCAAATGACAATAAAGCCCCTGTTTTTGGCTTCCTTTAGCCTCAGAACAAGGGTAAAAACGTAAAATGGCAAACAAATAGGGAGCGTATTGATCCCTACGCATCGTATGTCAAAGGCGGATAATTTCCCCCCCAAATCAAAGTTTAAAAATATAAATATGTTAAATTACGTTTTTGCCCTTCTGTTAGGGCTATACGGGGCTGACAATAAGGGCAAAAGGGTCATTTTCTGACCTTTATATACGTTCCGTAGGGCTCTCTACGACGCGTATATAAAGGTCATGACAATGACCTTTATACCCTTCTATCCATGCTTCGTATAGGCTCAAAAGAAGGGTATATAGGTCATTCTCCTGACCCTTAAATACGCATCGTAGAGATCCATACGGAGCATAGATAAAGGTCAGAAAATGACCTTTTTTCCCTTATAGTCAGCCCCGTATAGCCCTATAGGAAGGGCTAAATGGTAATTTCATAAGTCAAACACCTTTTTTTACTATTGCATACGCTTCGTAGGGGCCTCTACGATGCGTAGAGGTTCTGATTTAAATCAGGAAAACCCCTACGCATCTCTGTTCTTCCCCAAATTACACACACAAAAATACAGAGACATACGCAGGCGACTACGTATTTACGACCGTATACAGGCGAATTCGAAGTATAAACGAGGTACATTCTCAACCTATTTAACTAATTTTGATTTTTTTTAGTATTTTATCCGTAAATTAGGGGTGTATCTTAGGTAATTTAGGGTTTACAGTGAATTAGGGGTGTTTGTTTGATTTGTTTGATTGTTGTGTCTAGTTGCTTTACATGTCTACGGTTTACAGTGAATTAGGGCTTGAGTAGATTTGTGAGGTTAGGGTTGTCCTTTGCTATGGTGTCGGGTCTCGGAGCAGGATAAAGGCAACAACAGAATAACACGCACATACACACTTCTACAGTCATGAGTATGTTCACCTCTTATCTATTTGCATTCCCTGTTATGTTGATTTTGGCATGTAAAGTATATGTATGAGAGTTATTGTTTATACGTGTTTTATGTTGTGTGTGTACATGCTATCGAATATGTGGATTAGGAATGATTACAACATGCATCAGATTAATGTTTGCGAACCATGATCATATATGTTATTAAATACAATTGTGAATAGGTCCGAGTATTGTACGTGATGCATCATGATTTATCTTAGGATATCATGTAAAAGCTTGCTAACATTGATCATAAAGAAGTCTTGATCCTTACATGAAAACTTAGTTTGTGAATTATGTATGCACAGAAATTATCGAATAGTTATGAATTCATGTGGAATACGTGATGACAATTTAGGAAAACGGGCGGGGGTCTATGTTCGGCTTCACGATAAGTGGGAATTTAAACAGAAAATATATATTTTTAAACAGAAAATATATATTTTTTTAAACTTAAATTGAGTTGCTTGCTTATGTGTTTCATTTTAAAATCCTATGTTTTGACTAAATTGTTTCATTTTAAACAGAAAATATATATTTTTAAACAGAAAATATATATTTTTTTAAACTTAAATTGTTTTTTTTTAAAACAGAAAAATGGAGGAAATGAATTTAGAAGAGCATATTCCGGAGCAGCCGCAGCGAAAGCGGCGGGCGCGTCCACCGCCGGATCCTCTCGAGAATCACCCGTATTTGGCGTTTCCTCCGGAGTCCGACGCTGCTCTCCGTTGCGAGAAGCTTCGGAATATGCATATTGGTGAACATTTTGCGGTTTCTTGGAAAACCCTCCGGAAGCTCGAGGTTGAAGATTGGGCGCGGGGGTTTGTTCCCCTTGAATCACCGTGGGATCGTCTGTTTGAGCTATCGTTTACGCCGACCTACAGGGAGATACTGGTCGAGTTTCTGTCGTCGTTCGAGTTTCATCCTCGTCGGCAAGATCAGGTTGAGGACCCCGCGCAGCCCCCTCCCCCGCCCGAGGTTTCTTTTCGCATGGCTGGCCAGGATCGTTCTATGTCACTTGCACAGTTTGCGGTGCATAGCGGTTTGTATACGGAGGCTGAGATCGCTACGGATCTTTATACGAAGGTACGTTTAACACAAATTTTGTATTGTTATTATTATTATTTTAATATATAACATTTAAGATTTAATATTAATTTAACGTTTAATAAACATTCGTGTAAACAGGGGCTAGTAATGGTTGATAAACCCACGCTATTAGGGTTTTGGGCTGAGATCGCGGACATCGCTCATTGGGACCACCAACAATCCAAGGGGAGGGTTACGCTGATTAAGGATCCGCTCTTCAGGTACGTTAGTTATTAAACAGCTTTTTTTTAAACATATTTTTTTTAAACAAAATTTCTTTTTAAATAGAAATTTATTTTAAACAGATTTTTTTTTAATTATTTAGTCGAACTCGAACCGTAACCGGCGTTTAAACCGACAGCCATTTGGGGCTGCGTTTGCAGCCGTAAGGCGCGTACGGTCCTAACGAGCGTCGAAACTAAGTTCGTCGTTAAAATATATATGTTTTTTATTATTTAGTCGCAGTCGAACCGTAAGGCGCGTAGGTCCCTAACGAGCGTCGAAACTAAGTTCGTCGTTAAAATATAAAACGACGAACTTAGTTTCGACGCTCGTTAGGGACCGTTTGTGTCAATTTTTGAAACATCAGGGACCATTTTTGTAAAAATTGAAACATCAGGGACCAAAGTGTAAATATATCAAAAAAGGGACCATTTGTGTCAATTTTAATTATTTACTCGAAGTCGAACCGTAACCGGCGTTTAAACCGGCAGCCGTTTGGGGCTGCGTTTGCAGCCGTAAACCGGTGTTTAAACGGCTGCAAACACAGCCCCAAACGGCAGCGATTTCGCAGCCGTTTACGGCTGCGTTTGCAGCCGTTTAAACGCCCGTTAGGGACCTACGCGAGTTACGGTTCGCCATGGACTAAATAATAAAAAAGTAATATAATTTAACGACGATCTTAGTTTTGACACTCGTAAGGCGCGTAGGTCTCTAAGGAGCGTCGAAACTAAGTTCGTCGTTAAAATATATATTTTTTATTATTTAGTCGAAGTCGAACCGTACGGCACGTGGGTCTCTAACGAGCGTCGAAACTAAGTTCGTCGTTTTATATTTTAACGACGAACTTAGTTTCGACGCTCGTTAGGGACCATTTGTGTCAATTTTTGAAACATCAGGGACCATTTTTGTAAAAATTGAAACTTCAGGGACCAAAGTGTAAATATATCAAAAAAGGGCCACTTGTGTCAATTTTTGAAACTCCAGGGACCATTTAAACAAAATTTCTTTTTAAACAGAATTTTTTTTAAACATAATTTTTTTTAATCATTTAGTCGAAGTCGAACCATAACCGGCGTTTAAACGGCGTTTAAACCGGCAGCCGTTTGGGGCTGCATTTGCAGCCGTAAACCAGCGTTTAAACGGCTGCAAACACAGCCCCAAACGGCAGCGATATCGTAGCCGTTTAAACGCCCATTTACGGCTGCAAACGCAGCTGCAAACGGCAGCGAAATCGCAGCCGTTTAAACGCCCGTTAGGGACCTACGCGACTTACGGTTCGACATGGACTAAATAATAAAAAAATAATATAATTTAACGACGATCTTAGTTTTGACGCTCGTAAGGCGCGTACGGTCCTAACGAGCGTCGAAACTAAGTTCGTCGTTAAAATATATATTTTTTTATTATTTAGTCGAAGTCGAACCGTAAGGCGCGTAGGTCCCTAACGAGCGTCGAAACTAAGTTCGTCGTTAAAATATAAAACGACGAACTTAGTTTCGACGCTCGTTAGGGACCGTTTGTGTCAATTTTTGAAGTCGAACCGTAACCGGCGTTTAAACCGGTAGCCGTTTGGGGCTGCGTTTGCAGCCGTAAACCGGCGTTTAAACGGCTGCATACGCAGCCCCAAACGGCAGCGAAATCGCTGCCGTTTGCGGCTGCGTATGCAGCCGTTTAAACGCCCGTTAGGGACCTACGCGACTTACGGTTCGACATGGACTAAATAATAAAAAAATAATATAATTTAACGACGATCTTAGTTTTGACGCTCGTAAGGCGCGTACGGTCCTAGCGAGCGTCGAAACTAAGTTCGTCGTTAAAATATATATTTTTTTATTATTTAGTCTAAGTCGAACCGTAAGGCGCGTAGGTCTCTAACGAGCGTCGAAACTAAGTTCGTCGTTTTATATTTTAACGACGAACTTAGTTTCGACGCTCGTTAGGGACCGTTTGTGTCAATTTTTGAAACATCAGGGACCATTTTTGTAAAAATTGAAACTTCAGGGACCAAAGTGTAAATATATCAAAAAAGGGACCATTTGTGTCAATTTTTGAAACTCCAGGGACCATTTAAACAAAATTTCTTTTTTAAACAGAAATTTTTTTTAAACATAATTTTTTTTTAATTATTTAGTCGAAGTCGAACCGTAACCGGCGTTTAAACCGGCAGCCGTTTGGGGCTGCGTTTGCAGCCGTTTGGGGCTGCGTTTGCAGCCGTTTAAACGCCCGTTTACGGCTGCAAACGCAGCCGCAAACGGCTGCGAAATCGCTGCCGTTTGCGGCTGCGTATGCAGCCGTTTAAACTTTAAACGCCCGTTAGGGACCTACGCGACTTACGGTTCGACATGGACTAAATAATAAAAAAATAATATAATTTAACGACGATCTTAGTTTTGACGCTCGTAAGGCGCGTACGGTCCTAACGAGCGTCGAAACTAAGTTCGTCGTTAAAATATATATTTTTTTATTATTTAGTCGAAGTCGAACCGTAAGGCGCGTAGGTCTCTAACGAACGTCGAAACTAAGTTCGTCGTTTTATATTTTAACGACGAACTTAGTTTCGACGCTCGTTAGGGACCATTTGTGTCAATTTTTGAAACATCAGGGACCATTTTTGTAAAAATTGAAACTTCAGGGACCAAAATGTAAATATATCAAAAAAGGGCCATTTGTGTCAATTTTTGAAACTCCAGGGACCATTTAAACAAAATTTCTTTTTAAACAGAATTTTTTTTTAAACAGAATTTTTTTTTAATTATTTAGTCGAAGTCGAACCGTAACCGGCGTTTAAACGGAGTTTAAACCGGCAGCCGTTTGGGGCTGCATTTGCAGCCGTAAACCGGCGTTTAAACGGCTGCAAACAAAGCCCCAAACGGCAGCGATTTCGCAGCCGTTTGCGGCTTCGTTTGCAGCCGTTTAAACGCCCGTTAGGGACCTACGCGACTTACGGTTCGACATGGACTAAATAATAAAAAAAAAATAATATAATTTAACGACGATCTTAGTTTTGACCCTCGTAAGGCGCGTAGGTACGTTACGTGCGTCAAAATCCGTAACGAGTAAAAAATATATTGTTTTTTTATCCTCATTTAATCGATGTCGCCTGATTATTATTTACTGACTGGTTTCCATTTATGCAGGTATTTGCACAAAATGATTTCCACTTCGATCACTGCTCGAAACAAAAGCCGGGAGTGGTGTACGAGTGGTGACTTGTTCTTTTTATATTGCCTCTTATACAAGAGGTGGCGCGCTCTCGCCCACGGGTTGGCGCAGTACTTCGCCTCCGCGCATCATCGACAGGAACGCGGAGTGCAATTCGGCGGCGCCTACGTGACCAAGTTAGCCCATTCGTTGGGCTATCATCCGGAGAACGACCGCGGCCGTGTAGGCCCGGCGACACAGCCAAAGCGGATGTGGATGAACACAGTAAACGGGATGCATATTACCAAAGACTTTCCATGCGGGAAGCGGTTAAAGAACCTAGACGGCACGCAATACGAGCTTACACAACTGCCAGAACAGTTCCCTCTGTATTATCCTCCGCACGATCTGGAGCCGCCGGAGCCGCATGAGCCGGTCGCCGTTCTTCCGCAGCCACCACAGCCGCGTGGACCTCACGGGGCGCCTCAGTTCCCACGCCATGTTTGGCCCGGTCCTGACCCGTCACATCAGCGGCTGCTTCGGAACGTTGAAAGGAACAACTATCTGTTGGAGTGTGTCACGACCCCCGACCCACCCTGGACGGAATCGAGAGTCGTGAACAGCCCGTGGTACCGGTGATTATTTTTATTTTGAAAACGTTGCAGCGGAAATTTCATCAGGACCGTGAGTTAGGAAAAATATCAGAGTTTAGAAAACACCGGATTTTATTTATTAAATAGATGGGATAAACCCATGTTTTACAATGGTAGCTTTAATAAAGATAAATTTGATTACATAAAATAATATTTCTTAATTTGATTTAATTAATAAAATAAGCCACTTCTTGACGCCTTTCAGTGCCGTATCCATCTCTACTGTAATTACCTGAAACATGTTTGAAAAAGGTTTTGTCAGCGGGAAATACTGACTGAGTTCATTCATTTTGCTAAAACGACACATTTGTTATAATATACAGTATTAAGAGCGATTACAATGTTTCTGATATCAAGCCAACTACCCACGGTATTTGTCACTCGACCCATTGGCCCATTCGTCCAATGGTGTCTGTGACTATGGTCATATCCCCCATTGGCTGCCCCAATGGTGACGATTATCAAGTAATGTATACAAAACCCCACATACCGGCTGTAATTTGGTGATTACAAAGACTTAATCCCCGTAATTATAACTTTGAAAAATAACATGATTTGGAAAGTACTTTGATAAAAAGAGAATGACTCACATTATAATCATGCAGATTCATACGGACAGAATTTAGTCTACAGATAAGTCTTGATATATTGCAGATTTATACAGGCAGAGCTTAGCCTATTAATTTAGCCTTGTAACCTAGTGCACACGAACTAGGTAGGTAACTTAATACAGCAATTACGATAACTCACGAGATCAAATTCTCACAACGAACGACAAAGTGCAATACTTCATCCATCGAATTAACGATGATCCGTCAAATTAATGACGAACGATAAAGTACAATACTTCATCCATCGAATTAACGATGATCCGTCAAATTAATGACGAACGATAAAGTATAACCCTAATGTGGGCGGCACTTAAACATCCATTGGATATATAGATCGGTCGGAAAATGAATCGTAATAGCGATCGAGTTAATACCCGGTATCGTAGCAGAATTAGAGCTAGTGTGTGTTTGGTAGTAATAAAAATATATATTTATAATTTAAGTATAGTACCCCTAATTCAACCTTATCCCGATGTCCCGAGACAGAACCCCAACGAACTTAGTCGGGCAGGGCCCTGACATGCGTTATGGGCTCAGATCAATCGGAAAGAGTAGCGATGATCTGGAGTTAAAATACTTAAAACGGGTCATGGTTTTATTATTTATTAAATGAATAATAAATAATTTTTAGAAAGAAAGGAAGTTGGCTAATCGAAGCCAGATGAAAGCAAGAATGGAAATGTTCTATTTATATTCTCATTTGTCTTGGGGAGAAAGCTTTGCAAGCACAGCAGTACATGTGTACATATGAAAAATCTTATTTTAAATGGTGGTGTAGGACACGTATGTCATATTTATCTTCACTTTGTCCGATGAATTGAGTCGGAGACACTTGAGCCGATGATGAATTGAGTTGGAAAAGGAGACTGAGAGTCGACGGAGACACTGAGCAGTTGAGACTTGAGAGCGGCGACTGAATGAGTGAATTGTTATAGGAAATAGATTTAGGGTTAGATTTTTATACTAAATATGGGCTAATATTATTTGGGCTTTTAATTATTTTAGGCTATTATATTTTTTGGGTTTTTAATCTATAAAATATATAATATATATATATATGTATATATATATATATATATTAATTATTAATAAAAATAATTCGAGCGAAACCGAGCGATCGTCGAGCGAGCGGAGCCTTGCTCATGCTCGGATTGAATTTGAATCGAACCGATCCGATCAGCTCATTTACAAACTGAGCGGGAATCGAGCGAGCATTTTTCGATCATTTTTCGAGCGATCGTCGAGCGATCTTCGATCGTCGAGCAGTTTGGACAGCCCTATACATACGTGCATTTCATAAGTTTTGTTTTTGATTTTTTTATTATTAATATTTATATATTATAATTAATTTAACTGCTTTATTTATTTGACGCTTATAACTTATAAAATATAACGTTTTTAGAAAATAATAAATATGTCATTGGAACCAGAATATTTCTGTCTACATTTGGGTCTAAATTTCATTAAAATAGAGTAGGTTCAAATTACAATGTATTTTTTATAGTTTAATTATTAAACGGTTCCTGAGCCCGTCTAGGTACTTCATAATTCTAACAGTCGACTTACCCGTAATATACCTGTCTAATAATATAAGTTTTTAT
Organism: Helianthus tuberosus; assembly: GCA_030545235.1. NCBI lineage: Eukaryota > Viridiplantae > Streptophyta > Magnoliopsida > Asterales > Asteraceae > Helianthus > Helianthus tuberosus. The sequence goes on from CM060452.1 coordinate 157,066,279, forward strand.
AGACTTTTATTTTATTAGAAAGGTCATCCATATACAGGCCAATTAATTTAGAATAATATTTCAACCAACTATAGTGTTTAAAACTATTTGGGTTGAATAAAAATAACTAGTTACTAGTTACTAGTGGTTAATAAATTTAATCAAACCTATGGTAAAAATAGGGATGTTACAGAGTGGGTGGCTGCGGCGCTGCAGCAGCAGCGACAGCATGACGGGTTACCTCCACTACCCTTCATTGCGGATGCGGAATGGGATCAACATCAGCAGCAGCAGCAGCATCAGGAGCAGCAGCATCAGGAGCAGCAGCAGTAGTATTTTATCATTTTGTTATGTATGCACAAACATTTGTTGTATATATCAAACTTTCGGTGTAAATAGTTTAACATATTTTGAAATGTTATATACTATGGTGTACATATAAAATTCTGGCAGGTTATTTTGTATAGATAAAGTTCTAGATAAAGTTCTGGAAGTTTTAAAATTCAGAAAGTTATATACGCTGCGTATTGGTCAATACGCAGCGTATATAAACCTGGTAAACTTTTGATACTTCAAACCTACTAAAATGACCCCAATTTTGCACATGTTTTACATACGCTGCATATTGCTCAATACGCAGCGTATTACCTAAATAGTGTATATAAGAATTAAGTTTCATATTCTAACAGCTCTGGACAGAGGATAAACTGGTTAAGGCGTTGCGGTTCTAAACGACAGGTCACGAGTTCGAGTCTTGCAAGGGCCGGTTCTTTAAAGAAGACCCCCTTTTTACACATTTTTTGATATATTTACACTTTGGTCCCTTAAGTTTCAGTTTTTACAAAAATAGTCCCTGACAGGGACCATTTATGTCAATTTATGAAACAACAGGGACTATTTTTGTAAAAACTGAAACTTAAGGGACCAAAGTATAAATATATCAAAATAAGGGACCATTGGTGTCAATTTTTGAAACTCCAAGGACCATTTGTGTAAAATTTAATACGCTGCGTATTGGTCAATACGCAGCATAGACACACCTTGTTTTCTGTGCAATGATTGGTAATCAGGCACTGAGATCTATGGGCTATCTACGCTGCGTATTGGTCAATACGCAGCATATTGGTTGAACCCTATACGATGCGTATTGACCAATACGCAGCGTAGATAAACCCTAATTTTGCTAGGGTTTGGTGTGCCAATAGGCACACTCATAAATAATCATTTCGTCTATTTGGTTTGTTCACTTTTATCAATTTTATTTAAAATGTTTTTTTTTCGCTTCTGGCCCCAAGGTTTACAAATCTTGTCATTTTCATCTAAGTTGTTAACATCATCCAAAAATTTTGTTAACTTTGATAAAAGACCAAAATACCCTTATAAATCGATCTTTGTTTTAAAAAAATAAAGCGTAGAATAATAATAAATGTACCGATTCAGTCATTCCATGTGCTTGTTTTCTCCCCTATTTTAGGAACCGATCAGTCGTTCCATTTCGTCAAACCCCTAAGGGAGTCGATCGGTGTTGCAGAAGGTGCGTGATGATTAACCTAACCGATCATTTTCTATGATTCGTCTTGCATATATAGATCATCTTTAAGGCAAAGGTTGTCGAGACCAATGTCAAATGAAGGTGGGAAGTCATCGACGACGTGGACACCAATGTCATTCTTATCACCGAGTTTATGAGTCCGATTGGTACGTCGATGAAGAAGATGTTGGTAAACATGAAAGGGTATCTGGAGGACATGAGACATCTAACGAAACTAAACCCACAATGTATTATCAATTAAAATAGAGCTAATGTTGTAAAAGGACATAAATGCTGTTAATTTAACGTTATAAATGGACGTGGTTAACCAATTGGATGGAAATAACAAGATTTGAAAACCTAGGGACCCAAATGTGAAAAAAAGAACGTTTTGGATGAAACTAACAAAAGTGACTAAACCATAAGAACGAAAAATACAGTTTAATCCATGAGGAATAATCAATTTGGATATCAAGTTTACTATTATATGTTCAAAATAAAAGTAAGTACATGGATGGTCCATATAGTTTACCAATTTATAAGTGGTCCTTGTTTTCTAGAAACGACCGGTTTTGTCCAAGAACTTTGAAATATCACGCCTTTAGTTCCTAGCCTGGTGGGGTTATCTTGTTTAAGTTAAGTGATGTGAAATTACGAAAATTCCTTTTAAAATTACAATTTGATCGAGGTCATTTGTTAATTATCAAATGAATTTAGGTAGCAATTATTATCTTCTAAGCTAAAAGTCTCCGGTGAATGAAGGGTAGGCATTCACTTCCTATAAAGCTTGTTTGAAGTTTTGGAGTTTGACATGATCAAGTGCATAGAGATTATCCTCTCCTTACATGGTAAAACATAAATCTTGGCACTAGACAGATGTTTACCCTTGGAACCCTTTCTTCCTTCGAGTACCCTGGTCTCCAATATACTCGACCACATCTCAATGATCCGTCGTCGTTCGGGAACATGTTCCCTAGGCTCAACGATCAAGATGATCATGACCCTCAAGAAAAAGAAGTGGATGTTGAGTTTACTCCCTATATAAGCGAATTTGGTGAGTAACCTACCTAGGAAGTAAACTGTCAAGAAATCAAACATGTTTCAGAAACGTTATATAAACTCTTAATAATTTCTTAGACCACCTAGCAATAAAAAAAAAATTCCTGTTGTATGTATCCAGGCTTAATGGAATCAAGCCAAGCAGAACTACCTTGCACCGAAGCCGAAGGTAAGATGAAGAAAAGGCGGTTAAAGGAGAAAACCCGAGAGGCGGAGTGGAGGCGATATAGAGGCGTTAGACGACGACCATGGGGAAAGTTCACCGCTGAGATAAGGAATCCGGAGAAGAAAAAGGCCAGATTATGGCTTGGTACATTTGATACACCTGAGCAAGCTGCATTGGCTTATGATAAAGCTGCTTTTAAGTTCCATGGTTCACGAGCCAAGGTTAACTTCCCACTCTTGATTGGCTGTGATAACCCAACCATTATGATACAGCATCCAACAACCACCACCAACAAGACAGTGAACAAGGGGAAAGGTGATCATGACTCACTTCAAGATCTTCAACTGTTTGCACCACCACCAGACACAACCTCAGGTGATAATGGTTCGTTATGGTCCATTTTCATGCAAAACACGGTGCAGTTGCCATCTGGAGTGGAGGAGGTGGGTAGCGACCGTGATTCAATGTTGGGTTTTCAAGAAAACACGGTTGCACCGGAGGAACTTCAGTTTCCTGTGATGGAACCGCCTCCGGCAACCGCCACCGCAGTTAGAGCAACGGAGGTGGGAACTGATCATGACACGTTTTGGGATCTTCATATCGATACATTGACAGATGATGATTTCCTTTTTCTTTAGTGCTTTAAATTTAGTAGGTTTTTTACATAATTACATTGAATATCAAGATTTGGTCAAGAATCCATGCATGAAATTATTACCGGTGATTTCATGTTATTCACTTTCTTGAAAGGATTTCGGTCAAGATTTGGTTTTTTTCATTGAATATCAACATTGTTATTCACTTTCTTGAAAGGATTTTAATGAGACATGATCCTCAAGCGTATAGAAATAACTACCTAGTATCTATTTTTCAAAAAAAAAAAAAAAAAAAAACTACCTAGCATCTTGGGAATGAAGCCGTCGGTGAGCTACTTGAAAAAGCTCAAATCAAGACGAATTTAAACGAGCTTGAGCCTAAAAAAAGTTTGTCGAATAAACGAGTCCAGCTCGAGCTACACTTATCGAGCCTAAGTTAGATTGTGAGCCTAAACGAGCATATTATTTATATAACTTTTATTTATTATATTAAATAATATTATATAATAATTATTACTTTATATAAAAATCATGACAAAAATAACTAAATATTATATACTACATTACATATAAGATTATAAATAAAATACATACCAAAAATGGCTAAAAAGTATATACATTAATGATAAAAATAAACAAGTTGCACTCAAGCTTTAAAAATAGAACTCGAAACGAGCCGACTTCGAGCTCGAGCTCTCATAAGTTAAACGAGTCGAACTCGGGCTCCGCTTGATCATTTACACCCCTAGAACTATGTGTAGTTTTTCCTTCAATATTTTTTTTATCTTGGTGAATTTTACCAAGAAAGGTTTTAACTAGACGTAATGCTTTAAAAAAGAGTTAACTACATGGGTGGACCTTGTGGTACGGCTATATTGTGTATTAAAAATAACATCACCTCTCATTGTTTTAACATTGATCCGCCAAGCAAAGAAATTGCCCCTTCCCTCGTCAACTCTTCTTTGGTCATTTTCTTCACTTCATGTGGTTTAGCATCAACTTTCACGCCATCTACCTTAATTTGACAAAGTATTATGGTTTAACCCAATTGTATATGGTTTATCACAAGCTTTATTAAAACCTAAACCACTTTTATCCATCAATGGTTTTTGTGCTTTTAGTATGTCATCCAATTTTTCATCACTTTTGTCGAAAACTTGTTTATGTTGTTGAAAAACTTTCATCATATCTTTAAGATCAATATTTTCTTTTTCAAAACATTTGACTCATTGTTCTCTCTTGAACAATGATTTCTAGGGAAGTTTTAGTTTCACTTTAATGTTTTTAACTTTGTTTTTAAAATTCTCTGTTTCACAAAGTTGTTCTTTATTTTTCTTTTTCAAAAGCTTGTTCTTTTGAATAACATTGTCACTAAGATCACAGAAGTCATTGTATTGTAGCTTAAGCTAATCAAAACTATCTTACCTCACTTGTCTTGTGAGCCATAAGATTGTCGGAAAGAAGAAAACAAATAGTATAGGGGCTAATGTGTAATATGGTGGTCTATATAAATACCATATTTGTGTAACCCTATTTTTGAACAATACAATTTCTTGATCAATACAATTCAAACCCCAAATCAATTCATTCTCTATACCAAACAACAAAGATAAGCACATTCCTTAGCTTCCATGTGTTCATATTCATCACTATCATTCCAAGCTCTACCAACAAATGCTTTGTTCTTGTCATTCTTTGATATTTTAGGACAATCACTTATGAAGTGATTTGAATCTCCACATCTATAACATTTCTTTTCATCTTGAGAAGACTTCATGTTCTTGCTGAAGACATTCTTTTGATCATCATACTTCCTTTTAAACTTTCCTATTTTCTTAAAGAATTTCTTGAACTGCTTAACCGCCATAACCTATTCTTCTTCATCACAACTCATTGCTTCATCATCATAGTCATCATTTTCACTTGATAATACTACATTCTTTTCCTTTAGTGCAATAGATTTACTCTTCTCTTTCTTGAAATTTGTGATCTCTTCATCTTTCTCCATGATCACTTCATGGACTTTAAGATTGCCGATAAGTTCTTCCATTTGAATAACATTGAGATCCTTTGATTTTTCTTTTGTAGTAGCCTTAACTCTCCATTTTGGATGCAAATCTCTCAAAACTTTCCTTACATGATTCTTGTTAGAATAAGTAGTATTAAGAGCTTTAAGGATAGTAACAATAACTTTAAATCTAGCATAACCCTCTTCAATCTTTTTATTTTCACCAACATTGAATTGCGCATATTGTTGTAAATGTCATTAGCATTTTTACACATGTAAACTCTTTCATAGTCATTTTTAGGGAAAGCATTATAAATTATGGATTTAGCTTCAAATTCTTTAAGATCATTTGAAGGGGAGAGAATAGATTTTCTTAAAAATTACCTTGTTAATCACTATTCTAAGTTAATTAATCACTTGTTAAAACCCAACCACACACTTGTAAGCAATAATTAATAAGATATGCAAGTAAAGAGTTTAAGGGAATGAGTGACCAAACCAACGTTCAAGGGATGTTAACTAATCCCTTTACGTCCTCACCCCGATCCTTTAATCGAGAGTTGATCCACTAGTCATCTCCCTAAAAGGTAGAGATCACATGTACACTAGCATCTTGCTAAGCAAAGGTAGTGATCATCTTGTACAAACGTCTCACTCTTTCATATGAAATGAGCGTCGTTTTCATCTCACTAATCTCAAGTGATAGTGATCACCACGTACTATCTCTAATCACTAAACAAACTTAGTGACACCCCTTACAAATCTCTCACAACAACAAGAAATAATGCTCACGGTACAATGCTCAACACAAGAATGAACAATAAAAAACTTAGTTGTAGAACAACTCTTCTATTTTGCTCTTGATCTTGATTTTGATTCTCTATTTAATTTGGAGTTTGAATCACAAGGGAACTAAAGAGATATGATTTAGAATAATACTAGGTTATCACCCGCGACTGCTTCGCAGGTAGTTTAATTTTATTAGTTAAAAAAACTTGTATTTTTATTAAAATGTAACATATTATTTCATTAAATTTTAAGACAAAAATGTTGAAATACATAAAAAACACAAGAATATAAGAACTTGTTGAACAAATACAAAATAAACCAACAGGTAACATTAATATAACAGGACAAAAGTTAAAAGTCAACGGAAAGAAAGAAAAAATTATATATCATAAGTTGCCAAAAATCTCTTTGTAAACGACGTTGGCAGTTTGATTTGTTGGTTTTCCTTCATAAAACTTTAGGTAGTTGGATAGCTTCTTTTCTTTGTGGTACAGTAATCAAATTTGCAAGTATGTACAAACATATCTACCTGGACAAACATAAGTACATGTGTTTGTAAATTGCTGGAACATATCTATTGAAAAGCCTTATAAAACTCAATTAGGAATGACATTCTTGTGTGACTAACAATTGCATTACCTTTCGTTCTAGAAATTGAAACACATGCTTGTCGTTAGAAAAAAAAAGCCATGAAAGGTTGGCTGGATCAATATCGAACTGCAAACAAAATAAAAAAAACACATATAAAAATGTATAACAAATAATCAGAATACGATAAAAAAAGTCGTCGTGTAATATAAAACCAAAATCTAATATATGTGTAGTGTTTCTTATCCAAATAGGGTAATATTCTGAACACAATTCAACCCTATAACAGTAATAAATACAAAACGGGTCACAACTTGTTGGATTCAATAAACCAAAAGCTTAATACCGAGAATAACAGTAATATAAACGACAATAATAACTATTATAAAATAAACCATATTATTCCAAATATTATTGTTTTCAAAACCATACCAAAACACCATAAAAACCATAATAAGCAACGATGTGGAAAAGAGAATAGTAACCAATTGTCTTAAAAACCAAACCAAAACACACAAATATGAGGACACGCGCTACTTCTCCATCTTTGGAATGAGAAGTTTGAGAGAGTCGGAATCTTGCACTTCATGGTTTTCATCACTGACACGACGTTTGGTTGAAGAACTTTCCACAGTGTTGTCTACATCATAAACCTCCTGAAGATTGCGTTTCACTTCGCTAGTAGACGGCGACTTCTGATTACTTTTCATGACGTTAGACACCGGCGTTTCATTGTCTCCCGTATAAGAAACCTCATCCTTCAAAAAATGAAAGATTCAGAAATGTATGATTCAGAAATATTCAAAGAAAAAACTTTTAAAAACAAATACCTTTGTAACTTCACACGGAACAGATTGAATCTCGGACAGGTGAACATCGGATGATTCGGATTGATCGTCCTAAAACAATACAAATTATAATTATAAATAGTTGAATGTTGACGATAATATGTTTACAAAAAAATATCTGGTAGTATTATTATCAAACTTAAACCTGTTGAATTTTGAATTTGGTGTATAGTGCAGAAATAATGTTTGTATCTGAAGTAGCCATATGAATTCCATAGTTCTCCACTTTATACTTGATGTTAAATTTAGAAACAGATATGATGAAAGCAAATTTCTTGCCAATCAAGATGTTAAATACATCAGGATATGGCTTGGGGATACTGCCATTTGCCAACTCCTACAAAGTTAAAACAAATCTATATTAATAACTATCAAAGCAACAAAATAAATTAGTCAAGCGAATTGTGCAAAATACCGAGTTTGATGTCTAAATTTACCTCATCTTGCACCTGCACCAATTCCTTTGCAGTTTTTTTGAAAATCTTGTACGCTTCGAAATCAAACAGTGTTAACGTAACAGTGCCAGATGAGTCTTGAACACGAATAGGTATCTTGAAACTGTATATTTTAAAAAAAGTCAACATAAATTAACTATTTTATATTATAAATTTATCGATTTACTCAATTCAACATATTATATATATAATAAATGAAGTTTCAAACCGAGGTATCGAGAAAATATCAACTCCTTGACAGTCTTTGTTGGTACAAATTAATGACGTCTTGTGTTCAACATCAACAGAACCATCTTCCTTTTCAGCGGTAACAAACGTTTCCTCGACACTCGATTTACAATGGTTGTAGGCATTGTAGTACCAGATCTTGTCGGAACAAATTGCGGTAACTGTACCAACCAACATAACCTTCTTCGGCTATTTAAACAAAAAAAAAATGCAGAAAAACAAATTATTAAACAAAAATTATTACTAAAATAAATATTATTAAATATGATAACATAAAATAGATTTAAGAATGTATTTTACCTCAGATATGTTACCAAGATAGACAGTCGGCATAAAATCACTGTTATTCATGAATTCATCCTCCACTGATGATATCAAATACGATCCAAAGTTGTCACTTGAAGATGGCGATGAAAAAAACTTCTCAATTAAAGTACATTATTTTAAATACGTATACGTATGAATTAATTCACAATTATGTATGGATAATTTGTAACTAATAATAAATTCAAAGTATGCAATAAGTAATAGTAATGTTATTTCAAAATAACTAAAACAATTCTAGAATACCTCTGCCTGAAAGTAGTAATTTCATCAATGTCAGTGTCGATGAAAATTCCACTAATGTCAAATGAGGTTATACTTAGGCCCGTTCCAATCTTGACTTTTTTGAATCTGGGTGAAAAAACTGAAAGTTATCTTCTGATTATTTCTGGTGTAGTTGTAGGTTGAATTGTTGGGTGCAAGTGATGGTCTGGTTATCAGAAGACATTCATCCAGCTTGAAGTGGTCCTGAAGCGTTGGCAAAATCCTATGCATATATAATAAATTTTTAAACTTACCCAAATTAAAATTTTGAGAATGGTACAGGTTTGATTACCAAAAATAAAAATCCGAATTTGTTAAAAATGATTGGAATTTTGAATTTTGAATCCCTTATAAGTTAAATCAATTTATTATCAGTAATAATTGATAATTATAGAAGAAACGTAATTTATTCAATTTACCAAAATAAGGATTCGATTTTGATAAAGATTTTATTCATTAACTTTGAAATTCAAAATTATTTAAAAAGGTCAAACTAATCTATTAATATGAAGTTTTAACCATTGGTGAAAAGTTTGACCAATTTACTTATAAATAAATTCAATACATATGATTTAGCTACAATTAAGCTTTATATATGTTTTAACATGAAAAAAAAAACATAAATGTACAGCATAAAAAGCCTGTTGTACATTTATGTTTTTTTTTTCATTACCTATGATTTAGCTACAATTAATCTATTAATATGAAGTTTTAACCATTGGTGAAAAGTTTGACTCTAATGCATGCTTAACAAATATGCCTCTGGTGCATCGTTTTAGCCAATGATATCAGTGAGAGAGAAAAAAACATTTTGTTTTAACAAAATAATCATAGAGCCATAGAGGTAATAATGCATATCAAATGAACATAAAGGGACCAAATAGAATTACCTTTTGAACCTCTTGAATTCTCTGTTTTGCTCGCTTGTGAAGCCTGTTCAACTTGGAATCAAGTTCTGAGTTTTTCTTATCGCGCTCTTTTATTTGTTGTTCAAGATTCTTCTGAGCTGTTTCCAAGAACCACAGTATGCATTCATAGTAAGATCTCAACACTAATCATTATCAGCAACATAAATCATAGTAATACTTATAATAAAACAATAGTCAACAGTCGAACGATAAATGGAAATCTACATATATAAAGTAGATTACTCATTACTACTGTAATAGCATTGCCAACTTCTAGAGATTTTGATTTATCCATACAACTTTTCCAGAACTCCATAGACTTCGTTGTACTAAAATAAAACATGCCACCCGTTTATAATATCAATAAAAAATTATTAACTTAAAAGATCTATTCGTTGACCCATTTAGGGTAAAGGGGTGTTTAAAGTCCTTGTGAAGCCTCACCACAAACCAATTATCTCATCCCGATTCCCAACATGTGTGAACGTAAACGAACCCATATCACTTGCGGCGGTGTTGCCTCAATCACTTTACACCCCCCCTATTCCTCGTTACCCATCTAACTCAACAGGTTACTGTTTATTAGTGTGTCTGGGCAATGGTCACAAAATAAAAGAATTCAACTACTATCCATCAAGAAAAGAGGATCCACAACAATGTACATGTCAAATAACCTAATCATAGTAGTACTATAATGCTGCTACAAATCAAATACCTTCAAGCCAATACCATGAGTATAACTCTTATGAAACTCTTTATGCAGCCTCTCATCATCTTCATCTCCAGGCACAAACTTCATCCCACAAATCTTCCAATTTCTAAACATAAAATCAGAGTGACCCAAATCCAGATGAAACTGTGCATACTTTCTTTTCTTATTGAAAACCCTTTTGCAATTCATAATCTTTTTCTCATCAATTCCATCATCATCATTCTTCCTGCACATTAAAGTAACCTTCATCAATTTCCATTAATATTTTAACTTCGAAATGATCCGAAACAAACTGTAATCACAACTAAATCAACCGAATCAGTTCGAAATCAATCAAAAATCACTGAGACAAATCAAAAAGTTCGTCTGAATCAATCCTAATTTTAACCAGATATTTTCCGTTCAAAAACCTAAATGTCATTTTATCCGTTCAAAACCCTAATTTTAACCAGATATTAAAAGAATAAAATCAAAAAAAATCAAAGAATAAAAGATCTGGGAAACAAAAATTACCTAGATACAATCGGAAACATGTATCAAAGCTTAAAATCGGAAAAACTTAAAATCGGAAAAAACTTAAACCCTAATATCAACAAAAAAAGATTACCTTGTTCACGAATCCAAGCTATTCTATCGGATCTTCACTCACCGTTAATGATAAGATTAAAGTGCCTGGCGGAGGCGGATCTTGAAAAGAACGAATGAATGAATGAAAGGGGAATCATTGAGGCGGAAGCGTATAAGTCGGCAGAAAAGACAATGTAATGAAAGGTTGGTATAACTGATGATAAGAGAAGGGAAATATGGATCCGAATACCGAATCCAAATACACATGGACCTAATCGATATGCTAAAAAAAACCCATCACATTTCCTGCCAAAAACCCAATTAGAAGTGCCCTAATGAAGCGACACGTGTCCCATATTTTTTTTGTTTATTAAATATAATAGATTGGAAAGAATTTAGAGCAAAAGTGGTGGTTCGAAATAAAAGATGTTGGATGTATTTATAGACATAACAAAAAAAACAAGATAAAGCATAACAACCCTTCTCACGGTCATTAGCGTCAACTATCGGATGGCTGGTTCTTGTTTGTTTGTTTGTTTTTTTTGTTGTGAACGTGTTGAATTGTCATATACTTTATCAAACTCATTCTAACACATTTTCATTTGATTTTTAAGTCACAAGAAGATATCATTTGACCTCAAGATTGAAAACAAATTTAACACAAAAATGGTAAGTTTACTTTTGAGATTTCATAAAAGGTTTTAAATTTTTTTCCCAATTTTTTTTTTTGTCTTAAAACTATTTACAGTATTGTCGTGTTTTCAATGTGGATGTAATTTGAATTCCTACATGAATTATTAAGTTACATCCACTTACTTAATTTCAAATTTCAAACTTTAAATTAAAACAATTTTTATAAACTTGAGACATTATTTGTGTTGGAAAAAATATTTAGATTTTTATAACATATAATTGGAAAAGTATCAAGACTTTCAATAATAATATTTTTAGATGTTAGTTATGATTATACGAAAACCAATCTGTTATACCTCTCTTGATTCCTAAGTGATTAAATTATTGGTTTGGCATTGATCTTCACTTAGTGATATCCGTTTTTATATGTTAATATTAAGTCTCTACATCATAATCTTTGACTTGTATCCATCTTAATCTTCAATAAATTGATGTTTATGGGTCCTAATCTTCAATATTTGAATCCATTCCAATTCTTCATTGTTGAAATCATATGAAATTTTAGTGAAACCTATGAACACCATTGTAGGTGATTAGTGGGTTATGTGTAATTTGATGAACACTAGGAAATAGATTGTTGATCTAGTGTAATTTGGTAATTTTGAAGTGATTCCAGAAAATTAGAAGTTATCAATCCTGTAAAAAGGTTGAATGATGTGAAATTAGGGCTAAATGATAAACTAGAGATTTGATGTTTAATCATGTAAAAATCTGCTCATGAAGTGTTTGTTGAAATGCCTCTATGAAGGCTTAAAACTGAAATTCCAAGTTTAAACGCATAATTATGATGTTTCGGTATATTATGCGAATTATGATTTAAAGAGAGTTCTAAACATATCATAAATGAACTCTATAGGAACGGGCGCATGAGCGTCAAGCGGACAAGCGGGTGGCGAACCACGTTTGAAAGGCTTACTTTGAATGTATGTAACTTGACCCGTTACGTTAAGTAAATGTTGATGATTATAATATGCGTAGTTGAATTTTAGAATAAGGGTTGTTTTGAATTAAAGCGGCGATGTCGCTATATTGAATGATTGGTCAAAATTGGTTGGAACTCGTTGGTAGTCGTCATATGGGAGGATTCCTTAGACGAGCCAAACGGGTCGAATAATCAAATAAAGCATGGATTTTGCTTCGTAATTTGATTGATTTGTTTATTGTTATCGATTAAATATTGAAATATTAAAACACGAGAATTTAATATGTTGGTTTGTTAGAACAAGGATTCGAGGAAAGTGTGTGGGTAAAACAAACAAAAAGCCAAAACTCATATGTGCAGGACCTACCGTAAGTTACGGTGTCACCGTAACTTACGGTGGAGGTCAGGAAGCTTACGGTGGGAGTCTACTGCTTTACGGTGGACCCTTATTGTAAATTGACTACCGTAACTTACGGTGGAACCGTAAGTTACGGTAGAGCCTGAATTCTTATGAATTTTGTATAATTGTAAATATTCAAATTCACTTCGATCGTAGTTTCGATCGAGTATTATTTCTAAACATTCTAATACAAATGTTTTATGTAAACATTTCAGTTTTTAGGTACTCAAGGATTACGGATGACGATCAAGCAAGCTTTTGAAGAACCGAACGCATACTTTTGAAGCTTCCGCATAAATTAACTCGGTTTAAACAATGTCTATGATGTAAATTGTTTGCTAAACAACTTTTGGATGTTTAAATTAGTCAGTAGAAAACTAATGTTTGTTACTCTAATACTCTATTTTGGATCTTATGGTATAAAATGATCGTAGTATTTATATATATATATATATCGCATATTTACATTAATTAAAAGATGGGTGTTACAAGTTGGTAATCGGAGCTTAAGGTTGTAAACAAAGTGTTCGGTTCAAGCTTGATCGATCGTCCGGTAAGAATTAACTTATTATGTTAGTAGATTATACCTTGCGTAAGAAATAAGAAACGAATTGAAATGCATGGGAAGAGTGTATTAACACACTCAAACCCGGAAAGTGCATTAGATGTGAATGGTTAAAGCAAGTCGGAAACTTGGCTAAACCAAAACAAATGAAGCAATGCTATGAATGAAATGTTTAACGTTTAAATGTAAACATTTCAGTTTCAAGATGTCTGATGGGAATGATGATAATCCGGTGCAAACAAGCACTGAACAAATGAAAGAGATAATTGCCGAAGAGGTAGGGAAGGCAATTGAAGGAAGTCTATCTGGGTTTATAGACAAAATTCAAGGCACGGTGTTGTCACTTGTAGAAGAGCGAGTTAAAAGGTTGGAGGATATTGTCAACCTTATGAAGGAGAAAACGGGAGAACGCAAAGGGTGTTCGTACAAGGAATTCATGGCGTGTAAACCGCCAATCTATAATGGGGAAGTCGACCCGATAATTTGCCAAGGATGGTTGGGCGATATTGAAGGGGTGTTTGAAAGGACCCATTGCGACGAAAGCGATTTCGTTGCCTACGGAACGGGTCAGTTAAGAGGACAAGCCAAGGATTGGTGGGATAACAAAAAGAATGAAATAGGGGCCGAAGCGGCAAGGGCCATGACATGGGAAGAGTTTAAGACACCATTTCTTAAACATCATAGTCCCAAAGCGGTCATTAACAAAATCAAGGAAGAGTTCATGCAACTTAGGCACAAGGGTGAAACCATAGACAAGATCACGGCGATGTTTATGGATAAAATGAAGTTTAGTAGTGAATTGGTGACGAACGAAGAACAGAAAATATACTACTACTACAATATATTGAGCGCTGAATATAGGGAGTTTATGACTCCTTCAAAATACGAGACCCTTACCGAAATCATTAACGTTGCTCGGGAACGGGAAATCGAGTTGAAGAAGCAAGTCGAAAGAGGTGAGCGAAGGGCACATGATGTGAATCCAAGCCCTACAAAGAAAGCCCGAACTGGAGAATCGGGAAAGAAGGTGGATACTAAAGGTGGGTCGCCAAGTTGTAAAGTGTGCGGGAAGGGACACAAAGGGGAATGTCGGTTCAAAGACAAGCCATGCCCCATATGTAATAAGACGGGGCACACGGCCTTGCTATGCCCGGGAAAAGTCTCTGTTTGCTACAAATGTTATCAACCCGGCCACAAAAAGTCCGAATGTCCGGACTTAGTTGGAAAGAGGGATGTTAAAGAATCCCCAACAGAAGCTCCCAAAGCGAAGGCTAGGTCCTTCCAACTTACCGCGGCTGAAGCGAAGACAGAACCCGATGTGGTTTCAGGTATATTCACAATTAACTCAATTCCAGCACGTGTATTGTTTGATACGGGTGCGAATAAATCCTTTATTTCACATGGATTTATTCGACATCCTTCATTTGTATTGACGAAATTATCTGTGCCCTTAGAAGTTGAAATAGGGGACAACAAAAGTTTTATAGTTTGTGATGTTTGTCGAGGCTGTAAATTAAGCATTGACGATGAGGAATACTTGATAGACCTAATCCCGATGTCAATGGGAGAATTTCAAGTAGTCGTTGGGATGGATTGGCTATCTCAACACCATGCAAAGGTCGTGTGTTTTCGTAAAGAGATAAAACTAACATCTCCGAGCGGGAAACACGTCACCATTTATGGCGAAAAAGGAGGCAACCCTATAGTATGCTCAATGTTGAAAGCTCACAAACTTATGAAGCGAGGATGCAAGGCATTCATGATATACGCAAATGAGCCCGAAAAAGAATCACGAAAGATTGGAGATGTACCGGTAGTACGAGATTATGAAGATGTGTTTCCGGAGGATTTACCGGGGATACCGCCTGAACGGGAAATAGAGTTCGGGATCGAATTGATTCCGGGCGCAAAACCCGTAGCAAAAGCTCCGTACCGACTCGAACCGTCGGAATTACAAGAATTGATGTCCCAAATTCAAGACCTGCTTGATAAGGGATTCATAAGGCCGAGTGTGTCTCCTTGGGGCGCACCGGTATTGTTCGTGAGAAAGAAAGACGGATGCATGCGCATGTGTATCGATTACCGGGAGTTAAACAAACTCACGGTAAAGAACCGATACCCGCTTCCAAGGATAGATGATTTATTCGACCAATTACAAGGTGCGAACTGGTTTTCAAAAATTGACCTTAGATCTGGGTATCACCAACTAAAGGTCAAAGAAGAAGATGTACTGAAGACGGCTTTCCGCACGAGATACGGACATTACGAATTCCTCGTAATGTCATTTGGGCTAACAAATGCACCCGCGGCTTTCATGGACCTCATGAACCGGGTTTGCAAGCCAATGTTGGATAAGTCGGTCATCGTGTTTATCGATGATATTTTGGTGTATTCGAAAAGTGAAGCTGAACACGCACACCACTTACAAGAAGTGTTAGAGACACTTAGACGAGAAAGGCTGTATGCGAAATTCTCTAAGTGTGCCTTTTGGTTACGAGAGGTACAATTTCTTGGCCACGTCATAAGTGCCGACGGAGTATTGGTGGATCCGTCCAAGATCGAGGCTGTGTCAAAATGGAATCTCCCGAAGAACCCTTCGGAAATTAGAAGCTTTTTGGGACTTGCGGGATACTATAGGAGATTCATTCAAGATTTCTCTAAGATTGCGTCACCGCTAACAAAGCTAACCCAAAAGAAAGAAAAGTTCATTTGGGGTGTCAATCAAGAAAAAGCGTTTCAAACGCTAAAA
The DNA here is from genome assembly GCA_030545235.1 of Helianthus tuberosus. NCBI lineage: Eukaryota > Viridiplantae > Streptophyta > Magnoliopsida > Asterales > Asteraceae > Helianthus > Helianthus tuberosus. The sequence continues at coordinate 157,082,630 of CM060452.1, forward strand.
GAAAAGTTAACTCAAGCTCCGGTACTGACATTGCCGGACGGAGTCGAAGATATGGTGGTTTATTCAGATGCTTCACTATCGGGGCTCGGATGCGTTTTGATGCAACGGGGCAAAGTTATAGCTTATGCCTTGAGGCAATTGAAGATACACGAGAAGAAATATCCCACGCACGATCTTGAGTTGGCTGCAGTGGTATTTGCCTTAAAAATATGGAGGCACTATCTATATGGGGTAAAGTGTACCATATTCATCGATCACAAGAGCTTAAAATACTTCTTCGATCAGAAGGAGTTAAATATAGACGGCAAAGGCGATGGTTAGAAATGGTGAAAGATTTCGACTGTGAAATACATTACCACCCTGGAAAGGCAAATGTGGTAGCAGATGCTCTGAGCAGAAAAGCGGATTACGTCCCAATACGGGTAAGGTCGATGCAACTCGTGGTGACCTCGGGTATACTTGAACGTATTCGAGAGGCACAATTAGAAGCAGTAAAAGAGGAGAATTGGAAGAAGGAAAGAATAATCGGTCAGTTGAAAGATTTGACGGATGGGAATAATGGGTTGAAGACTCGATTCGGGAGAATATGGGTTCCAAATACTTGCGGGGTAAAGGCGCTTCTACTTGATGAAGCTCATAAATCCCGATATTCGATTTATCCGGGAGCGACCAAAATGTACAATGATTTAAAGCAAAACTATTGGTGGCCCGGGATGAAAAGAGATGTCGTGAAGAACGTAGAAAAATGCTTGACATGTTTACAAGTCAAGGCGGAGCACCAAAAACCATACGGTAAACTTCAACCGTTGGAAATTCCGGTTTGGAAATGGGAACAAATCACCATGGATTTGTTGACCAAATTGCCCAAAACTAACCGCGGGTTTGATGCTATATGGGTAGTTGTAGATAGATTGACGAAAAGCGCTCACTTCATTCCAATTCGTGAGACTTATACATCCAAGAAGATGTCGGAAGTGTACACCAATGAAATCATAGCACGGCATGGGGTACCGATATCCTTGTGTCAGACAGAGAACAAATGGGAACTAAATTGTTCATTAGCACTGCTTATCATCCACAAACGGATGGGCAGAGTGAAAGAACAATACAAACGTTGGGAGATATGCTGCGGGCTTGCATTATTGACTTCGGGGGTAGTTGGGATGTCCATCTACCCTTGGTCGAATTTGCATATAACAATAGCTATCACGCGAGCATTAAGATGGCCCCGTATGAACTGTTATATGGCAGAAAATGTCGAACTCCAGTATGTTGGGGAGAAGTGGGTCCACGAGGGCTAGCACCTACCGATATAATCCGAACTACGAATGAGAAAATCGTCATAGTTCGGGCACACTTGAAAGCGGCTCAAGACAGGCAAAAGGCGTATGCGGATAAAAGGAATAGGCCAATTGAATTTCAGGTTGGCGACATGGTTATGCTAAAAGTTTCCCCATGGAAGGGCATTATTAGATTCAGAAAAAGGGGGAAACTAAGCCCGAGATTTATTGGGCCATTCAGAATCACTGAACGGGTTGGTAAAGTAGCTTATCGTCTCGAATTACCCGAGGAGTTGAGTGGGATTCATAGCACATTCCACGTGTCACATCTCCTAAAATGTCTGGCAGACGAAACTGCTCGTATCCACTACGATGATATCGAGGTGGATAACAGCCTCAACTATGCAGTAAAACCAATTGCGATTTTAGATCGTAAAGAGAAGAGTTTGAGAAACAAGGTGATTAATCAAGTCAAGGTTAAATGGGAGCATAGGAAAGGTTCGGACACTACGTGGGAATCCGAAGAGGAGATGCGACGTCTCCACCCTATATTATTTGGTACGTACTTCGGTTTCGGGGACGAAACCCTTTTTAAGGGGGGTGGACTTGTAACACCCCGAAAATTAAAAACTTTATATTAGAATTATAAAGTATAAATAAATGGGAGTTTACTAACTAGGAATTTTAACCTAGTTAGTTACAAGTCTAGAAATAACTTATAATAGGGTTGAAAGCTACCAAACTATATGTTGAACAAAGTGGAGGGACCTAAGTTGTTAAAATTGAAACTAAAATTTATAAAACAAATAAAAAATAAACCAAACACCCCCAAAAGAGGGTCTGGTCGATCAGAAGAAAAGAGCAGGGCGACCCCCATGCTCCAAACCCTAGAAACTCACTAAAACTCTCAAATTGGAGGTGCAAATCTGGTCCAAAACGAAATCCGAGCTTAGAATCGTGATCCTCATCACAAGCGGATTACAAGGTATGTAAAATTTTGAGAAATCTCTCAACTTGAAATTCTCATGATTTGGGAAAAATCTGAAATTAAGGTTGCATGTGTGTATTATGATGATTTAGGAACAACTATAGTGTCTTGGGATAAACCCTAGACAAATACAAGTTGAAATCATATGATATTTTAGTGAAACCTATGAACACCATTGTAGGTGATTAGTGGGTTATGTGTAATTTGATGAACACTAGGAAATAGATTGTTGATCTAGTGTAATTTGGTAATTTTGAAGTGATTCTAGAAAATTAGAAGTTATCAATCATGTAAAAAGGTTGAATGATGTGAAATTAGGGCTAAATGATAAACTAGAGATTTGATGTTTAATCATGTAAAAATCTGCTCATGAAGTGTTTGTTGAAATGCCTCTATGAAGGCTTAAAACTGAAATTCCAAGTTTAAACGCATAATTATGATGTTTCGGTATATTATGCGAATTATGATTTAAAGAGAGTTCTAAACATATCATAAATGAACTCTATAGGAACGGGCGTAGGAGCGTCAAGCGGACAAGCGGGTGGCGAACCACGTTTGAAAGGCTTACTTTGAATGTATGTAACTTGACCCGTTACGTTAAGTAAATGTTGATGATTATAATATGCGTAGTTGAATTTTAGAATAAGGGTTGTTTTGAATTAAAGCAGCGATGTCGCTATATTGAATGATTGGTCAAAATTGGTTGGAACTCGTTGGTAGTCGTCATATGGGAGGATTCCTTAGACGAGCCAAACGGGTCGAATAATCAAATAAAGCATGGATTTTGCTTCGTAAGTTGATTGATTTGTTTATTGTTATCGATTAAATATTGAAATATTAAAACACGAGAATTTAATATGTTGGTTTGTTAGAACAAGGATTCGAGGAAAGTGTGTGGGTAAAACAAACAAAAAGCCAAAACTCATATGTGCAGGACCTACCGTAAGTTACGGTGTCACCGTAACTTACGGTGGAGGTCAGGAAGCTTACGGTGGGAGTCTACTGCTTTACGGTGGACCCTTATTGTAAATTGACTACCGTAACTTACGGTGGAACCGTAAGTTACGGTAGAGCCTGAATTCTTATGAATTTTGTATAATTGTAAATATTCAAATTCACTTCGATCGTAGTTTCGATCGAGTATTATTTCTAAACATTCTAATACAAATGTTTTATGTAAACATTTCAGTTTTTAGGTACTCAAGGATTACGGATGACGATCAAGCAAGCTTTTGAAGAACCGAACACATACTTTTGAAGCTTCCGCATAAATTAACTCGGTTTAAACAATGTCTATGATGTAAATTGTTTGCTAAACAACTTTTGGATGTTTAAATTAGTCAGTAGAAAACTAATGTTTGTTACTCTAATACTCTATTTTGGATCTTATGGTATAAAATGATCGTAGTATTTATATATATATATATCGCATATTTACATTAATTAAAAGATGGGTGTTACATCCGGTTACCATGTGTGAATGGAATGAATCATTACGCTATGTTGTTTGGTAGGCAGGAAAAGACGAAGTAATAAAATAGGTAGTGGGTTATGGTGGTGTTCGTAATGGGTGGCAGCAGTGGGTGACAGCGGTGGGTGGCGGTGATTGATGGCGATGACGAGTAGTGGTGATGGCGATGGGTGGTGGTAGTGGTGGGTGATGATGGTGGCGTTGGGTGGCGGCGATGGGTAGCGGGTGGCGGCGGTGTAGATAGTCGGTGGTGGTCGTGGTGGGGGTAGAAGATGGTGGCTGTCACACCCCCAAAATCCACACGCGGAGTATCACCGCAGGAGGCGTGACATAACCAGGATCAAACCACCAATCATATTGAACAATGTATTAAAGTAAACATAAACCAACCAACAATATAATTGGTGTCCAAAACAAATTAACTAAGTTTAAGTTATCAGCGGAAGCATAAAGTTTAAAACCAAAACATAAGTTTAAAAGTTTAAATGTTTAACATGGAACTCAACAGTCCATGTCCCACAACGACCTCTTCCTCTTGTGCAAGTTCCATCTAAGCACCTAACGACCTGCAAGGCATAGAGTAACAAATCAACAACAAAGTTGAGCGAGTTCACAGTTGGGTGTTCGTTTTAAGTTGTTTCAAAAACATAGGTTTCCTTTAGCTGGCTTACTTGCGGTGGGGGTTACCCCGTAGTTTAAAAACATGATTAACCCTTTCCTTTTACCCTGGCTCCCAGCCGTAGGGGCTACCCCATGAATATTCCACTAGACCCGTTACCATATCGACTACTGACTGAGAAAGTTGGGTGCCCTAAGTCAATGTCTATCATCATTGACGTGCCCAGATCCATTAGTCCACTCCCGTCCTCTGCGGCACGGTGTGAGGCTTGTCAAACCTAATAGCGCTATTTAACTAATGACCCGTTCGCCATTGGCCCGACGATTAAGTCGATATAAAAATGAGGGACTTATGATAGAGTTTTTGGTCTAGAAACAATGTTGTCACCCTTCAGTTAAGAGGGTGGAGGTACGTGTCCCATATAAGGAGATCACGCAAGTTCCAATGTTGTCACCCTTCAATTAAGAGGGTGGAGGTACGTATTCTAACCAAGGAGAATACGCAGGTTTCCTTTCAATCATTTACCCATTCCCAACCACCGGGAATCCCATGCCTTGTAGAAAGTGTGAACTCACCTTAGGTTAGCTCGATAGATACACAAAAAGGTCACTTGAGCTAATTGGGTCAACCACGTCCTAACATGGTTACCGTACAAGTCAGGTCTAGGTTCAAGTAATACATGTATGTTGTACACATAACTAACAGTTTACATACACCGATTGATCATGGCATTCATGTAGCATCATGGCAGTTTAACAATAGTACATACGAGTTCAACAGTAACAATCATGTAAACAAACAAGGCCCAAGTGTGCAGCTCAAGTTCATGGGCCTGTGGCAGGTGTGTGAGTCCAAAGCAAGTGTACGAATAGATGGTCTCGAGTCGAGACTGTGCGGTCTCGGATCATGCATGTACTAGTCGAGACCAGATGGTCTCGAGTCAGGTCTCGAGTCGCAACAAGACACACAACCATGGTCTCGAGTCTTGTTGTTTGTGTGCCGTGCCGATGTGGTCTCGAGTCGAGACTGTGGGTTCTCGACTCGCAACCCGTGTCGAGACCAGGGATGTAACAACTTCCTAATTTGCAGCCAATGATCTCTGTAACAATTGCTAACCCTAGTTTTTGTGCAACATCAAACTAACCATACAATACATCTTATATTCGAAAATCATCAACCTGTTAACTTGCTTTTGGACCTTGATCATGTCAATAACACACTAAGCATATCATGAATCATCAACATTTAAGTTTATGCATAAAATCATATCGACCCTAGTTCTTTATCATGCTATCTCTAATAGTTTACTATCCGAAGTAGTCCATTCATTTGATTCATGTAAATCAGGTGACCATCTTACATCATATTTCAATCATAACACATCATATATTCACAAAATCTCATGGCCGAAACCAACAAAGAATCACAAACCAACACAAGACCAAATATACTAACCGAGAGTTTGAGAGCACACCTGTGATAGAACGAGAGAGAGATGGTGCGGCGATCCACTAAGGGCTTCGAAGGAACAAGAGTTGTTGCTGTCGAGTTAGGGGAGGAGAAAGAGAGTTTAGGGTTTGTCGTGTGTTTGAGTTTTTCAAGTTATGAGGATTATACCAAACTCCATATTGTTATGCACCTGAGGGAGTGGACCGAACCCATTCGTGGGCTGCCCCTTGGTCTCGAGTTCAAATAGAGTGGGCCGAGAGAGATGTGTGTGACTAGGATTAAGGTGTGCGGCCCAAGGGTTTGTGCGACTAAGCAAGTGTTGTGCAACTAAACATACATATACACATTACAATCTCATAGCACATAATATAGTCAAAACATACATAACAAACTCATAACATCTTTTTGAAATCAAACACATCAAGTAATCACGTAATGTTCATATAGCTTACATCAAAGCACGAAGAGAGATTCTAAAATACGAGATGTCACATCATCCCCAAGTTGAAAGAAATTCCATCCCGAAATTTAGCACGTAGTTACTGAGAAAACTAGTTAGGTTGCGTGGTTTCCTGGTTTTCCTGGGGTGTCATATCCTTCCCCCGTTGGTTTGGAATTTCGTCCCGAAATTCCGCAGTAGCTTCAGCCTCAGTAGTGGTCTCACTTTTCTCGAACAACTGGGGATACTTGTGTTTAATTTAGTCTTCTCGTTCCTGTGTAAACTCTAGGCCACGACGGGAGTTCCAACGAACTCGAACAATGGGTATCCTGGTACTTTTGAGAACCTTAACTTCTCGGTCCGTAATTTCCACAGGTTCCTCAACGAATCGCAACTGATCGTCGATAGTGAGTTCCTTGAGAGGAACTATGAGGGTCTCATCTAACAGACACTTCTTCAGATTTGACACATGGAATACGTTGTGAACTCCACTGAGTTCTTCGGGTAGATTCAATCTATAGGTCACCTTGCCAATTCTCTCAGTGATTTTGAAAGGTCCAACATAACGTGGATTCAGCTTGCCTCGCTTGCCAAAGCGAACCACACCTTTACAAGGTGAGACTTTAAGTAGCACTCGATCCTCAACCTGGAACTCGAGTGGTTTCCTGCGCTTATTAGCATAGCTTTTCTGATGGTCACGAGCTGCCGCCATTCATTGTCGTATTTGGGTAATCTTTTCTGTCGTGTCGACGACGAGTTCTGGGCCAGTGATTTGGCTGTCACCAACTTCTGCCCAGCATAAGGGTGATCAGCATTTATGTACATACAACGCCTCAAACGGAGCAGCCTGGATGCTAGTGTGGTAACTATTGTTATACGAAAACTCCACCAAAGGTAGATGCCTTTCCCAGCCGTTACCAAAGTCGATAACACATGCTCGAAGCATGTCTTCAAGAGTTTGGATGGTGCGTTCAGTCTGCCCATCCCTCTGTGGATGGTATGCTGTGCTCATGTCTAGACGCGAGCCAAAGGATTTGTGCATCGCTTACCACAAATCAGAGGTAAAACGTTGATCATGATCAGAAATGATGGAAGTTGGCACCCCGTGCCTCGAGACTACTTCCTTCAAGTAGATGTCTGCTAGGGTAGAGAACTTATCCGTTTCCTTGATAGCCAGGAAATGTGCAGACTTGGTTAGCTGATCCACTATCACCCAAATGGTATCGTTTCCTCATTGAGATCTAGGTAAGCCAGTAACGAAGTCCATGGAAATCTGCTCCCATTTCCATGTCGGGATCTCTGGTTGTTGAAGTAGGCCTGATGGCTTCTGGTATTCAACCTTGACCCTAGCACAGGTCAAACATTTACCAACTTAGGTTGCTATGTTTGCTTTCATGTGGGGCCACCACTACGTAGCTTTGAGATCGTGGTACATCTTATCAGAACCAGGATGTACTGAGTATCGAGACTTGTGTGCTTCATCCATCACAAGTTCACGTAGATTACCATGAAATGGAACCCAGATGCACCCCGCCAAGTAGTAAGCACCGTCTTCCTTTAGTTCAAACTGTTTCTCCAATCCCCACAGGGACTCAGCCTTGATGTTCTCTTCTTTCAATGCTTCGACCTGAGCATCACGAATTTGGGCAGGAAGACTAGAGTGAATGGTAAGCTGTAACGCACGTATACGCTTAGGTTTGGTTTCCTTTCGACTAAGGGCGTCAGCCACAACATTGGCTTTGCCTGGATGGTACTTGATTGCGCATTGGTAGTCGTTAAGGAGTTCGACCCATCGACGATGTCGCATTTCAACTCCTTCTGATCGAAGATATGCTGGAGACACTTGTGATCGGTGTAAATGGTGCACTTGGTACCGTACAAGTAATGTCTCTATATCTTAAGAGTAAACACCACTGCTGTAACAACTCGTATCAAAAGTCATATTTATTTAATTAATTTGTTCAATAGGAAACCCTAATTGAGACACCCAAGTGATTCTGCACAAACCCTAAAATTTTCAGAACAATCGGAATCAGGATCAGGGCCCCTAAAACTCAGGGGGGGTAAACCCTAGTTACGATTATCTTAAAATCTCGTTGTCAAAAATCGAATTTACAAAACTGTCAATTCAGCAAGGCTAGGCAAGGACGTGGCTAACCTAGGGTGATTTCGTGTCCCTTACGGACCGTAAGGGATGAGTCTTACGGTCCGTAAGCTAGTCAAAATTCGTGTATAAATAGTGGACATTGGGACTTGATTTTTGGAATTAAAACGACGAACAAACTCGAAATACACACTGAATTACGTTCAGTTTACTATCAAAACACACACGAATCACGAAGTGCTGCCGCAATCAGGGTAATAACTCGATCGCTGATACGATTCAATGTCCGATCGATTAAACAATCCAATGGATGTTTAAGTCCTGCCCACATTAGGGTTTATGCTTTGTCATTCGTTGTTAATTCAATGGATGTTTAAGTATCGCACTTTGTCATTCGATGTGAAGGTTTAATCTCGTGAGTTATCGTAAATGCTGTATTAAGTTACTAGCCAAATTGTGTGCATGTTATTAAATTTAGGTTAAAAGGCTAATCAGTAGGCTAGGCTCTGCTCAAATCTGCAATGTGAGTCATTCTCTTTTTATCAAATAACTTTCAAAATCATGTTTATTTTCAAAGTTATAATTACAGGGATTAAGTCTTTGTAGTCACCAAATTACAGCCGGTATGTGGGGTATTGTATACATTACTTTTTCCCGCCACCATTGGACAACGAGTTAGCCAATGGGTGGTCTGACCACAGTCACAGAAATAAGTCAAGTGACAAATACTGTGGGTAGTTGGTTGATATAGAAACAATGTAATCACCCTTAATACTGTAAATTATAACAAACAGGTCGTTTTATTAAATAGAATGATTCACCAGTATTTTCCGCTGACAAAACCTTTTTCAAACATGTTTCAGGTGATCTGTTGTGATTCAGGAAAGGTGCTGTGGAGCACTGCAAGCTTAAGAAAGTGGCTCATTATAAAATAAGGAAATATGTTTTGTAAAATAAAGATTTCTCCGTGAAATCATAGTATTGTAAATTACCGGGGTTTTATCCCAAGTTGTGAAATAATATAATCGGGAAATATTTTAGTTTAAAAAATATCCTGATGATAAACTTCCGTTGTTAAACTCAATTAAATAAATACCACGGAATTTCTGTCCCGCGGCTCCTGAAACGGGTCAAACCGGGTCGGGGGCCGTGACAGAAAAAGGTGGTATCAGAGCCACTGAGTTAAGCTAATTAAGTATTTAGAAATACTTACATTTTCCTGATTACTATTATGTGATTATGTGTTTTATTAACTGACTATTTGTTAGTTACAGTATGGGTAAGCAAAAGCTTTCAAACATCTATCTTAAATTAGATAGGTCATCCAACGAGAAGGGAAGTTCATCCCAAACCAAATCCTCAAATCAGTCTGTAATTCCTGAAGAAGGAATATTTGTGCTAAAGGCACAATATGAGGAACCACTATCTCCTAGTAAAAGAAATCTGATTATTAAGAAAAGCCAGGAGAAAATAAAGAAACTCCGAGAAAAGAAGGTTAAACAGGAAACCCAGGAATTAACCAGTAAAACACCATGGGAGGACAAGTTAGATGAGAAATGGGCAGATCTTTATATGCTAGCTACTGTAGCGGTTAATGCAAATCTTTAAATAATTTTTACCCAAGTATTAGCACCTTTATCAACTACAGTCCAGAAACTTTATTTCAGTAAATAAATAAGTTACAATAAACCTTAGTATGTTTTATTTTTTTTAGTTGTTTTGTAGTACCCAGTATGAAATAATATTTAAAAGTTTTTCTATAAAATTTTGTTATAATTTTTAATTATGTGTATTTTGCTAAACAGCATGAGTGACTTGTCTGACGCCCTTCAGAACTTAAATCTCTATCCGGTAAAAATAGAGGTTTCCAGAGATTTCAATAGGTATATACCAGACATAGAAGAACCTATTGAATTTAATGCTTCACCACCTCCAGAGAAACCCAAGCCCAAGAAAAGAAGGAGATTTGTAGGATGGAGGCGTGTGCGTAGGAGGAAGCCCGTCACTAGAAAGATGCCTAAAATAGAAAATCCTTTAGAAAAAGGGAAGGGAATTGAAGTCGGGGAAGAGTCTAGGCAGATGGGATTACAGTTTGATGAATATTCTAAGCAAATAGAAATGGAGGTTGGAGGAAGTTCTCAGGTAGAAGTTGGAGAAAGTTCTAAACAAACTCAGGAAATGACATTACATGAAGAGCTAGATTCTATATTGGCAAGCTGTGATACTATTCAGCCTGTCAATACAAATGTTTTTACTCATCCTATTGAAACTCAACTCCCTATAAACTTAGAACCAGCAATCCCAGAACCTATAATCCATCCTCAACCTCTGGGAATGGACGAATGGTGGACAAATGACTGGCAATTCCAAAACATTATCAATAGTCCTTATTCCTTTCTTCCCCAATTTGATCCAGAACCTCTACCAAATCCACCGATGAGTAACGAGAATATGGCTGAACTTCGCCATTTTGGCGAAGAGTTAATGGATGCGGGAAATAGAATCCGGGAGATAGGGGGACAAATTACCTGTAAATATGATGAAAGGGAGCTTCGTTTTTAGGAAAACAAATGACGAAAGATAGTAGGTTTATGAAACTGTGGTTGTGTAATAGTAATAGTAAAATCAGTATGTGTAAAATAAATAATAAAACGGTTGTATATAGAAGCATGATATAATCTATAAAACAAATGAAATTTTAGAAAATTACAATTTTGTTTGTATATTCGTTTACGTGATTATGTGCAATTAATTGTGACATTGGATTATTTCTTTTATACTAATTATTTATCTATAAATTAATTATCAGATGGCAAACATTGGTAATGAACCAGTAAATGAAGTAAATCAATCTAAGCAAATTCAGGAAGAACAATTGTTAAATAGACAAGATATAGAGGATATCGTTGCACAAGGAATAGCCAATGCTATTCCAGCAATCGTTGCTGTTGTTCAAAAACCTATTAAACCTCAATCAATCATTCCTAGTAAACGTACTCAAGGCGACAACTTTAGTAATAGTATAAACGGAGGCGGAAATCATGTTAATAACAATAATGATCTGCAAGCCCCAATTTTCAAGCCGCTTGCGGTCTGCTCATATAATGTAATATATGTGTGGGCGCTCGGGGGGGCAAAAGCAAAAGTGCACTAATTTTTAACGTTATTTTACTAATTTCGTGAAAATAACGTTAAAAAGAGGGGATCGTTAATCAGGCATCATGTGGTGGCGTTGATAGCCGAAAGACAAGGGGGTACATGCACCAATTGGCGTTTGTCTCAATTGCTGAGTGTTATGTGCCTTATGTCCAAGGCTTGATGCAAAACCACAATCGAGCCGGGGGTCTCATTGGAAGCAGCCTCTCTATTCCTACGGGGTAGAGGTAAGGCTGTCTACATCCCACCCTCCTCAGACCCTACCTTAGCTTTGCTATAGGTGGGATATACTGAGTACGATGATGATGATGATGATGTTGCACAAGGAATAGCCAATGCTATTCCAGCAATCGTTGCTGTTGTTCAAAAACCTATTAAACCTCAATCAATCATTCCTAGTAAACGTACTCAAGGCGACAACTTTAGTAATAGTATAAACGGAGGCGGAAATCATGTTAATAACAATAATGATCTGCAAGCCCCAATTTTCAAGAAAATGAAAGCTGCAACACCTGGTTGCACTTAGAAAGAATTCCTTGCCTGTAAACCAACTGAGTTTGCAGGTAACAAAGGGGCCATTGCAGCACTACGTTGGTTAGAGAAAACTGAGGCAGTGATCACTATAAGTAAATGTGCTGAGGAAGATCAAGTTATGTATGCGTCAAATCTTTTTAAAGAAGGGGCGTTAGAATGGTGGAACACAGTATTACAAGCTAAAAGAAGGATTGTGGCCTATGCCATGAACTGGGAAGAATTTAAGAGTCTTGTAGAAAGAAAATTATGTCCCGAGTATGAAAAGATCAAATTGCAAATAAGTTCCTAAACCATCGGATGGTTAATGTGGACTGTCGAGGATATACTTCGACATTCTTCGAATATGCTAGAGTGGTACCAACGCTGGCTTCGCCAGAACCGGTACTCATTTCTCGCTATATTTGGGGATTAATTAGTGAAATCCGTAATATCGTTAAAGCTGCGAGACCTCGCACTATTGACGATGCGGTAGAACTAGCTAACACCCTAACTGACGAACTGGTACGCACAAGAGATGAAAACAGGAAAAAGGAACTGGCTCAGAAAATTACCCAAGGATTTCGGGTGGGTAATAATAGCAACTTCAAAAGAAGAGGAACAGGGCAATCTTCAACTTTGCCATTTTGCAGAAATTGCAAAAAGAAACATTATGGAAGATGTAATGTAATCTGCAACTTTTGCAAAGCCATAGGACATCGTGAAGAAGACTGCAGGAAGAAAACCAGAATCTGCTATAACTGTGGAGAAACAGGACATTTTAAGCCAGAATGTCCTAAATTGGTCAAACCTGCAGACAACAAAACCAAGGCGACCGACGGAGCTACTAAGAAGAATGTCAGAGCATTCCAGCTAACCACTCAAGAAGCAGAACTCATTCCAGATGTGATAGCTGGTACGTTCTTAGTTCACAATGTATATGCAAAAGTATTATTTGACTCTGGTGCAAACCAAAGTTTTATAAATACTTTATTCTATCAAGCTCTTAAGTTACCTTTAACCAACATTAGGCATATTTTTACAGTCGAAACCGCAGATGGGAATTCAGTTAAAATAGATCAGGTTTTGCAAAAAGTAGAAATAGAACTTTCAGGTCATAAATTTTCTGCAAATCTGTTACCTATGAAATTAGCTGAATTCGATGTTGTGTTAGGAATGGATTGGTTAATAGCCAGCCATGCTCGAATTCTTTATGATAAGAATTCCATAGAAATTCAAGCACCTACTGGAGAAGTAATCGTGATTACAGGAGATAAGCCACGTAAACCCATGAAGTTCATATCAGTAATGAAAGTTGCTAGTTATGAACGAAAGCAAGGAATAGTATATATGATTTCAGTAATCATTAGTACTAAGGGCAAAGAACTTAAGGAAGTTCCTGTAGTCTCAGAATACTCAGATATATTCCCAGAAGAATTACCGGGATTACCACCAGATAGGGAAGTAGAATTTAGGATTCATCTAATTCCTGGAACTACACCGATAGCTAAGGCACCTTATCGGTTAGCTCCTACCGAAATGTTAGAACTGAAAAAGGAATTAGATGACTTATTAAGTAAAGGATTTATACAACCTAGCTCATCCCCTTGGGGAGCGCCAGTGTTGTTTGTTAAGAAAAAGGATGGTTCGATGAGAATGTGTATTGATTATAGAGAATTGAATAAGGTTACAATTAAGAATCGATACCCATTACCTAGGATTGATGATCTTTTTGATCAACTTCAGGGGGCTAGATATTTTTCTAAGATAGATTTACGCTCCGGATATCATCAATTGAAGGTACAAGAAGAAGACATACCTAAGACTGCTTTCAGAACTAGGTATGGTCATTACGAGTTTACAGTCATGCCCTTCGGGTTAACGAATGCACCTGCAGCATTCATGGACATGATGAATAGAATCTGTAAACCGTACTTGGATAAATTTGTAATTGTCTTCATAGACGATATACTTATTTATTCCAAAAGTCAGGACGAACATTGTCAGCACTTGCATATACTCTTAACTTTGTTAAGAAAAGAAAAGTTGTACGCCAAATTCTCAAAGTGTGAATTTTGGCTACAAGAAGTGCAATTCTTAGGACACATGGTGAATCATGAAGGTATTCATGTAGATGCTGCTAAAATAGAGGCAATTACCAATTGGAAGGTTCCGCAAACCGCAATGGAAATTAGAAGTTTTATAGGTTTAGCTGGATATTATAGACGGTTTATTAAGGATTTTTTCAAGATAGCTGTACCATTAACTAAGCTAACCTGTAAAGTAGTTAAGTTTGAATGGGGACCTAAACAAGAAAAAGCCTTTAGGATCTTGAAACGGAAATTAACCAATGCTCCAATCCTAGCTTTACCAAAAGGGACTGAAGATTTTGAAGTATACTGTGATGCTTCAAAACTAGGATTAGGATGTGTGCTTATGCAACGCAAGAAGGTAATTGCGTATGCATCAAGGCAATTGAAAAATCACGAAGAAAATTATACGACTCATGACTTAGAGTTAGGAGCCGTAATTTTTGCCCTTAAGATTTGGAGACATTATCTTTACGGAAGTAAATTTACTGTCTATACAGACCACAAAAGTTTAAAATATATTTTTGGGCAAAAAGAGTTAAACATGAGACAAAGAAGATGGATGGAAATCCTAAGTGATTACGACTGTGATATTCAATATCACGAAGGAAAGGCAAATGTAGTTGCAGATGCCTTAAGTCGTAAGTATCATGAAAAATAACGACGAGTTCGTGCTCTCAGGTTAAATCTACAATTAGATTTAATGGAACAAATAAAGAATGTTCAGGAAACAGCAATCAAGGAAGATGCTGAAGGAATGAAAGGAAGAATAAAAGAGTTAGAACAAGGATCTGATGGAATTTGGAGATTCCATAAGAAAAGACTTTGGGTACCGAAGCACGGAGAATTAAGAAATAAGATCTTAGAGGAAGCTCATAAATCTAGGTATACCATGCACCCAGGAAACAATAAGATGTACCAAGATTTAAGAAACAATTTCTGGTGGATAGGCATGAAAAAGGATATAGCTAGATATGTTTCTAAGTGTCTTACTTGTTCACAAGTTAAGGCAGAACACCAGAAACCTTCAGGTCTACTACAACAACTAGAAATGCCTGTATGGAAATGGGAACTCATAACAATGGATTTTGTTACTAAGTTACCCAAAACCAGAAAAGGTAATGATGCGATTTGGGTAATTGTGGATCGATTAACCAAATCTGTTCATTTTTTACCTATGAAAGAAACCTTTAGTATGGAAAGGTTAGCCAAATTATATGTAGATGAAGTTGTATCCTTACATGGAGTTCCACTCTCCATTGTATCAGATAGAGATAGTCGTTTCACTTCTCATTTTTGGACAAGTTTCCAAGAAGCAATGGGAACTCGACTAAATTTGAGTACTGTATATCATCCACAAACGGACGGACAAAGTGAAAGGACGATCCAAACTCTAGAAGACATGCTCCGAGCATGTGTGATAGATTTTGGTGGAAATTGGGACGATCACTTACCATTGATCGAATTCTCCTATAATAATAGTTATCATTCAAGTATTGAAACTGCCCCATTCGAGGCACTGTATGGAAGAAAGTGCAGAACTCCAGTTTGTTGGGCAAATAGGAGAAAGTCAATTATCAGGTCCTGAGATAGTGCAAGAGACGACCGACAAGATTAATCAAATCAAGGAAAGGCTGAAGACGGCTAGAGATCGCCAGAAGAGTTATGCAGATAATAGACGAAAGCCGTTGGAGTTTCAAGTTGGAGACAAAGTACTATTGAAAGTTTCTCCTTGGAAAGGAGTTGTTAGATTCGGTAAGAAAGGAAAGCTAAGTCCTAGATATGTAGGACCATTTCTAGTGATCCAACGTATAGGACCAGTTGCTTATCGTTTACAACTACCAGAAGAGTTAGCTGGAGTACATGATGTGTTTCATGTATCCAATCTCAAGAAATGCTTATCAGACTAATCTTTGGTAGTACCTCTTCAAGATATAGAGGTAAACGAAAAGTTAAAATTTGTTGAGAAACCTCTTCAGATAGAAGACAGAAAAGTGAAGTTTCTCAAACACAAGCGACTAGTTCTAGTTAAAGTCAAGTGGGATTCAAAGAGAGGAGCTGAATACACTTGGGAGCTGGAATCCGAAATAAAGCGAAAGTATCCTCAATTATTCCAGTAAATCTCGAGGACGAGATTTTTATTAAGGTGGGTAGGATGTAACAACTCGTATCAAAAGTCATATTTATTTAATAAAATTGTTCAATAGGAAACCCTAATTGAGACACCCAAGTGATTCTGCACAAACCCTAAAATTTTCAGAACAATCGGAATCAGGATCAGGGCCCCTAAAACTCAGGGGGGGGTAAACCCTAGTTACGATTATCTTAAAATCTCGTTGTCAAAAATCGAATTTACAAAACTGTCAATTCAGCAAGGCTAGGCAAGGACGTGGCTAACCTAGGGTGATTTCGTGTCCCTTACGGACCGTAAGGGATGAGTCTTACGGTCCGTAAGCTAGTCAAAATTCGTGTATAAATAGTGGACATTGGGACTTGATTTTTGGAATTAAAACGACGAACAAACTCGAAATACACACTGAATTACGTTCAGTTTACTATCAAAACACACACGAATCACGAAGTGCTGCCGCAATCAGGGTAATAACTCGATCGCTGATACGATTCAATGTCCGATCGATTAAACAATCCAATGGATGTTTAAGTTCTGCCCACATTAGGGTTTATGCTTTGTCATTCGTTGTTAATTCAATGGATGTTTAAGTATCGCACTTTGTCATTCGATGTGAAGGTTTAATCTCGTGAGTTATCGTAAATGCTGTATTAAGTTACTAGCCAAATTGTGTGCATGTTATTAAATTTAGGTTAAAAGGCTAATCAGTAGGCTAGGCTCTGCTCAAATCTGCAATGTGAGTCATTCTCTTTTTATCAAATAACTTTCAAAATCATGTTTATTTTCAAAGTTATAATTACAGGGATTAAGTCTTTGTACTCACCAAATTACAGCCGGTATGTGGGGTATTGTATACATTACTTTTTCCCGCCACCATTGGACAACGAGTTAGCCAATGGGTGGTCTGACCACAGTCACAGAAATAAGTCAAGTGACAAATACTGTGGGTAGTTGGTTGATATAGAAACAATGTAATCACCCTTAATACTGTAAATTATAACAAACAGGTCGTTTTATTAAATAGAATGATTCACCAGTATTTTCCGCTGACAAAACCTTTTTCAAACATGTTTCAGGTGATCTGTTGTGATTCAGGAAAGGTGCTGTGGAGCACTGCAAGCTTAAGAAAGTGGCTCATTATAAAATAAGGAAATATGTTTTGTAAAATAAAGATTTCTCCGTGAAATAATAGTATTGTAAATTACCGGGGTTTTATCCCAAGTTGTGAAATAAAATAATCGGGAAATATTTTAGTTTTAAAACGATCCTGATGATAAACTTCCGCTGTTAAACTCAATTAAATAAATACCACGGGATTTCTGTCCCGCGGCTCCTGAAATGGGTCAAACCGGGTCGGGGGCCGTGACAACTGCTCCCAGCTCCAAGTCGTGAGTAGTATAGTTCTTTTCGTGAACCTTGAGTTGGCGCGATACGTAAGCAATGACTTTCTCGCGTTGCATCAACACACAACCAAGTCCTTGGATGGACGCGTCACAATAAACCACAAAATCGTCTGTGCCCTCAGGCAACGAGAGAATAGGTGCACTACAAAGCTTCAACTTCAGCGGCTAAAATGCGGATTCCTGAGCATCACCCCAACGGTAGGTGATACCCTTCTGAGTAAGAACAGTAAGAGGCTGCGCAATCTTTGAGAAATCTTTAATAAACCTTCTGTAGTAACCCGCCAAACCCAAGAATTGACAGATTTCAGTTGGTGTTCGAGGTGCAGGCCAATTCCTGATGGAGTCAACCTTGGATGGGTCAACGTGAATCCCATTTTGATTAACCACGTGGCCTAGAAAATGGACTTCACGAAGCCAGAAGTCACATTTCGAAAACTTAGCATAAAGTTGTTCTGCTCGAAGAAGTTCCAAAATGAGTCGCAGATGACGCTCGTGTTCCTCCTGACTCTTGGAATAGATCAGTTTGTTAGTCCGAAAGGCAGGTGAGTTTGTTAGTCCGAAAGGCATGACCAGAAACTCGTAGTGGCCGTAACGAGTTCTGAATGCTGTCTTAGAGATGTCCTCATCTCGGACTCTCAGCTGATGGTAGCCCGATCTCAGATCAATCTTTGAGTAAAAGCTCGACCCTTGCAACTGGTCGAACAAGTTATCTATACGCGGGAGAGGATAACGATTCTTCACTGTCACCTTGTTAAGTTCGTGATAGTCTATACACATTTGAAAGGTTCCGTCCTTCTTCTTCACAAACAAGACTGGAGCTCCCCAGGGCAAGGAGCTAGGACGAATGAAACCCTTGTCCAAGAGCTCTTGTAGTTGTGTGGACAGTTCTTCTAGTACAGATAGGGCTAAACGATAAGGTGCATGAGTTATAGGTGCTGCTCCAGCAGCTAGCTCGATTTGAAACTTGACTTGACGATGAGGCGGAAGACCAGGTAATTCCTCAGGGAATACCTCAGGAAAGTCGCGTACGATCGAAGTGTCCTCTATCTTCTTTTCCTTTGTTGAGGTGTCAGTAACGAGAGCTAGAATAGCAGTGTGGCCCTTTCGCAAACACTTATGGGCCTTAAGGAAAGAGATGATGCCCACGACAGCACCACTCTTGTCACCACGAATAACGAGAGGTTCCTCACCAGAACGAGGAATGCGGACGATTTTCTCCTTGCATAGAATCTCTGCTCGATGTTGGGATAACCAATACATCCCAATAACAACGTCGAAGCTACCAAGAACGATGGGGATAAGGTCGATAGAGAAGGTTTGACCAGCTAAAGCGAGATTACAACCCTTAACTATGTGTGTGGCCTCAAGACTTTTACCGTTGGCTAGTTCTACAACATGCTTGGTGTTTAAGGGAATTGGGGTACGCTTAAGCATCTGACTAACCTTTAAGGACACGTAACTAGTATCGGAACCCGAATTGAATAAGACAGAAACAAAGAAATCATCCAATAGGAACTTACCCGTCACGACGTTGGGATCGTTCCTCGCATCGCCCTGACCAATCACAAATGCACGTCCCCTGGCACCATTGCCATCATTGTTACCCCAATTGTTGTTACCATTTCCCTGGTTGTTGTTGTTCTGATTTTGGTTCAGCTGGGGGCAGACTCTTTTGAAGTGGCCCTCAGCACCACACTGAAAATATCCCTTGTTGTTACCCCTCTGCTGCTGCTGTTGGGGCAGGTTCTGTGGAGTCTGCTGCTGCTGGCGTCTCTGATTAGTAGGATAGGGACTCCTACAATCTTTGGCTGGATGACCTGGTTTTGTTACATCTCTGACAATTGCCCTTGCTACACGGCCCGCTGTGGTGCAAGTTACATCGATTGCACTTAGGGTGGCTTCCCCTGTACCCACCCTTACCTTGGTTACCAGAAGACTGTTTACTAGGGCTCTTTTGTCGTCAGTCCTTCGCTGCTGAGACTGAGACTGAACAGAAGTTGAACCCTTGCTTGAATTTCCATCCCATTTGCGCTTGTTGTCACTAGGAGCATCAGAAGTAGTGGTAGCACTAATACGCTTTGGCAGCCTGTTCTGCTCTACTGCCTGATCAGTGAGATGGTGGGATAGTCGTATGACTTGCTGAATCGTGAGAAGGTTAGCTGAAGTCACCATACTCTGAATTTCTGGCACTAAACCCTTGATTTATAGTTCAATATGTTTGCAGGGAGGATCCACCATGGTAGGACACAAAGCAGCTAGTTCATTTGACGTCTTAGTATACGCCTCGATTTCAGACCCCGTCATCTTTAGATTGTAGAACTCCACTTCTAGCTTGTGAATGTCATCACGATGACAATACTCCTCTTTGATAAGATCTTTAAAGTCATTCCATGGGGTGGCATTAGGAACTGCCAACCCTAGCATCTGCACTTGTGCGTTCCACCAAGTGAGCGCACCACCTTCAAGAGTTTCCCGTAGCGAACTTCACCCTACTAGCAACAGGGCATTCACACATTTCAAAGACAGATTCGATCTTCTCGAACCAGTGGAGGAGACCTACAGCTCCTTCTGTACCACTGAAGGTACTAGGTCGACAGTCCATAAGGGTGTTGAACGTACACACGGGAGGTTAAGCATGCTGACCTGTTGCACGAGAAAGAAAAGACAAGATTAAGCACGAGGGTAGGTTCACGAGAGTAGGATCTAAACATCCTAGGATAGGTCGAAATGACAGGTTATACCTCCTGCTTGAGCTGCTGCGAGTGCCTCAGCAACTCGTTCGTTGATTAGAGCCATCAGCTAGGCTTGAGTCAACTTGAGACGTCCACTCATGATCTTCACATTGAAGTAAACACAAGTGAGAAATGTGTCGCGAAAGTGCGTAAGTATGGGATGACAGAAGAGAGCAAACACACAGGGTTTCAGGCAATCATTGTTACGCTAACTAAGCATACCATGATCAATGCACTATGTAAACTAACAGGCATGCAATACAAATATAAACCATATAACCTATTGTGTTGAGTCTTGCACGTGGAGCGAAGTGCCGTTGTGGATCGTTGAGCACTGTACAGGTTATAGTCTGGTTTTTTACCAAAAAGCTTTTCCATTTATAAAATCAAGTTCGCTATAACCAATGGCTCTGATACTAATCTGTCACACCCCCAAAATCCACACGCGGAGTATCACCGCAGGAGGCGTGACATGACCAGGATCAAGCCACCAATCATATTGAACAATGTATTAAAGTAAACATAAACCAACCAACAATATAATTGGTGTCCAAAACAAATTAACTAAGTTTAAGTTATCAGCGGAAGCATAAAGTTTAAAACCAAAACATAAGTTTAAAAGTTTAAATGTTTAACATGGAACTCAACAGTCCATGTCCCACAACGACCTCTTCCTCGTGTGTAAGTTCCATCTAAGCACCTAACGACCTTCAAGGCATATAGTAACAAATCAACAACAAAGTTGAGCGAGTTCACAGTTGGGTGTTCGTTTTAAGTTGTTTCAAAAACATAGGTTTTCCTTTAGCTGGCTTACTTGCCGTGGGGGTTACCCCGTAGTTTAAAAACATGATTAACCCTTTCCTTTTACCCTGGCTCCCAGCCGTGGGGGCTACCCCATGAATATTCCACTAGACCCGTTACCATATCGACTACTGACTGAGAAACTTGGGTGCCCTAAGTCAATGTCTATCATCATTGACGTGCCCAGATCCATTAGTCCACTCCCGTCCTCTGCGGCACGGTGTGAGGCTTGTCAAACCTAATAGCAATATTTAACTAATGACCCGTTCGCCATTGGCCCGGCGATTAAGTCGATATAAAAATGAGGGACTTATGATAAAGTTTTTGGTCTAGTAACAATGTTGTCACCCTTCAGTTAAGAGGGTGGAGGTACGTGTCCCATATAAGGAGATCACGCAGGTCCCAATGTTGCCACCCTTCAATTAAGAGGGTGGAGGTACGTATTATAACCAAGGAGAATACGCAGGTTTCCTTTCAATCATTTACCCATTCCTAACCACCGGGAATCCCATGCCTTGTAGAAAGTGTGAACTCACCTTAGGTTAGCTCGACAGATACACAAAAAGGTCACTTGAGCTAATTGGGCCAACCACGTCCTAACATGGTTACCGTACAAGTCAGGTCTAGGTTCAAGTAATACATGTATGTTTTACACATAACTAACAACTTACATACACCGATTGATCATGGCATTCATGTAGCATCATGGCAGTTTAACAACAGTACATACGAGTTCAACAGTAACAATCACGTAAACAAACAAGGCCCAAGTGTGCGGCCCCAAGTTCATACATATACAGATTACAATCTCATAGCACATAATATAGTCAAAACATACATAACAAACTCATAACTTCTTATTTGAAATCAAACACATCAAGTAATCACGTAATGTTCATATAGCTTACATCAAAGCACGATGAGAGATTCTAAAATACGAGTTTTCACAGTGGCGACGGCGGTGGTGGTCGGTGGTGGTGGCAGGTGGCGACAGGGGTGGAGGTGACTGTGGTCGGCGGCGCCGAAGGGTGGTGGCGGTAGCGGTGGGCGGCAGAGGAGGTGGTGATGAAGGCTAATAAAGGGTGAGAGAGGGAATGGATTGAAAAAAACAAGGGGATTGATGGAATGAATTTAGGCCTGTTTGGTATGGGGTGATGAAATGGATGAGGGAACGGAATGGACGAGGTAATGGAATGGACAACGGAGTGAAATGGATCATTCCATTCCATTGTGATACTTGGTTACTCATATGTGAATAAAATGAATCATTACTTTGTACAATTTGATAGACAAAAAAAGACGAAGTAATGAAACACAGTTGTATTAAAAACGACAAAAATATAATAATAATAATAATAATATATTAATGATAAAAAATTAATAATAAAAAATTGATACATATTACTATTATATATATAAATATAAACATAAACATAAACATAAACATAAACATAATATATTCTTTCCATTCCTTGAAAGAATGATAAAAAAAAACACACCCTTATCAAGTAATGGAAATTGTTATATTTAGAAGGAGTTACATTCCTTTAGAATGCTCCATTCTGTTACAACATAATAACCAAAGATGTTTCTTTTCATTCTATCAGAATGATTCATTCCAGTCCACCTTCTATTCGTTCATACCAAACGCTACCTTAAGGTTTTTAGAGGGAATAGAATGCCTTATGTAATGGGTGATTCCATTAACATGGCTAACCAAACACAAGTTTTTTAATCTCCTCGTAATAGTCCATTCCGTTCCGTATCTCATTCTTGCATGCTAAACACTACCTAAAGGCTATATGGGGAGGATTGTCTTGAGAATGCTAAATACTGCCAGAAATGTTAGAACTAATAATAAAACCAATCAAAAAAAATTTAATACAACACTCATTATAATAAAAATACAACATTTAAAAAAAAGAATTTATTCTTTACATAATTCATCTCTACTCTCAAAATCAATTTTCATATTTTCTTTACACGTATAAATACAACAAATTTAAAATATGTATGATTGTCAAACTTACACATGTGTATTTTTTTTAATTTACGAATACATGTAAGTTTAAATGTGTAAATTTATTCCCTAATATTGTATTGGAATCATGATGATAATTGTTCTTTTTTCTAGATTTGAATGGTTTTTTTATCAAGTTCTTGCAACTCTCACGAAATATATGCGTTCTCATTTTAACTTTGCCCCTATATATATATATATATATATATATATATATATATAGGACAAAGATCCGTTAGGACATTCCTTATTGCGAGAACCGCGAGAACCAACGTGAACACAACAAAAAAATGCCTAAAAATAGTTAAAAAAAACGCACAAAATTTTTTTTTAATATTTTTTTATGTTAAAATCGCAACTTTTAGTAGAAAAAAAAAAAGTTTTTAAATTTTTTTTTTAAAATTTTTTTTTCTAATAAAAGTAGCGATTTTAACATAAAAATATTAAAAAAAAATTAGATTTTTTTTTTATTTTTTTAGCTTTTTTTAAGATTTTTTTTGGGGTTTAGTTTTTAGCATTTTAGCTTGGGGGAGGGGGGTTTAGGTTTTTGGGGGGTGGGGAGGGGGGTTTAGGTTTTTTAGGGGTGGGGGGGGGGGGGTGGGGGGTTAGGTTTTTTGGGGGTTTT